>CALNVZ010003433.1:22126982-22160781 GCA_940671915.1 Paracentrotus lividus | reverse complement strand
CAAAGCCGACAGATTCATGGCGATAACAGAGTAGCGAATTGTGTATTGCTTATATTGCTTATATTTCACTTTTCATTTGACTGAACAACGTAAAATTTGAGCACATGATAAGATATGAATATATCGACGATATAATGTCTAAACATTGGGGTACATTCAATGACAACACCTTAAATTTGTGAAAAGGGTTTTTAAAAAAAATCCCCTTTTTGACAATCTTCCGATTATTTCCGGCAGACGAAAATTGAATATTTGCTAGTTGGAATATTGGAAATTATGAAGCTATATGTCAGATTAGTGCCGACAACTGCCCAGTCAAGTACTTTTGATTTATATGTCGGAAAATCATTGTGACATTTCTTTTCGCTTGCCTCGCAAAGGATACGCATTGTGTATTGCTCACAACTTTCAGACATGGTAGCGAAAAGTAATTTCTATTACAAAAGAATATCTCCTTTTGAAAGTGGCCCTACGAGTGCAGCCAAGTATAGGGATCTTTAGTCTACCAATCTGCAAGAGAGATCTAGTTAAGCACATGCCTGACATATTTTCTCCTCGCGGCTTTTAAGCTAGGTCAAACAATTCCGTACCTCCTTGATTGGGGTGCTATCTCACTTCGCAGAAACAAAATTGAGACTGATTTGTACGCATGGCATTGCACTACATCTGTCTCCTCTGCTGTCTCTGCGACTGATTTTGGGGGCCACAGGAGACAGATCTAGTAACAATGACAGGCTGGCTAATCCGTCTTTTGTGTCACGTAACCTTTTCTCCGTTGCACAAAAGATTTCGTCGCGGAAAAAGCTAGTATAGCCTAATGCCATGTCGGCAAATCTGTCTCAATTTTGTTTCCGCGAAGTGAAATCCCACCCTTGGGTATCTCGATCACTTCGCGTAAACTACTTTGAAACAAATTTGAGATAGATTTGTCAGCACGGATTTGCCATAGCTCAGTCTCCTATAAGTTTCCTAAAGTTCCTAAGTTTCGGAGACGTCTCTAACACGTTTTATACGTGGCGCAAACGATTCGCGATTCGTGGCATTATACGCCGGTTCAGTGAGCAAAATGTAGACGTGAAGTGGGTTTGTTGTTGTTTTTTTGTTTTTTTTACATAACAATATCATTATAAAAACTATCCAGTTACATGTTTCAATTATTATAGTTTTATAAGTAAATATACAATGTAGAAAAAAAAATAATTTAACTACTGATTTACTTTGAGGAGGAAACTTTGCTTGTTAAATCCCTAGCATAAATTAGTTGTATCACTGTATTACATTAAAAACATTTGTTTATTGCCGGTCCTGGGCCTACCTTAGACCGCAATAACCCTCATTAGCTGAAAAATGTGAAATAACAGAATATTGTGAAGTGACCTAAAAAATTGATTCGAATTTAAACGCAATGTCCATGTTGATACAACCTGCGGAAGCAGGCATTGACTTTCATCCCTAGCATTATCTATGGAAAATAGTTATGCCAATTCTTCTTTTCCCCATCACCAATGAAGGAGCTATTGTTTTATTTCCTTTGGCCCAATAATCACACATACGTACTGTCCCTCCGCTTCCTTAATGAATAACATAGAATAAACATGAACGAACAAAAGATGACCGGCGTCCAGCGTGCTTCGAGCGGAGCTTCAATTTTTGGGGCTTTGTGCATTGAACAACGATATAGGTTATCGGTTCGACCCCCGATCCGATCGACCGTTCAAATACGCAGGCAAACCCACTCTTATAGTAGAGACCAGCGTATACGACCCCGTCGAGGTATTTTTGTGTGGTAACCAAAGCGCTGTCAGTAGTTCATTTATTGCTTATAGGTCACTATCAAACAATTAGCTTGGTTATCTTCCTGCTACAGGCAACTCTCGTAGCGCGGTCAAAATTAAGCGTCAATTGCAAGGCGCCAATAGGGCGGTCAAATTTTTAAAATGCTCTTATAGTATCAAAAGATTAGCTGCAAATTGTTTCGATCTCTTTCTACTGCACAATAAAAGTTGCTACAGAATCATATTAACCCATGACTCCCGTAGCTAAGAAGTTATTGCGGAAAAAGTCAAAGGCTCCAACAACTTACACACAAGGCATATCAAGCCTCTATATACAAGCTAAAATTGTTAGGATCGTCACCAAATTTTCTTCATGTGTTTTTGTGTGTGCGTCTATCATATTTATTATCGCTAAGAAAGTTAATTGAAGACTATTTACTACAAAGAGAAATCATCATCAGTGCAATATAAGCGCGTAAACTAACAGGTCATTTGGCCTTCAAATCAGTCAATTTAGAAATCAAATATTGGTATAAAGTTTAAAACCCGCCCTCTAATTTCTGTGTGGTCATTGCTCCTAGTTATGTATAAAAAGATCGAAATCAAAACCTTAAAATAGATAGTTGATTATCTATCCCAGAAACCACATTTAATAAATGTGAAGGGTCATGATATGGTAAAGCGTCAATCCCCTGATCATTCGGGTCAAAATGTATACAATTAGACCCTACATTACAGATCTTGTGCTGCAATAGCCCTACACTAGAACCCCTAAGCCTGAACTTCAAATTTAAAAGTAGTACATGCCCATAATATGCAAGACCAAATACTAAAATTTACTCTCTATAGCAGTGTTCAGGCTGAAACGGTCAAGACATCACCCAAGGTCAACCTTCTTGAGAATTCAGCAATCTACCTCATTATAATACAGATAGTTTTAAGAAAAAAGCCTTGATTAATGACTCAACTTACATACGATATTTCTTTAATTAAGCGGTCCAAGCGTCCATGTGTAGTGGTCAAAGAATTAAACCCTAGAAGCGAAATACCGTCCCATTATTGAAGTTATACCCAAACAACTATTTCAGCCATAGAAACTACGTCATAATAGTCACACGAAAATAATCTCATTATATCAGACTCTGTATTGCGTAAAATTTCCAAGCTTTCCAGAGGTTTATGTCACTTAAATTACTTCTTTTTTTTTTAAAACTGCATGAGAGCCCTTATAAACGTCCTGTATCAATGCACACGAGAGTGAGTCCGCATCTTGTTGCCTATTCACGATCTTAATCTATGTTTAATCTAGTTTCTACCCTGGACCCCTCAACTCTTCAATTTGTGCAAATCTGTCCTCGTTCCAACCTATATTCATGTGATATAATAAAGCATAACATCACTAAATTCCGTTAAAGCTATTCCAGTAATAGTCTTTGTAAATCTATACTTTCTGACATACTCACCCTTTCACCAAAAAACTCTCCATCAGATCATCGGCCTACCTGCTCCAGCCTCTATCTGCACTCTATATCCGTTATATCATAAAAGGTGAAGTTCACACAGCCGGTTCTTGGGAAATTTACATAACTTGCACTATATGTGACCCTATTACATATTTGATATAATTCTCTTCAAAAAAACACAGCTTCATATATAATCATCCCTTTCTACTAGTATAGTATAGCGTACATAATCTATCAAATCATTAAATTTGAATTTCTATTATTCCAAATACTTCTACAATCCAAACCGAGCTGAGCTGCACATCAGTTTAACGTCCAAGTGCAAATTAGCGACTCTGAATTTGCATCCCCCGATTTTTACCCTAAAATGGTTGTGGACCATCTCTACGACACTGCACCCCCATTTTGAATAACAGTTTATTGCGTGAATCGTACTAGTTTGAATAAGAAAACCACAACGCTGTTAGCTTCTTAAGTCCACTCTTGGCTTACACACACACTTAACAGTATTGTAACTGACCACAGAAAAAATGACCCCCTCCTAACGTAACTATTCTATCGCATATGATTCTTTCTTATGTGTGAAAATCCCAAATTCTTAACTCTATATATATTAGCATATCATAATTAGCATACCCAAAACGAAACACAGAATTTCCAAAGCCAAATTTTAGCTTGCATGTTAACGACCCTCCCTTTATTATGCCCTTCATGTGAAAGTTGTTGCACCTTATTGACTATTTCCCATCATAACTTTTCCTACTTGGAGACATAGTCAGCAGTAATACGATATCCCAGATACACTATAAAAATTAGTCTGAGTAGTGCATCTGATGAACTTCATATTTATTCATCAAGATCAAACTTTCCTCTTAAAATAATGCAATACTGGCTAAAATCACTGCGATACTTCTTTATAAGTTGACAGGTGACCCCGTTGGACCCTTTCAACCTTCATTTCTATATGATCAAATTAGACATCTTTCTTATCTGATGTAACATACTGTGCTTGTATGCCTTTAAAATTTGAAAGTTCATGGCTCAACGTATCTAGTGTACATATGCAGCACAGTATCTCTATACTCAATGTAACTTTTGACCCCTTAATGATCCTATTGACCCTTTGACCATATCATGACCTCCTTACATTATTAATGTGGTTTCTGATGAGAAAACAAAACCTCTGTTAGTTTTAATCAGCATTTATGCCAAACTTTGACAAACCACAAAAAAAAATTCGAAGTGTTTAACATCTTACCCATATTTTTGATCCTAATTAACCTAATTTGACCCCACTAATGACCTTAGTTTGACCCCTTAATCATCTGAATCGATGATTTTCCCATGTAAAAATAGTCTCAATAACCCTTTCTTATCCGATAATAAGTACCAAGAGACACAAAAAACAACCGAAAATTTGTGTTGTCACCATCTCCTAAACAAAATTTTAGCTGTGTGTATAGCCCTTATATGCCTTCATGTTGAAAGTTCGTGTTACCTTTTGACTTTTCCCGCCAATACCTTCCTTACTGGCGAGGTCATGCGGTTATATCGATCACTATGTACACTTTGTTGGCTTCTAGTAGAAAGAGAACAAACCAATTGACAGTGTTCTTGTATTACTATATGAGCACTTAAAAATTTGCGGCCTGCTTTATATGGCCCGAGATGGACTCTTATTTGACCCCTATCGAAGTCTGCGCGGGGTTAAGCAGCGGGACCATAACCAACGCTAAATTATATGCATTAGTGACCCTATAAGCTAACTCAACATCAGCTTTCCAAACCCTTGGGTTCCAATAAAATACCCACGGGGTCGCTATACGCGGGTCCTCTGACATATATGCCCCCCGTACCGGGTATTTGCCGAAAACGGGCTGCGTTAATCTGGACGTTGTTTTCTGCCGTTCGCGTGACTGTACACCCCACCCCTTCGTCCCAAATCCCCCCTCCACCCCCCGCTTATTGCCGATTGGTGCGTTGGGAATTATTTTTAAAATACGCCATTCTGATTAGTGTCACCGATTTTGAATCTATTTTCAAACAGCCATTTCAAAGAGGCTATCATCCAGATTGGTTTATCACCACTTGATCTGCAGCCAGTTGGTCTATGCATCATTTCGTCCAATTACTATTTGGTGTAATTGTTATATCATTTAATTACTATTTGGTCTACATTCAAATCGTCTAATAGCTATTTGGTCTATAACTATTAGGTCTAATACCGATTTGATCTCATGATTATCATTTGGTCTTATTGCCATTTCGTCTAATCATCAAACACTGACTTGGTTTATTATTAGTTGGTCTAATTGTCATTTCGTCTAATGCTGTGTACACATTAATTTTGGTCAATTGCCCAGTTTGTTAAACCTCTGTCACATGGTATGTCACTTAGTCTAAAGCCATTTAGTCTAATAACCACTAGGTCTAATTGTCTTTTGGTCTAATACAGCAAATAGATAATATTAGACAAAAAAATATTAGACCAAATGAGCATTAAACCAAGCGGTTATTAGACGAACTGACTATTAGAATTAATGGCTATAGACGAATTGAGAATTAGACCACAGGATGATTAAACATACTGGAAATTAGACGAAATGATGATTGGACCATTTTGATGTTAGACCAGGCGCGGATCCAGGGGGTCGACGGGCGCGCCCCCTTGATATCCCTCCCCAAAAAAAAAAAAAAAAAAAAAAGGAAGGAGAAAAAAGGAGAAAGAAGGAAAAGGGAGGAAAAGGAGAAAAAAAAAAAGAAAGAAAGGGAATTCAATAAGAAGCCCGAAATAGGCCTAATTGGGTTCTAAACGACCATAATTAGGGCCTATAATGTAAGGGAGGGTCCATGAGGCCGATTTTTCTGATTTTTTTTTTCTTGAAATAGATACATAAAGCAAACATAGGGGAAAAAAATATTTAAAACTAAAGTTTCAAAATTTCAAAAATTTCACAAAGAAAAGAGGTATCATGGACCCTGGGCCTAGTGGGCCCTCGGCCTCGATGGAAAATAGTCGGCCTCGTGGGAATACTAGAAAGTGCACCTTTATTTATTCCATATATCTTTTAAAACCCAACTTTTTCGCTCGCGGATACTAAATCGTAATGCACAATTAACTCCAATTTGAGCTCAAAATTTTCGGCATGCACTGAAAACCTAAACGGGTAGACCGACTAGCTTTAAAGCTAGTCGTAGTGATGCCCAGACTGACTAGCTTTAAAGCTCCACCGACCTCCCGCATCTTTGGTGGCCACGTCCATTCCTCCTTAGCATTCACAACCCTTTTTACCTTCTTCTCTTGGTTGAGTGTCTTTTTTTTTTGTATGTGCTGTTTTTATGAATTTTACTCGTTTACATAAATGTTCCTCAGGATCATTATTATTTAGCCAGAAGCGAATCTTTCTGGCAATAAACTTCCCTTGATCGTCCCAGAAACCATGTACTGATTTCCCAGCAATTTCTACTTTCAGCCCCCTTTACCCGGAATGTAATTTCTTAATACATAATTATCAATTTGGTATAGTTGAATTTCCCAACGAAATTCTTGGTTTAATATTTAACAACCACAACCTCTTTGGAAAATTAAAATACCACAAATTTCTATTGAAATCATGTCCCTGAAATGTTGGTGTCCCATCAGCAAATTAAATGCTATTTTTCCCTCCCAATATACTCCTATCATATAAATTTATATAATGACACATACTCCCCTATTTGAACTATGGGATATTAAGCTTGGGCAATTCATTCAAGAATGGTATCTGATAGAATGCTTGTTAATTCAAAAACCTAAATCAGGATTATTAATTTATAAATAGCTAGATTGGTCACACCAATCCATCTCTTTCTATTTTAATCAATTGTTGTATACTTGATACATTTCACGCACTTTACATAATCATCTCCGTCTTGCGTTTGTCTTACATGTCTCAGTTGGACGTGATCGAACTCCTAACTGTTATTAGTCTATACTTCTCCAAACCAACTGAATTCAAATTCCACATAAACCTACCCAACAATACCAATTGTCATCTTTCCACCCATTTTCATTCAACTATAAGAACTTTACTTTACAACAGAGAACTACCTCCATTTCTTACGGCTGCGCCTCTTGATTTTTCACACCTTCTCCCTTGCAAGCAGACATTTAACTGAACTTTCACCAAGTTACCCTTCCTTACTAAAGTAAACTCGAAATCCTAGCCAAAATAATAATAACAATGTCCACATCTCTCTTCACAAACCTGCGAAGGACTTTACAATGTTTATGCGTTGCTACTGTAATCAAGTCATTGTCCCCGTTCGTATGATAATGTTACTTGTATCGTATTATATTTGATCTAATATTTTTATAACACATTTCTCTCATTCTAGCGTCACCTACAATCGGTATTTTAAGTGTGAGCCCGGTGCGCCTTCACAACTCGCTATGGGCCTCTTACGGTTCCCCCACCCACACTAACCACCCACATATTTCAAGTCCCTACTTCTCGACTTGCGTTTCTAACACTTCTATTACATTCACCCCTGCTTGTCCTATATCTGTCAATCTCCCACGCTCTTTATGACACATCTAACACACCTGTCGTACTTTCTATCCACATCTCGCATTGCCTACATGCAACACTATTACTGTTTTGACCACCCTTATTGTCCTGGCGGAACCCCAAACACTAAATTAAACGAAATCTTTCAAAACGTTCGCGTGCCGTTCTTGTTCCGGTGTAACCCCGTTCGTTTTTCAGAAACTCGACATGTTTTCTTTCACGCACATACAATAGAGCCCTAGCGTTGAGACAAGTTTTTAATCAACTAAACAGGCTTACCGGCGGATATAAAACAAATAAGTAACATAACATTATCACATAAAATTCGAACGTGCCACTCAGGATATGCAAAATAATAATTATAAAAAACTTGGAAAATTTTAAAAATGCCTCGAACTTTTCAAGGTATGTTGTCATATATCTCATGGCAAGTTGACGATACATTGTTTCTGTGTACAGCATCGTCTCCATTAAATTTGCCCGATTCAATTTTTGTATTAGTGACTCCCCTTCGTCTTCTCTCTCCTCGGACTCAACCTACACAGTGGTCCTAACTCCATCTAAGCTCTTCAACGACATGCACATCCAACCTACGAGCAGGACACACGCTATTCTTATTCTCTCCACAGACCTTATACTTGACGCACAAATTCTAATTTACATCCGCACAATCCCACGGCAGCGTTATTAGTATCTATTTTTGCATTCTTACGTTGTCTTTTCACACTATCGAAAATTTGATTCACTTCTTGATAGTCCTTGCCCACTTGCCCCTTCCCACTATCACCTGCCATTTCAACGTCAACCTCGCTTTTTCCTAAATTCCATTTCCCAGTCAATCCCTTTCCCCCGATTATTGCTGCGTACACATTCCTCCTACTTATAATTAATTTTACTATAGGTGTTATGAAGTATCTTCTAATCATCTTAACAATAAATAAACTGTGCAATTATTGAGGGAGCCCTACAATAACCAATAGTTTATATACTTTTTCTCTGACCTAGAAGTTAGCCCATAACGACTTAACACCTTCTGTAATTATTCGACTTATCTCTTCATGCACCTATTACTGTAATCACTGCATTGAGATTACCATTCTGGATTTTAGTTGTTGCAATATGAAAACTTGTATTGTCATCGACCTCGACCCATTTGTGAGATCCCGGCATATCAATCGATGGCGATTACTATATCCTTACAACCCGTTCCTCCAATCTTCAGTCCTGATGTCACATCGACTCCATGTTGCTGCTAATGTTTCCCCAGACGCTCGTCTTTCCCCCCGTTACATTCAAGTTTGCCTTCATTCATAATGTTAACATTTTCAATTGGACGCGTAATTAATCGAATGTATTTTTGTTTTTCAATCTTTTGTGCTATTTGGTACATCATCTTTGCAGCTAAATTCACCATAAATAACGATAAACAGGCTGGAGAACAAATAATAGCCGCATTCAATCCTTGTTTCAAAAACTTTAAATCTCGTTATTCATTCGGATTCAAAAATGTTCTCCATCGTAGTTTTCCGATTATGTAATTAATAGCAATTTGTTAAATTGGAGGACACAATTTCCCGTTCAAACCAAAAATTTCTGTGATGACATTTTAGATATATAAATTTGATTGCTGGTGTTAAAAATGAAAAACATGGAAAAGGATAGTATAAGTAGTACATGTATGGCAATACGTCATGGATACTCCCTATTTTAACACGAGTTAAAAATCAAAACAAATATCTACACCACACTATAATTTCCCTCACGTTATAACTGACTTACATCTTATCTAGGGGCATTTCATCCATGCACTTCTATTTCCGTCCATTTGGTAACTGTTGCTATATGAACTATTAAAAGGGATATAAATCAAATATACCATTCCGAGACTTTATATATTTGAATTGGGGAAGCATCCTGTACCAGACAAAAGCAAATATATAATTTCCTGTCAACGTAAACGAACGATTGTGTCGTTAATGGTTATTTTGTCAAGTAAGTCTTGCTTCAGATTAAGTTTCGTGCTCAAAGTAATACTCACTCCCCTGAGAATGGATAACGCGTTTTAGACATGTAGAGGGTCCCCTGGTTGATACCTGACAAGTTACTCATAATTAGCCCGGCTAGAGTCGACTTATCGTGGGCGGACGGTAGGTTTGCACTTTAATAGCCACATAACCGCGTCATTCTATGTTTGAACGCTACAAATAAACATAACAAACAATATGTCATTTATGCACATCGTCCATATTGTTGTATCGAGCATTTCTGGATTTTACTGCAATAGAAAAATCTTCGATGATGACTTTTCTCCCATCTCCAGTTTCTAATAATCCAGAAAGAAGTACCGGTGAATAAAGATGCTCGATGATGATATTATCCGATCTCTTCATCTATTGATAGTCGCCTGTTCTGTTTTTTGTCGCGCGAGCAATTGGACATTGGGTCGACCTGACCCTATTTCTTAAGTATGTTTTAAGCCGAAAAATCATACATTTGTTTTACCATGTCCTAGCTTCCTGCTTGGATGATATGAAGAAGACTCGAATTTAATCATACAATTCTATCCAATCATAATTCTACCCACCTGTATCCAAATTCGTCTCATGTTCAGCTACAACAAGTATTATATTCCCCGAGATTAACAGTTATACAGTGTGTCCCACAAAATGCTAATGGCACTTAAGACTTCGGAATTATTATTCAAATTTATGTACGATATCATACGTTAATCTTTACACCCGTAAACACAATTCTGTTTTTCCGGTGTACAACTTTGATGAATATTTATGCATTGATATGTCCAACAATCGCACAAATTATGAGCATTTATCATTAGCACATTATGAAACCTGCCACCCATTCAAATCATAGTTGAATAGTACCGGATGATATCGAATAAAACAAACCCCAATTTTGATCATTCAACTCACTGAAAAATATTTCCAGTTAAGTAATTGATGAAATCCATATCACTGTAAGCAACTCATTACCATATCCAATGATACACAGTCTCAAGCTCACCCAATAATCATGGTATCACTGAACCCCATTGTTTTTAAAATATTCTTAGCAAAATTGGTGGGCGGTTTCACTTTCACGCTCATTGATGATCAAATTACGTATCTTAAGGAGCATGCGAAATGACACACTCCACACATTTGCCAAGATTTTATTCAGAACTAATGGGTTCAACGAATGCGTGATAACTGGAGGGCGCGGTACATATCATTAGAAATGCAATCGAATTCACTTTACAGTGATATTTAAAATTCATCATAATGCTTCTGAAAATATTTTTCCAAATTATTAATGATTTAAACTTGGTTTCTCTTTATCATATCACTTCGCGGAGGGAGAGGTTCACCTGATGTGTGACTGGGGAAAAAATGCTTAATCGTAGTGATATTGCGGACCATATCACATTACGAATTCATCGCTGTTGCCTCAGAACATGAATGTTGTTTACGGGGGTAGAGATATAAATACTGAAGTTGGCTCACCCTGATGTAAATAAACTTATATTAATTATTATTATATTATTACCTTAATATATTATTGTAATTTATTAATATACCCACTCGTCAAAAGTGCCATCTAGCACCTTTTTTTTCGTGGACACACCTTACTATTGTATCAACTGCAGGACGAATAATTTAACTAATTCAGTGAATGGTTCTGGAGATATACAATTCAAAGAAGAATCACGTACATAGATGATCCCTTGCCGCAATGAAAACAGATGATCAACAATTCACGGTCGTATATCCGCTGCAAGTCTATTAAACGAAATCCCTTGCCTTTTGTTTAACTTTAATACTGCTAGTACTTAGAATTCATGATTAAACAAGGTCTTCGTTTGAACGATTTCTCATCTAAACAGCATCACATAAATTGGTCAATCTAATACATAATTGGAAAAGAAACTCATTGTTCTTTATTTTCCTAGCCATGATGCCTGCCCTCGTATATATTTTTAGCACAGAAGCAGCTGGTTTTTGTCATATTCGCTTTTGCTTTGATATTGAGGTGACGATTCCGGTAACACTCGCAGGCCAAAAAGAACTCTTATGTTCCTAAGGCACATTTGGTTTCCATTTGTTAGAAAAAAATGTGTGAAGCAACCACTATAAAAATCGAGTTAGTGAACAAAAAACTATAGCGCATAAGGAACTATTTTCTAGGTGAAACTTCGAACCTCCATTGGATACTTTTTTTTTTTTTTCTTTATGATTCTAATAAATGTGCACAATCTTGCTGTGTGTAAACCCATTGAGAGGGCATGAATATAATTATTATTGCGAACCTCTAACAAAAAAAAAACATATACTGTGTAAGAGCGCAAAGGCGTTCAGCAAGAAATTATATAATTAGCTGAAAGACAATAGCATATTTTACATCTCAATTATTTATAAGCTGCACTACTCATTTTATCAGCGCTACAGCAGTTTCAGTATTTTGTAACAAAACGTACCATTTCTTTTTTTAACCCCCCCATCCGAGGACCCCTAAAAAAATGGGGGCGAAAACAACAATAAAAAAAAAAAAACCAAAATCTCAGTGGCTTTCACCTAAACCAAAATCCTTGATACATCCTGATTTACGGCTCCTTGCTCATATATTAGTAGGCATTTTCCCTTCATTTCTTTAGGATGAAAGTAAGAGCGCATTTGCCTTCCTATCCTTCGTCTAGATCTATTTCTAGTTAGGTCCCAATGGTTGCTAGGTAGAAAAACGATAACAATCATTGTCTTTTATTGCTCTGTTAAACCTGGTCTGAGGTTTTTTTCTAAACCAACCCGCCTCAAGACAACGGTCCTTGATTAAAGTATCGATTTTTATCCGCCACTGGTTCTTCCGTAATCAACATCTAACATGAATTATCCCTTGTTAAAACTTTCCTCTTTCTCACTGTGGAGCCTTTACAGGTATATTGGTACAGAATAGATATTTTGATCCATGTACTTTTTCGAAAAAGATAAATGTTTTACGACTTCACTATCAATGGTCCATGTAAATACTTATTAATGTGCCAGAGGGGACAAGTAGTGATGTCATCCGACCATGCTGACATTTCTCCTCACTCTTCCATGTGCAATATTTGCCCAGTCAGGAGGAAATAGCTTTGTGCGCTATTCATTAAAACATTCATCACGTCTTCAAAATATTCGGTTGATAATAATCCTCTTGCAATGACATCATTAAATCTCTCATGATGCTATATTTTGTCTTCCTCTTGGTTTATTCAATATTATGTCCGCATATCTTTATGTCCAAAGCTCGGTCTCTAGGAGCATAGCTGATATACACCACGAATTACAAGTAACGAATTTCCGGACTTCTCCTTAAAGGTCGTGGATCTTTTGGGAATGTTATGAATAATAAAATCAGCTAGGTCCTAATGGCACCGAGTGTTATAACATCAGACTAGAACCAAAACATCCGCTATTCGCCAGAATTTTTACTGATGTAAAACCACGAAGAGTAAGTATGGGAACACACCACACACACACATACATCACACACTACATCACAACACAACACACACACACAAACAACACTACCAGTATGATATAATATATATATATATCATTACTTTTCGTGAACAAGACTAAATTGAGGTGGATAAAGATGCTAATAATGACGCGTAGCTACAATCAAAATTCCCCACGAGGATCTCACCCAATGGCGGATTTAAATGGTATATGCGTTCGTTGTAGGACGGAAACACCTTCTTTTCTTATTTTGCAAATTCAACGTAAAATTTGAAACAATCATCAAAATTTCCTTCAGTATTTTTAATTTGGTGTACTATCCTATTCGTTTAGGGGTCGTTAATTTGAAAGAAGACGCACCGATATTGATTCCAGACAAAGCAATCCTAGACCATCCATCCTACTAAATCTTACAGAGCCCATTGCCTTCTTTATACTGAAAACAGAAATTGGATGTCACACTACTTTAATCAAACATTACAAAAATAAAAAACACAGTAAAAAAGTAACCAAAGTTTAAACCAAAATGGAAATAACATCGACTATCGAGTTTGCTTGTGGGCCCTCCCACTAGATAACTCTTATTTGCAACTTAGAGGACATTTGCACTTCTTTGTCAGTCTCAATGGTAGGATTTTTTTCTCAAAGTTATTTTGCGATCTGGTCTATGTTAAAGTATTGTATTTTAGATAAGATCTGATTAATGAATTGTTCCTAAATAAAAAAAAAATAAATAAAAGAACAACCTAAGTCCTCGACTAAGTCTCTGACCGCACCAGAGACAAACATTCAGAGAAGGCAGGACTCTTTCAAGAACTTCAGATACTAATGGTAGATACTACTAACCAAGCGTGAGCCGGGGATGGAGATATTATCTCAAGTATTCGCACTGAGCCACATAACACGACAGCCCAGCACATGTCCACAAGGCGACAAGTCGCTCTGATTAAGTTTCGTACCGGTGCCTAACCACAATAACATTTTCCTATTTTCCATCGTCTGCTAAAACATCTATTACATATTATAAATGTTTGCAATTACTTCAACATAATACTAACATGCTAATATGACAGTGAAGTAAGCAAAAAAGCAAACAAACCAATATATTCTGATTGCGTGCTACACCCTAACATGTAGCTCTACTTTCTCCGATCCGTGACATGTGTACGCCTGGCGTGAATGTGGCCAAGCAGTCGAGTCCATCATCATACTTTATTAACAATTTTGCCTCTCACACTCGTACTCAACTCCAGCGTACAACTTCCACTTTTCCTGAGCCAAAACCCCTTCCAAATAATCGAGTGGGCATCCTCCATTAAAACCACTAAGAGAGGGCACATACATTGGTCCAAAATTCTCAAACCTCAGATCTATGAACTTAAGCAAGTGAACCACTAGAGATTCCTATCTATACGAAACGCCAAAGTTCCCAATCGCCATCGAAGTAACTTGGTGATCCATTTCTATCTCCTGGTGTGCAAACCTGATTACATCACGCTTCACACTTTCACACAGCATAAGCGACTGCTCCTCCCCACATGGCCCATAGCTCCATAGCGATCCAGTCCCTTGTGTTATCATCGCATCAATTCCGTAAAGACCTATATATATATTAAATCGGAACAACTACCACACATTGTAATACCCATCTCTAATACTTTGTTTCCATAGCCTGACTTCTCTTATTATTGAGTGTGTCCCTAGCAAGACTCTCTCTCGTTGCTCGCAATTCATTCTCTCTCAACCGAGCTTGTCTTCGCAGAATCCTCGCTTCACTGTGCTCTTCTGTGTATATGTACATCCCAGCAAACTAGGTTTAGGTATTATCTGTATTATTTTTATATTTAGTAAGAACACATTAACCGCGTTTATACCTTTCTTGTGTGGTTTTGGTGTTTTGCGTTTGCTGAACTTACTACTAGACCTGAGAACTTGTCCACTTTACTAGATACATAAAAAAGTAATGCAAGTCCATGCGCATGCCACGCTACACCCAGCGCAGTCAACCATTCTCAACTCCAACTTCTCACCGTTCCCTCTCTTCCCTGCCAGAAACCAACTAACCTCCTTGGGACAACATATTCCAATGAATTGCTCTTTTACTCCCGCAACCACCCAAATCTACCAATATCCTCATATTCATGCGAACCCTTAGAATCTCTAGCCACATGCCTAAAATACCCGCCTTCATTCCGATATAGAGAATTGTTTTGGTACTAACTCTTCCTTTGATTCGGCCTAGCCGATTCTAACACTTTTTTCCTATACCCATCCTTCGGTGCAGATGAAGTATTCCAACAGTTCCGTATATTGAGTTTAGTCATAATCTGTTCGACTCAGCGCTATCCATCTTCTGTTCTACTACCATTCTAGTGATCTTACCCATCAAGCTTAGAAAATTAAGCTGTTATAGCATCTTAAGTCATGGTTATCTCATTTTGTTGATATCCATCAACAAACTTTCGCAACTTTTGATATATGAATCAAATTAACCAGTTAATGGCTTTCATCAAACTTTTCCGACTTTCCAATTGAGTCCACCCAAATTGACACAGGGTTTCATCTTTTTTCTCTTGGCTGATTTTAGCAAGCGCAATTCGTCTCTCTTTCCCTTCTCCCTTGTCCAACGTTCTTTCTCCCCTTCTCCAAACCTTCTTTCCTCCTTCTCCTCAGTTCTTTCTCTTTGTGTTCATAAACCGTTTTTTTCCTCATCTTCCACGGTCTTTTACTTCGCTTACAAACGAGCCGACAAACCCAGCCCATACTCAACTCACTCCTAGTGCGACCCATTCACCTTCAATTGAGAAACATTCTTTCCATTTCACTAACACTAGCCATACCTGACTAAATTCCCGGATACTTCTTAAACTAAATCGTGTAAAGCCGTCCGCATTAAACAGGCAACCACAACACTGCTAAAACTATCTGACTACGAATGTCAACCCCTTAGCACCTAATAAGTAATTAATTAAGCGTACTAAAAATGTATCTTTCATCCATACAGAGCATACATTCCACACCATGCAACTGCACAAACCAACACTTAAGCTCACGAAATAGCTTCAATAACCTGCACACTCATATTGCTATTGCATACACAAATACGATAACACGAAAATGTAATCCTTACCGCCACATTTCCAATAATTGTTATGCAACACAAGCCCAGCGACAAAATGATATAGCCAGTAATTATGTGAATCCGCAGATAACTCTCCAATGTTTTCCCCTACACTTTCGCGCTATACCTCGACCCAACAGCAGACCTAATAATACCACACGAGTCTTATCCTGTCTTTCCCTGGAACCACCGCCAACCGAACAATGCTCAAAAATCTAGCGTCAAGTGGAATATGCGATAGCTAAATAGCACACAAAAATACTTTTAACCAACAATAGCTATTCACTTATTACTTGTCCTTCTACACTTCACAAATCCTACATATGATCTTCCTATCCCTCTCTATCAATAAATGGAGCATCATAACTTCACATTCCCCAAGCCATTAAAGAGAATGTCTAATTACAAACACGCTTACCAATGATCCATCACGGCTTACTGATACATACACTTCAGGGGCGGAAATACTCAAATAAACTCTATTGCCATCAGTTATTAAAATATCCCACAAGTAAAAATTTAGTAATTGATATTTCAAACATAACTAAAATACAGTAGCAGGATCTCGCTGTTTGCGAACCTCCCAATTTGTCCGCGGTGTTGAATATTATTTTTGCTTGACCGCCTGCTTAACCTGTTAATTAACACTTGTTGCACCTTCAATGCAAAAAAACCATTGAAAACTGATCATCGAATTGAAATTATGATTGAGATTTTATTAAGCTTGTCTCATCTCAACATAAAAATTCAATGCAACAACTTGAACAAAATATACAATATTGACGGCATCTTAATAATAAAAGTTACTTCTCGCATCTGATAGTCCTCTGCTAGTCCGCTGTGCATGTCACTACGCCACGCTCCTGGGTTGAAACGCTCCTGCCGTTATGATCCTCCGGTTCTCGTTATCCTCCTCTTCTACGATTGCAGCCTACCGCCCGTCTTAAGTTGATCTCTCTCGATTCCATAGCTTGAATTCCCCGCTTACATCTCCTGCCAACCAACGTAGGTGCAAATTTCTTATATTAACTGTCTAAGCACTCGCAGACATCCGGTACAATTTCAATGATCGATAATAATTGTAAAATCATCATCTCATTAAATAAGATACTTATAACAGCAGTAAATAAATATAATAAACCCGAAGTCCAATCATGCCTTCGCCTCCTTCTTCATCGCCATGGACCCTCAAGCTCCTGCTGATAACTATACTCATTTACCTAACAATACACATTCGCCTCTCTTTTCCTATATTCCTGTAAACCCGTCAATATCCAAATCGCCCTGCTTCCTAGCTAACTCTACACAATAATTAGTACATTCTTCGACTCTGCTATAATTTCCTGACAGTAAGTCTGATCCCTCGAAAAACCCGACAGCATTTTCCCATCTGGACATAACACGAGTATAAGCGAATTGTGTATTGCTATATATTGCTTTATCATTCACCCTTTTCATTTGCAACTGTAACAATCGCAAAATTTGAGCACATGCATAAGCCGATATCGAATATATCGACCAATTATAATTCCCTAAACATTGTTGTGGTCAGTAACTCCCTAGGGTACATTCAATGACAACACCTTAAATTTCTGCTTGAAACGGCTCGAGTTTTTAAAAAAAACCCTTTTTGACCCCAATCTTTCCGATTATTTTCCCGGCCCAAACGAAAATGAACTTATTTGCTTAGGTCTGAATATTGGCAAAATCTATGAAACCCATATTATGTTCAGATTCATCCTATTGCCGACAACTGCCCCCAGTTCAGTAACTTTGATTTATATTGTCGTCAGAAAATACACTCTGTGACCATTTCTTTCGCTCCCTGCCTCGCAAAGGCATACGCATTGTGTATTGCTCACAACTTTCAGATCATAGGTAGCCGCAAAAGTAATTCTCTATTACAAAAGATATCTACCTTTTGTAAAGTGTGCCCCGTACGAGCTTGCCAGCAAGTATAGCGGAAGCCCTATTATCTACCCAATCCCCTGCAGCAGAGCATCTAGCTTAAGCACCTATGCCCTGACAATTATGTACTTCCTCGCGCGCCTTTATTAAGCTAGTCAAACAATCCGCTACACTCCTGATTCGGGCCGTGCCTCATCTCACTTCCGCCCAGAAACAAAATGCAGATCTGATTTGTACGCTTATGGCTATTGCACTTACATCTGTCTCCTCTTTACTGATCTCTGCGACTATTTGGGCGCCACAGGTCAGGAGCAGATCTAGTAACAATTGAACACGTGCTGCTTAATCCGTACTCTTCTGTGTCTACGCTAACCTTTTCCTCCCGTTGCACAAAAGCATTTCTCGTCGCCCGGGTAACAAAAAAGCTACGTTATAGCTTTGTTATACCTATAATCCCATGTCCGGCCAAATCTGTCTACAATTTGTTTTCCGCGAAGTAAATCCCACCCTTGTGAGTATCTCGATCACTCGCGTAAAATCTACTTTGAAACAAAGTTTGTCGAAGATAGATTTTCAGCCACGGATTTGCCATTAGCTCAGTCTCTATAAGTTTCCTAAAGTTCCTAAGTTTCCCGCGAGACGTCTCTAACACGTTTTTATACGCTGTCCTGGCCAAAACGCATTCGCCGATTCGTCGCGCATTTGTTTACTTACGCCCGGTATTCATGTGAGCAAAATTGTAGACCTTGTAAGTGGGCGTTTTGTTGTTGTTTTTTTGCCTTATTTTCTTACATAACAAATATCATTATAAAAAACTATACCAGTTACCATGTTCAATTATATATAGTTTTATATATAAATAATGACAATGCTAGAAAAAAAAATAATTTAACTCTATTCTGATTTACTTGAGTGCGAGCGAACCTTTTGCTTGTTAAATCACCTAGCATTAAAATTAGTTGTATCCAACTGTATTACATTAAAAACATTTGTTTATTGCCGGTCCTGGGCCTACCTTAGACCGCAATAACCCTCATTAGCTGAAAAATGTGAAATAACAGAATATTGTGAAGTGACCTAAAAAATTGATTCGAATTTAAACGCAATGTCCATGTTGATACAACCTGCGGAAGCAGGCATTGACTTTCATCCCTAGCATTATCTATGGAAAATAGTTATGCCAATTCTTCTTTTCCCCATCACCAATGAAGGAGCTATTGTTTTATTTCCTTTGGCCCAATAATCACACATACGTACTGTCCCTCCGCTTCCTTAATGAATAACATAGAATAAACATGAACGAACAAAAGATGACCGGCGTCCAGCGTGCTTCGAGCGGAGCTTCAATTTTTGGGGCTTTGTGCATTGAACAACGATATAGGTTATCGGTTCGACCCCCGATCCGATCGACCGTTCAAATACGCAGGCAAACCCACTCTTATAGTAGAGACCAGCGTATACGACCCCGTCGGGTATTTTTTGTTAACCCAAGCGTCTGACAGCTAGTATTTAGTTGCTTATAGGGTCACTATCAACAATTTAGCTTGGTTATCCCCTGCTACCCGGCAACTTCGTAGGCGGTCAAAATGAAGAGTTCTTCTAGCGCCATATAAATCGCAGGCCGCAAATTTTTAAAATGCTCTTATAGTATCAAAAGATTAGCTGCAAATTGTTTCGATCTCTTTCTACTGCACAATAAAAGTTGCTACAGAATCATATTAACCCATGACTCCCGTAGCTAAGAAGTTATTGCGGAAAAAGTCAAAGGCTCCAACAACTTACACACAAGGCATATCAAGCCTCTATATACAAGCTAAAATTGTTAGGATCGTCACCAAATTTTCTTCATGTGTTTTTGTGTGTGCGTCTATCATATTTATTATCGCTAAGAAAGTTAATTGAAGACTATTTACTACAAAGAGAAATCATCATCAGTGCAATATAAGCGCGTAAACTAACAGGTCATTTGGCCTTCAAATCAGTCAATTTAGAAATCAAATATTGGTATAAAGTTTAAAACCCGCCCTCTAATTTCTGTGTGGTCATTGCTCCTAGTTATGTATAAAAAGATCGAAATCAAAACCTTAAAATAGATAGTTGATTATCTATCCCAGAAACCACATTTAATAAATGTGAAGGGTCATGATATGGTAAAGCGTCAATCCCCTGATCATTCGGGTCAAAATGTATACAATTAGACCCTACATTACAGATCTTGTGCTGCAATAGCCCTACACTAGAACCCCTAAGCCTGAACTTCAAATTTAAAAGTAGTACATGCCCATAATATGCAAGACCAAATACTAAAATTTACTCTCTATAGCAGTGTTCAGGCTGAAACGGTCAAGACATCACCCAAGGTCAACCTTCTTGAGAATTCAGCAATCTACCTCATTATAATACAGATAGTTTTAAGAAAAAAGCCTTGATTAATGACTCAACTTACATACGATATTTCTTTAATTAAGCGGTCCAAGCGTCCATGTGTAGTGGTCAAAGAATTAAACCCTAGAAGCGAAATACCGTCCCATTATTGAAGTTATACCCAAACAACTATTTCAGCCATAGAAACTACGTCATAATAGTCACACGAAAATAATCTCATTATATCAGACTCTGTATTGCGTAAAATTTCCAAGCTTTCCAGAGGTTTATGTCACTTAAATTACTTCTTTTTTTTTTAAAACTGCATGAGAGCCCTTATAAACGTCCTGTATCAATGCACACGAGAGTGAGTCCGCATCTTGTTGCCTATTCACGATCTTAATCTATGTTTAATCTAGTTTCTACCCTGGACCCCTCAACTCTTCAATTTGTGCAAATCTGTCCTCGTTCCAACCTATATTCATGTGATATAATAAAGCATAACATCACTAAATTCCGTTAAAGCTATTCCAGTAATAGTCTTTGTAAATCTATACTTTCTGACATACTCACCCTTTCACCAAAAAACTCTCCATCAGATCATCGGCCTACCTGCTCCAGCCTCTATCTGCACTCTATATCCGTTATATCATAAAAGGTGAAGTTCACACAGCCGGTTCTTGGGAAATTTACATAACTTGCACTATATGTGACCCTATTACATATTTGATATAATTCTCTTCAAAAAAACACAGCTTCATATATAATCATCCCTTTCTACTAGTATAGTATAGCGTACATAATCTATCAAATCATTAAATTTGAATTTCTATTATTCCAAATACTTCTACAATCCAAACCGAGCTGAGCTGCACATCAGTTTAACGTCCAAGTGCAAATTAGCGACTCTGAATTTGCATCCCCCGATTTTTACCCTAAAATGGTTGTGGACCATCTCTACGACACTGCACCCCCATTTTGAATAACAGTTTATTGCGTGAATCGTACTAGTTTGAATAAGAAAACCACAACGCTGTTAGCTTCTTAAGTCCACTCTTGGCTTACACACACACTTAACAGTATTGTAACTGACCACAGAAAAAATGACCCCCTCCTAACGTAACTATTCTATCGCATATGATTCTTTCTTATGTGTGAAAATCCCAAATTCTTAACTCTATATATATTAGCATATCATAATTAGCATACCCAAAACGAAACACAGAATTTCCAAAGCCAAATTTTAGCTTGCATGTTAACGACCCTCCCTTTATTATGCCCTTCATGTGAAAGTTGTTGCACCTTATTGACTATTTCCCATCATAACTTTTCCTACTTGGAGACATAGTCAGCAGTAATACGATATCCCAGATACACTATAAAAATTAGTCTGAGTAGTGCATCTGATGAACTTCATATTTATTCATCAAGATCAAACTTTCCTCTTAAAATAATGCAATACTGGCTAAAATCACTGCGATACTTCTTTATAAGTTGACAGGTGACCCCGTTGGACCCTTTCAACCTTCATTTCTATATGATCAAATTAGACATCTTTCTTATCTGATGTAACATACTGTGCTTGTATGCCTTTAAAATTTGAAAGTTCATGGCTCAACGTATCTAGTGTACATATGCAGCACAGTATCTCTATACTCAATGTAACTTTTGACCCCTTAATGATCCTATTGACCCTTTGACCATATCATGACCTCCTTACATTATTAATGTGGTTTCTGATGAGAAAACAAAACCTCTGTTAGTTTTAATCAGCATTTATGCCAAACTTTGACAAACCACAAAAAAAAATTCGAAGTGTTTAACATCTTACCCATATTTTTGATCCTAATTAACCTAATTTGACCCCACTAATGACCTTAGTTTGACCCCTTAATCATCTGAATCGATGATTTTCCCATGTAAAAATAGTCTCAATAACCCTTTCTTATCCGATAATAAGTACCAAGAGACACAAAAAACAACCGAAAATTTGTGTTGTCACCATCTCCTAAACAAAATTTTAGCTGTGTGTATAGCCCTTATATGCCTTCATGTTGAAAGTTCGTGTTACCTTTTGACTTTTCCCGCCAATACCTTCCTTACTGGCGAGGTCATGCGGTTATATCGATCACTATGTACACTTTGTTGGCTTCTAGTAGAAAGAGAACAAACCAATTGACAGTGTTCTTGTATTACTATATGAGCACTTAAAAATTTGACCCCCTATTGGCCCCAATTGACCTTATTTGACCCCTAATGCGAGAGTCTGCCGGGCTTAAGCACGCGGGACCTATAACCAACGCTAATTTATATGCATTAGTCGACCTATTAAGCAACATCAAAACATTCACTTTCCAAACCTTTGTTCCCACATAATAATACCCAACGGGTCGTCCTATACCGGGTCCTCTACATATATCCCCCGTACCGGGTATTTGCCGAAAACGGGCTGCGTTAATCTGGACGTTGTTTTCTGCCGTTCGCGTGACTGTACACCCCACCCCTTCGTCCCAAATCCCCCCTCCACCCCCCGCTTATTATCCAACTTATATTCACTGTTGTTGCTAAGCCGGGAATTCACCAGCAATCTGTAAGGAAATATCGGGTTCTTGAGTTCTATAGTAACAAGGTATTCAATTAGCCTGTAATTGAAGAATGGAGAACAAATTTTGGAATCTACCGGTACTCGTGAATTGCATACTTGTCATGATAGATGTTATGTCTCGTAAGCTTTCAGATTGTCAATCGAAAACAACCTTTGTTTCAGAATGTATCAGCTTGATTATGCTCGGAAACAGAATAAATAGAGAAGGTACATTGAAAAGACATTGCAACTATTTGTATCAAAAGCTAGTCAGTCATTCTAATGGGTGAACTGTCCTACCCCCTACTTTTTTTTGACCTAGTCGGTCACGTCGTTGGACTAGCATCAAGCTTGACGGACGAGCTTTAAAGCTCGTCCGTCAAGTTGAGAGATTTAGATTCAGTTGTATGCTAGTCCGTCTTGACGGACTAACATGGCAGACTAGCTTTAAAACTAGTCCGTCTTGACCGACTAGCTTTAAAGCTAGTCGGTCCATTGACGGACGAGGTTAGGTTTTCAGTGTGCGCTTCGCGCTCGCGGATACTAAATAGGGTCTATAATACACAATTATCTACAATTCTTTATGCTAGAAAGCGCCCCTTTATTTATTCTATATATCTTTCAAAACCCCAAATTTTCGACTCGCGCTTCGTGTTCGCAGATACGTATCTAGTAGGGTTTATAAGATAATATACAATTAACTCAAAATTTTACCTCAAAATTTTCAGCTAGCGCTCGCGGATAGTAAATAGGATCTATAATACACAATTATCTACAATTCTTTATGCGAAAAAGTGCCCCTTTATTTATTCTATATATCTTTTAAAACCCCAAATTTTCGGCTCGCGCTTCGTGCTTGTAGATACCAATCTAGTAGGGTATATAATATAATACACAATTTAATCTAAATTTTAATAATGTCGATATTGCTGCTATTACCGAAACGTGGTTTAGAAGTGATTGTCCACTGGATAACTTCTCTATCCCAGGCTACCATCTTACTAGTAAATCACGAATCGACCGTGTAGGTGGAGGAGTAGCCATCTATGTGAGGGAATGTTTAAATCCTTCTTCAGCAGATATTCAAGTCCCTATAAACCTTAAGTGACTTGGGTGAAGATTCGTCCTCCTCGTCTTCCAAGATCCATCTCCTGCATTTATTGCGCAGTTGTGTACTACCCTCAACCTGATTTTGTACTTGAGACTGAACTCACTGAACACCTAATACAAAATATTGACACCATTTTAATTAATCATACAGACGCAGGAATTGTAATACTAGGAGATTTCAATCGCATGAATATAGACCCAGTACTCTTAATTCACAATTTTCGACAAACTGCCACACTAGAGGCGATCAAATTTTATATAAGATTATAACAAATGTAAATCAATTTTATGATATGCCACAAATATATTCTCCTATTGGAATGTCTGATCACAATTCAATCATGTTGTCTCCTGTTAAAGATAAAATCAAAGTGCCAAATACTACCCATTATATCTTCAATAGACCCATGACTGACAGTGCAATAAGATCTTTTGGAAGGTGGATATCCTCATACGATTGGGCAGAAGTTACTGGAAAAGATGATGTAAATGTTAAATGTGATTCTTTTTATAAAACATTGCATAATGAAATTAACAATTATTTTCACGTTCGTAAGGTGATTCTCCATTCTCGAGATAAGCTTTGGATGACCGGGAAAATAGAATCTCTGATTCATAAAAGACAAACTGCATTTAATCAGGGAAAAGACATTGTGTGGACGCGTTTAAGAAACAAAGTAAATTCTGCAATTCAGCATGCAAAAGTTAACTATTATAGGTCAAGAATCCAGAAACTAAAGAAGGACAAATCCTTCAAAATGGTACAAGGAAATACGTAGTCGCCACAAAGCGGAAGTTGTAAATCAGTAAATATTGTCGAGTCGATGGTATCTGTCCTATGACACACATAAAATTGCCAATGCCATTAATGACATCTCATATCTGCTCTTCTTCTAGATTTAGAGGCCACTAATATTTGAGCAGCTCTTCCTGCATACTACGTCGGAAGAGATACAGAGGTTACCCCTGGTCAGGTTGAATAAACGTCTTGCCCTATAAATGCCTCCGAAATCTAATGGGCCAGATAAATAATTTCAGCACGCCTAATCCGTTTTTTTTCTGGGAATATTTCAGTTCCTTTAACCCTTATTATAAATGCTTATTTTTAATCAAGGAAAAGTATCGGAACGTATGGAAATGTGCAAATTGTCTGAGTACCAATTCGAAGGTGACGCTGCTCGTACTAGATAAACTCCGACCTATACATTAACTGATCATTTCGCCAAGTTATGAAGGTTCTATATTCGAAATGGATGTTATTCAAGACATGATCCAACATATTGACCCATATCATTTGGAAACAAAATGGTTTATCAACCTCCTCATCTGTTTATTCTATTTTGCATCATATATTTTTCTTATTGCTGTAAATAACAAAACGTCATCGCATGATCTTCTCACAGATCTTTAAAAAAAGCATTTGATTAGAATAGATCACACGACTGCAATCAAAATTATTAAATCGTTCAACTCTTCAGATATTGGTAAAAAAAAAAGAAAGAACGCCAACCCAAAACAAAAACAAAAAATCAGAAATAAAAAAAATAAAAATTAGAAATTCTGACTTTCTCTTTGAGTCGTAAACAAAAAAGATGTTCGTTACCATGAAAATCTCTCAGGATATTAAGTGAATAAACTTTAAATGCAGATGTGCCCCCAGGGCACGAAAATTGGACCATTTAATTTTTCGTGTAATGATTCAATGAGTTCTCAATCTTCTGAAAATAATAAATATTAAATTTGTTGATGAGCTGACTTCGGTCGAGTGTGTAAAATTTAACAAATTTCAAAATCAAGAAGCCAGTAGAAGATCATTGGTTTCTGTTTGGGCTGATAGTTAATAAATGCAATTAACCATCAAAATGTACCAAATGGGACGTTTGTTTTTTCTAGAGGAATGTAACATCACCCCTCTATTCTTAAATTGTGTTTTTCTTTTTTTTTTTTCTTTTTTTGCAACAGTACAGAAGTGAAATTTACTTGTATTACGATTCAAAATGATTTAAAGTGGGAATCCCATGTCAAAGATATCGAAAGAAGCAAATGCCAAACTATATAGTGCTCCGTTCATTAGCTAGTTTGGTTCTTTCACATGAAACCTAATTACTGTTTTCATTGCTATAATTCGCCAATCCTTGAGTACGCCACTCCGTTTTGAGTGGAGGTTTGTTGAGCCCTCAATGTAGAAAATCGCCACTAATGCTAAAAAATGCCTTCAAATGTCACAACACGTCAACCAAATGTAAAATTGCCTCAAAGTGTCACAAACACGTCAACAGAATGTAAATTGCCTCAAATGTCACAACGTCAGACCACAAAATGGTAAAATTACCTCAATGTCACAACACGTCAACCACCAATGTAAATGACCACTATGTATAACATATGTCGACCACAAATGTCAAAACAAAAGTTTCATTTTACCACTAATGTCTGACATGTCACCGCAAATTGTAAAAATTTCATTCATGTATCGATAATATGCGGAATGGTGAACAAAACATTTTTCAATTAATATTACACACATGCATACTCCATACATATGGCACACACATGCACACACTACACACAGGCACATACATACAACTCACAGTTATACACACACATACACACCACACGCATAAGTTTAAACGGAGGGGTGTCCAGTAAACAAGATTTATTGGTAATATTTTATCAACTATCTGGCTAGCGTTGTGTGTAAAAATCGCAATGATCCAATATGGATGCGTGATGGAACACACATAAAAAAGGCGACACATTCGAAAGTTCACATGAGTCTTTAGGATATAAACTGAGCTAAAATTGGGTAAATTCTTATTAGGAGGCATGTTATAATGTCTTTTTTGTGTATGTTATTTATATGAGCAGCTCTATTCATCAATCTGGACATGTTTTTACGAGAAAATTTTATGGAAAATTGCCATTCCCAATCTTTTACCATAATTCAAGCTGAGTGCCCAAAATTATGGCGTAAGACAAAGCAATTTCTGAAAACCTATGCCCATCTATTGCACATAACTTCATGGACTATGTGAGTAGGAGTTGAAAATCGTGCATGAAATCCCTATGAAGCGGGGGGGGGCAGGGTGCATGTCCCCGCTCGATTCTACACCTTTCTTCAAGAGGCCTATGGGGAGGGTCGTTTCGCATGAAATGGACGCTTATGCCACACAGGTTGGTAGGCTATACGGCCACAAACAAAAGACTCCATAATACGCAGTATTGCTCTGAGACTAACGAAAGTTTACAATTTTCACCAAAAAGGAAAAAAATAATGGCACAAAAATAGTGCAATAATTCCTTTAGATAATTCCCATACCCCGTCTTTTATCTAATCTCTTGTTTTATAAACACATAATGAATGAATGAAAAACATAATGAATGATGAACATAATACATAATAAGAAGATTTTTAAAATCTTTCTATACTATGTATTTATGCTTTATAATCGTAATTGAAACATTTTTGTTCCATTTGAGCAACATTCCTTCATGTTATAATACATGTGATGAGTTTATACATTTGTGGGTGAATGTTAAGGACATTAGTGGTTAAAATGAAAACTTTTTACATTTGTGGTCAACCATGTTATGACATTAAGTGGTCATTTTCACATTTATGGTTGACATGTTGTGACAATTTTTTGAGGGCATTTTTTACATTTGTGGTTGATGTGTTGTTACATTTGAGGCATTTTTACATTCGTGGTTGACTGTTGTGACATCTGAGGGCAATTTACATTGTGGTTGACGTGTTGAGACATTTGAGGGCATTTGAGGGCATTTTTACATTAGTGGGCGATTTTTACATTTGAGGGCTCAACAAGGTCTCACTTGTGCTCAGAAAGAAGGTTAGAAACAATACAAAAACGAGCTTTAAGAATTATTTTTGGAAAAGAATACCAGAGTTATGCAACTGCTCTCACTCGTTCGAAATTAATGATATTGGAAAGTCGTTGGCAAGAATTATGTGTAAACTTCTTTAAGAAAACTTTGTTATGTACTGACCAATTCAAGCAATTCATTCCACAAAGAGTACACAATAGATCATTACGTAAGACTACGAAGATTTAACAGCCTAGATGGAAAAACTAAACGTATGCAGAACAGTCCAATACCCAATTTGATCTGTCTTTATAACAAAAATTGAGCATGTTTTTCAAATTCACAATGTCAATTTTTTCTGTCACTTTGAATGCTGCAAATATATGCAATACCCTTTCAACACATGTCATTTTATTGATAGTACTTTTTATTATATTTTAATCCAACCTGTTTGATCAGTTATTCTTAAATGTATTGTTTCATCTTTATAATAATGTAATAACATTCATCATTAATGATCAGGATACTCTCTCTTTTTTTCTATGTGTTCTTTCCACCGATCCTCTTTCTCTCTCTCTCTCTCTTTCTGTCTCTCTCTTCCCCCTTTTTTTTCTCTGAATTTTTCTTCCTTCATCTATTGTATCTTGTTCTCTCTCTCTCTCTCTCTTTCTCTCCTTGTATCTTGGTATTATGACTATGTTACTTCAATTTTAAAATTGTATTATATGCGATTAATGGTATGTAGTGGACAAGTACATACATTTTATTATTTTATATATATATTGTACTGTGAAATATCCTGAAATGTATATTTGTATTTTATATTATGTATTCATGTACAATTCAGTTTGTAACTGCGACACATGAAACCAATAAATACCATTTATCTATCTATCTATCTAAATTTTACCTCAAAATTTTCAGCTCGCGCTAGCGTATAAAGGTCTATAATACACAGTTATCTAAAAAAATTAATAGTAAAAAGTGCCCTTTTATTTATTCCATATGTCTTTTAAAACCCAAAATTTTCGGCTCGCGCTTCGCGCTCGCGGATTCTAAACATGAACTATAATACACAATTATCTACAATTCTTTATGCTAGAAAGTGCCCCTTTATTTATTCTATATGGCCACATGTCATGAATTGGGTGGAAAATGCGTTACATGTCCAAAAAAATTGTTGAAATGTACATTGTCACAATCAAACATCTCTAGTTTCTTGGTAGTAAGTCAGACATGTCTAAAAGTATATATATATTGAAAGCAGAGATTTAAAGGAGGATGATTAACATATTTTTGTGCCTGTATAAGGTGTGTCATAAAAGCTTTACAGAGTGTTACAGGAAAAAATGATTTGAAAAACTTCACAATTTTACCGGCGAATAATTTCTTAATCTTTTCACCAAATGAAATGAATAATCGTTGATTGTGTAAATAAGACGCTATGCTTCTAAAAAATATAAACTTATAATACAAAATTATTATTTCTAACCGCTCTACAGGGTGTCAAAAAAGAAGAAAAAAATAGTGCAAAAAGGGCAGAAATCCTGTCTTTTACACTTGGATTACAACTCAAACAAAGTTTATTTGCAAGTAATATGTTTCTACTTAATTGTTTTTACATGCATGCAAAGAAAAATGGCGAAATAATGACAATTATTTTTTTATATTTTTTTCCCCCTTCCACAGGGTTCTTTATTTTCAAAGAAATCAGTAACAATGCAATAACATCATCAAATTATTAATACAAAAACATGCAAGACAGTAATTCAATATTGAAGTTTGTTAAGACATAATAATTATATGAATATACATACATACAATTTGGAAAAATTTACTTGCATTATATTACATTCAATAAATTGGTCACAGCCAAAGTCATATAAGGACAAAGACACTTATTTTTTTTAAATTATTTTCAAATAGTAAGAACAGACTGTATTAACTTTCCTTCAGATTATGTGATGATTGATCAACTTTGATCAAAAAAAGGTCATAAAGTGAAACCATTTCTTTTTGAATTTATTTTTCTTCTTAAACTAGATCGATATATTTATATTTCCATGTTCATAATAATGTTTTACCGCTAATAGAATTTTATCATATGAAGGTAGTTCTTTTTTATTTTTTGATTGAAATATTTCTTTTCGGTATGATCATCATAATACAGTTAAGAGCTTTATTATTGCTTCCACAAAACCAAATAATTTATTTACATTCGTAAACATGATTCTTTTATGCGTATTCTGAAATATCCAGGACTCAAATTTGGACCAAATCGGTGTTGGAAAAGTTACAATAAGCAAAATCATGTGCATGATAGTTTCATCATTATTGTTACAAAAGGTACATTTCATATCCGTTACTAATCCAAATTTCAACAGAGAGTCTTTTCATATAAAGTATTCTGTTTAAAATCTTAAATTGAAACCATCTTAATTTACATCCATGGTTGCATTAAAAGAATCAGACAAAAGTCACTCCAAAAATCATCTGAAAACCTAATTAAATTTCTCCAACTTGCTAGCGCTTTACATGTTTTACTTTATTTTTTAAAAAGGATCGTATAAATATGTGAGCAACCTGATTGTTCTTCACCACAAGATGTAGGGCTTCTGGAGATGATCGGTTCTAGGATTTGGAAATTACACGAGCGTTTACTTCAAAGCCTGACCTAATTGCAGTACAAAGACCATGATACTGAAGAAAATTTGTTTGTATGTCAAACGTACGCTGAAATTCAAAATAAGACAAAAAGAACCATCTGCTTTGAGAATGTCATTCACAAATGTACACCCCTCAAGTTCCACGACCTAAAATAAACCACTTTGTTATTAATCTTTATTCGAGGGTTGTCCCATAGAGGTTGACAAGCAACATCGTTAATCAATGTTCAACTAAATCTGACCAAGCAAGTAAAACTTCTTTCCAAAATAGATTGCAATTCACATCTGCCAGTGATCTGTAGTAATGCGAACCCATATACATGTACAATTGAAAATCATGTGTTTGATCCAAGAAAGAATTAAACATATGAAATAAAACTATTGCAAGACTCTTTCAAAAATCGATTTATCATGAAACTTTCAGGGATCTAGCATGCATAAAAATATCAATCATTTTAACCCGCCTTTGTCATAATAATTGACACATTCTGAACTCTACTTATTTATCAGGCTTTGTTATTCCATATAAATGCATAAACAGAACGGTTTATATCTTCCATAATAAATGACTTGGTTCTGGAAGTGATAGAAATAAATAATTAAGTGGTATCAGCAAAGATTTGACAACAGTTATCCTACCCAAAACAGTTAAAGTTCTTTTTAGACCATGAAACTATTTGATGTTTTATTTCTTTTTATTTTTTCGTTATAGTTATGATTTACCATTTCCAATAAATTAGAGAAAAATCTATACCCAAGCATCTAGAATAACCTTCTGACACCCAGTTTAATCTTGTTCAGATAATAATTGTTTTTTGCAAAATCTAGTTTTTCCTATCCACTTGCATGAGTTTTTAGTAATATTAACTTAAGACAGGACATTTTCTCAAAATCACTTTAATATCCAGTGCACCTTATAATCTTCCTCTGAACCAATTAGTGTCGAATTGTGTCATCTGCATACTGTTGCAGTTTACTGTATTTTCCTGATATTTAACCAGTAATATTTATCAGAAGTCGAATTAAAATTCCCAATATTTCACTTAACAAGTAAATAAAGATAGGGCGTGATAACGGATCCCCCTGGCGGCATCCTCTTCCTATATTAAACCTCTTAGACAGAAGCCATGACTTTACACAGAAGAAATATTGTATAGGAACAAATGAATCCATCTCTTAAGTGACGGCTCCAAAACTGAAAAATCAAAACAACTAAATAAAAAACTATTGTGATACAGAATCAAAAGCTTTCAAAAATCAATCATTTAACACATGCCTGTATATTCATTGAACTTCAGGTTATAATTAGGGGATTTACATTATTCATGACAATTATTGTTATAAAATTGCATGTGACTAATTTTAATATTCTGAGCGTGCTTTGTCTATGAGGATTGTGCATTTAAGTTTTGTTTTAATTGATTGTATGAATTGATTAAATATACTCTCTGAAAAATCTATCTTCACATTACTAGAACCACATAAATTCCCAGAGTTAGTCAATGATTATATCATTACTCGATACGATCCATAAGACTATTGGCTGCAAAGAATATAAACGCAGCAAACTATAAGAAGTTATAAATATGGGCAATTCCCTATTGCTTTAAACGTGCCTCCACCCGTGACTCAGGAACATCTCCTCGAGGTACTAACTCCTCCTCGGGACAAACTTCCCGTGAGACAGCTCCCCCGGAGGACCCAACTCCCCCGGCAGGGGACAACTCTTCCCGGAGACAGAACACCCCGGACGGACAACTCCCCCGCAGGACATTCTCCCCCGGGGACAGTGTCCCCCAAGGACAACTCCCCCGGAGGTATGCTCCCCGATGTAAATCCCCACGCTGAGGACAAGTCCTCACAGAGAGTACATATCCCCGAGTACACTCCCCCGTGGAGCTACAACTCCCCGGAGGACAAACTCCCTGCGTGGACGGACACTCCCCTCGAGGACAATCCCCGCTTGGAGGACAGCTCTCCCCCGAGGACGACTCCCCCGGAGGACAACTCCCCCGCAGCACAACTATACCCAGCAGGACAAGTCCCCCAGAGGCAACTCAAACCACTTCCGACGTAACACGATGCATGCACTCGTTAATTTTGCTCCATCTGCGATTTTTTTTTTTTTTTTTTTTTTTTTTTAAAATTTTAAAACCGAAAATTAGCCTTCATCGTGAATACAAAATCCTTTTGGCATCCTTTGTTTTTTCGCGGCGAAGTTGAGTGTAAATTTGCCCAGCTTTAGAGGCGTACTGCTATTGGAAGTAATTTTTATCGGTCAACTGAGAAGAGAGAGAAATATCAACTTTAATCTTATAAATTCTCCATTAGGAAGATGATCTGATTAGATTTTTAGAGGTATGTAGGTCAAATGTCAGGCCCTAACTAGGACTCTCTTCATGTCTGCAGGTGTTCGAAATCTGAAAAAAAAAATGAACCTTTTGAAAAGGGCATGATTTCTTGAGCGAAAGGGCGCGAGCCGAAATTTTTACTAAAAATGACCCGAATGCAGTATAATTTTTACTTTTATGGTTCTTTTTTTGTTGTTGTTATTCTTTTACATAACGGTTGACTAATTATCTTTCTTTTAGCAAAAAAAAAAAAAAAAAAATAAAAAAAAAAAAAAAAAAAAAGATTTTCAAGCGCGAATCGTGAAGTGGAAAAATTTATATCACACTCTTCAATATACAAAAAATTACATGCACATATATGATATTACAGAGGTTCTTGTTTCGTTTTGTATTGGGCTGTTTTCAGCAAATTTTTTAGAATTATAAACGTTTCATCGGATATGTTTGACGGCAAATCACTGAAAAATTGCTGCTTGATATACCGAGATGTTTTAATTTTCATCTACTTCTGGATATTTTCATTACCCAACATATGCAATAACACCCTCTTTTTGATAGCGATGACACGGCATGAATGCCCAAAGGCTGTG
>CALNVZ010003433.1:22047505-22100951 GCA_940671915.1 Paracentrotus lividus | reverse complement strand
AATACCACAGGACATTAAGAAATACCATATGAATACCACAGGACATTCAGAAATACCATAGGAATACCACAGGACATTTTTGTAAGGGCAAGAGACTCCATTCTAACCTAACTGGCACCTGTTCTATTTCCATCATCTCTTTGCTCCACATTCCACTGTAATGTACACGCGTCATCCATGTTACATTCATTCTTACGTAACGCTTCATTGTACGTCACCGGATCTTTGTTTGTTTCTATCATATCTCCTCTGTCACGAGTAACAATGAACACATCATCACCAAGACTCTCTGTTCGAGCAATCTCGCATTCATCATCACCGTGGTTCTCATCCTTCTTATTGTGTTACCTGTGTGTCCTCTGTGTTACACTTCAATTCAGAAATATCATCCACACCAACACCATCTCTGCTATTCACTACATCAGTGTTATTGTTATTATTCACATCACTAGATACTACTCTACCATCCTCACTTTCACCTATCTGTGATGAGCAGTCATCTAGGTCTAATGATGTGAGTGTATACCCTAGTGTATTGGTGTCCTTGCTCAACCCAGCATTACCATTCTTCACATCCTCCTCATCTATTTCCATTTTGAGATTAGTGTTAGTGCTATCCTCACGCACTTCCTCTTCACACTGAATGATTGATTCAAACAACGGAGTCCGCGATTGACGGGACGATGTGCCATAATAACAGGTGACGTCATCCCCAAACATGATCTGTTTCTTGGAGGGACGAACCGACACGTCATTCTCAACCAGGAAGGGGGCTCCACCAACGACATCAACACAAGTACCTTTGAGGTAGTCATCCTGAACAACTACACCCTCGAACCACAGTTCACGTCCCTCAAATAGCAACGTGAAAATCCAACAATATGAGTCTGGTCAACAAGACTAATTAATGGAACATCATTATCACACAAATAATCATCGAACCCAAAATCATCAACAAGTACATCAAAACCAAAATGATCAGCAACAGATTCTGTGATTAGATTGATTTGAGAGCCACTTCGTAATTCTACAGAAATTTCATGATTCTCAACGGTAGTGGCATAGAAACATGGCTTAGATTTAGAATTACATGTAGGTCTATGTACAGGTGATTTAGAATTACAAGTATGTACAGAATAAGATGATTTAGAATTACAAAGATGTACAGATGATTCATGCAAAATTATTTCCGATGGCCTGCTAGTCGGATGCCAGGCCCTATTTCTAGGCGTAGCAAGCACCGCGACTGCTGCATCGGCCAATGCAGCCCTAGCCCTTGGCTGACACATTTTCTGTTGCGGGTTGGGACTAAACACACGTAATTACATTAAGGAACCTCTCGTCTACACCGATTAGAACACGGCGAGAGCCCTAGCCCAATTTATAGGGTAAATTACTTTGTAGGCGTGTTACTCGATGGGTGGAGATCAGACCAAGCTGTCACACGCCATTTAGGTTAGACAATACAACTAATTGCTGAAATAAATAAAGAAATACACTAACTACTTGAGGTGACGTTGTTTATTACCGAGCGATGGCTAAGAGCAGCGGACCACAGATGGCGCACTTTCACATTCAGTTCAGTTCAGTTCAGTTTATCATTACATATCCAATCAAACAATATATAAAAACAACAATTTTTATGTCATTTCAATACTATACATTATTTTGATAAATCATAAACGAATGACATCAGCAGCATAGAAAGAAAGAAATATGAAGGGCCTAACGTTAAAAGCTAAGGTGTTACCATTATAGGCTCCTTTGTGAAAAGATGTATAAGAATTAATAAAGAAATAAATAAATTACAAAGATGTATAAATAGGAGTAACTGAAGAATGTCATTTAACATATCTCTCTTTTTTTCTTTCTTTTTTTTCATTGACCTACCTTATCTGTACGCAATGGTAATAGTAGGTTTACCGAGATGATGTCATCATTTTTTTTTATTTTATTTATTTATTTATTTTTTTTTGATGTGTAATGACGACATCATCCGCACTACTTATATCATACATTAATAATATCTATACACGCAATGGAAAAAGTGGAGGAGTACCGAGATGATGTCGGGTAATGTTTGTAGAATGACGACAGCATCTAGGCACTGATATTACATATCTTTCTTCTTTTTTTCTTTTTATTTTTTTACATTGAACCCATATCTGTACGCCATGTAATGTGAGGCCGTACCGGGGATGATTGTTCATCAATTATTTGTGTGTAAGTGACCGACATCATCTCGCACTACTTATAATCATTAACATTATATATATATACGTACGCAATGGAAAAAAGTGAGGGGTTACCGGAGATTGATTGTCGTAATTATGTTGTAGAATGACGACAAGCATCTCGGCATCTGCATTAAAACATACATTAATATGAGATGACCATATACATTTATGGGACTAATAAAACATTCCCATGTGTCATTTTCCGCCTGTGTTTTGTGAACCCTTTAATAAATGGCATTTTTAGCATACCATTTAAAAAGTTATGACAAACAGTTTGATTCAATTATACGTTTTGGGAGGTCAGACCATAACTTAGAGAACCAGTATAAATTCTATAACAGTTTTTTTTGTGCAAAAAATAGTTCGTGTAACGTGGTAGATGAAAATAAATACGTTGACGTAGGGGTATGGAATGAACTGAGCTATTCTTTTCAAAAGTTTGGCTATCTTCCGCAGGTATTTCATTAACAGACAGTTGGTGCAGAATATTCCTAAGCTTTTGTAAATATAAATATCAGTCCATACCGAAGCAATTTTATTTTCTAAGAAAACAATGGTCTTGTATGAGGAAGGAAATCCCAGCATGGTTAATTGTCTAAAGGCTCGTTTTTGAATCATAAGAATTTTCTCCTGTTGAGGTTTAGTCCCATTACCCCAGGACAAGAATGCCGTAATTGAGATATGGCAATTAAAGTCGTGTATAAATGAAATAAGGATTCGAGCTGGAAAATCATGCTTTATTGATATAAAAATGCCGTATTTCTGGAGAGTAGTTAACACAAATAGTCAAAATGTATCTTCCAATGATAGGTCGGAGCTCAATATAAATCTACCAGGATTTGGTGATTCAACCTGACTTAGTGTAGTATTATTATATAGAAACATTCCAGGTAGCGATTTTAATTTATTACTAAATAACATATAATGGGTTTTACCAACATTTAAAGATAATTTGTTAGCATTGATCCAGTTTTGAGCCCGTTTCATTTCATTATTTACAATGTTGAGAAAAGTTTGCGGATTTTGACATAATCCAATGAATATATTGGCGAAGGGTGACCCAAAACTTTTAACAAATTACAGACCTATTTCTCTTTTAAAGGAGAATTGTCCCTTTGTAGATAGTTGGCTTACTGTGGATGGAGAAAAATCAAATAAGCACTTAGTGAAGATTTGGTGAAAATCGGATAAATGATAAGAAAGTTATGAGTATTTGAATATTGAGATCTCTAATGACATAGGAAATCTCCCATTGGCAACGCGGTCTCCATTTGTGATGTCACAAAGGGAGAACTCCCCATATGGTGTGCACAAAAACTATTCAAAATGTCTCTTTATTTTCATTCTAATGATAGAACAGCTTTTCTTTTCATGATGTATCATGACTTTCATATATTTACAAGTCATCCCATGAAAAGATTTTTTATTCTCCCTTTAGAATCAAGAAAAAAGAGGATTTTAGTACAATGTGTACAATAGATATGGGAAAGATCTCCCTGCATTACATCACACATCATGGTCGCGTTGCCAATTGGAGGATCTCCATATCATAAGTGATCTCAAAATCTAAAATTTCATATCTCTCTTATTCATTGCCTGATTTTTCTGAAACTTTCCAAATATGTTTTAGGGGTTTGTCTCCATTCACTGAAGCTAAATTTCTCGGAGGGGATAATTCCCCTTTAACATCCTTCTCTAAAATTCTTGAAAATCTTATCTACTCGACAACTGTAAAGTTCCTCAACACCAGTAAGGTTTTCTCCAACTTTCAATTTGGTTTCCGTGAGAAACATACTACGACCCATGCTATACTACACTTTATCAGTAAAATTTCTAATGCTCTGGACAACCGTATGCACACAATTGGTATATCCCTGGATTACTCTACTAAAGCGTTTGATACGGTTGACCATAAGATTTTACTAAGTAAATTAGCCCATTATGGGGTCAGGGGTGTAGCCCTGAATTGGTTCAGGAGCTATCTAGCTAACAGACAGCAATTTGTCTCGATGAATGGATCTGTGTCAGAGCCTCAAAATGTTAGCTGTGGAGTTCCGCAAGGATCCCTTCTTGGTCCTCTATTATTTATACTGTACATAAATGATTTTCAACATTCTTCTGATGTATTATCTTTTATTTTATTTGCAGATGACTCCAGTGTCTTTTTATCACATAAAAATCCGGACGTCCTCGTGCAAATGATTAATTCAGAGTTAGGTAATGTCACTGGATGGATCCATGCCAACAAACTGTCTCTAAATCTTAAAAAGACAAATTACATTTTATATAGCAATTCGCTTAAGGTGTTGCCCGGTGACATTACTTTTAATGGTGTTTTAATAGACAGGGTAATATCGACTAAATTTCTAGGTCTTTATATTGATGAACAATTAAAATGGAAAACTCACGTCAATAATCTATGCAAAACATTATCTAGAAACACTGGCGTCATTTACAGGTTAAAGTCAGTTTTGCCTCAAAGTATATTACGTATATTGTATTCAACTCTAATTCTACCTTATATTAATTATGGTGTGCTTGCCTGGGGCAGGTCCCTTAAAACTTTGTTAGATAAAGTATTATTGGTTCAAAAGAGGGTAATAAGAATAATATGTTATGCTGACTTTCGTGCTAATGCAAATCCCCTGTTTTACCATCATAGAATATTGAAGGTAGAAGATATATATCATATGCAATTGGGTTCCTTAATGTATGATTTCAACTCAGGTGTACTGCCGCTGGCACTAGCCAAGACTTTCAAGAGAAATGATCAAATTCATAATTATGCCACTAGACGTGCTACTGCACTTCACTTACCCCATGTAAGGACAAGCTTTGCCCTCAATACTCTAGCCAGCACTGGGGCAAGATTTTGGAATGCCCTCGACTCCAGCATTATTGATTCTGTCAGCATAGCTGTCTTCAAACGTAAACTAAAGCTGTACTTATTGAGTAATTATATAGTCGACTCATAAACTGATCATGATATGTTTCTCACCATAATCCATTCCTCTATTTTATAGACTCTATATTGTTTCTGCCAACTTACCTTTTTTCCCTTCCTTCTCTTTCTTCTTGTCTACTGAAAATATGTAATTTATCTCTTATCTTTTCTTATATTTCATTCTCAATTTTTTCTCTCTCACAATCCTAAAATCACTCCTCCTCCCTTCTTTTTGTATATAGACCTTCCTCCCTTCCTTTTTTATGTTCCATTTATTCACAATCCTCTAAGACTTAGTTTGATTGATTGCATTTGTTACCATATCTTTGTATTTTTTTACCAATAATTTTTGTTTTAAGTTAAGCACCTTGTTAAACATAACTAATGGCTCCAATCACAAGCCTTGCTTTCCAGGAGTCCTAAACCTCTCATTGAATACATGTATTTTTACTGTTGTTATCATGATGTTATAATGATCTTTGTATGATTGTTTGATTGGTTTAAATAAATTGAACTTGAACTTGAACTTGAACTTTCAATTATAAGGCAGACGCTCTATCCACTGAGCCAACACATCTGTACATACACATATTTAATGTGTGAGGCATAAGTCCTTTCGCCATAAGTGATTGTTTGCCTCGGCCTGTTTAAACAAAACTGTTTAATATCTAAACTCTAATCTCTAAACAGGTCTTTTTTAAGACTATAGAACGTCGCATTACCTGTTTTAAACAACAATGCTTAAATATTAAACAAGAATGTTTATCTTTTAAACCAACAGTTTTTTAAACAGCGAAATTTTGAAACCGCGTTCTAACAGTGTAGCTCGTTACTTTCGTTTATTGAACTTATGTGTGTTATATGTATTTTTTCATTCTCCCCTCTCCTCCTTTTTCCATTGCGCCTTGAGCACTCCACAGAGTGGATTTGGCGCATTACAAATCATACATATTATTATTATTATTATTATTATTATTATTTCATTTTGTTAAAATATTCTTTCAAATGAGTTTACTGACGTTGTTAAAGATTATTGTGTGTCTTCGTGTTAATTCAAATTGGTATGTGTTTTTTCCCAATGGCTGTATAGTTCAGGCAATCAACAATATTGGTCTGAATGGATCGAACAAGTGAAGAAGATTACCTCAGGTGATTTTTTTTTTCATTCGATTTTACGCAAAATGTAGAAGAGTGCTCAGACAAATTTCATGCACAAACATGCGTAAGTTTTAATTTAATCATTAATTACTGATAAAATCAATTCTCATGAACTATATTTAAGTCTGTGTTCGATGTATTGACTTTTGTTTAGTCGACATAAATGACGATTTAACAGTTTTCTGAAATATGCAGTGGTGTAAAGGCAATTTTGTGAGATACATAGATAATCGATAATGCTCCTGCAAATAACAAAATAAACACGACCAAGTGAAAACATAGTGCTATCAGCCTTCGGATTAAATTTGTAAAATGTTGTAATTGTAAAATTTTGTAATTATTTGAGGTTATCACGTATACAATGCACCGAATCTTCAACAAATACTTCCATGTATTACTGAGACAGAACTGATGAGAAAGCAACACGCTGATATCAGTACCCTGTGACGTCATCATACCATATCATTCCCTGTTAATTGATCCATCGAACTAATGACTTTCCTGACTTGTATAGGCCATTCACCAATCTGCGCTGTGCTGTGCTGCAACAGGGTGAAGCCTCTCAGGAGGATAGAAATATACTGGAAAAACAAGGATTCACCGGCATCTATACAGAGTGTTGTGGGGTGACCGATCTTTGCCAGATCAGGAGCGGTTTCAAGTGCTGAGCCTACTACATGGATGATTGGTGGAAGGTGACGTAAAATTAGGTAATGAGGGGAAGAAATTGATGTATGAAACTGAGAAGAAAAGGATCACAGAAGCCAGCCAAGAAATTAAAATGACAAATGAAGAAATAAAAACACTTTAACAGGAGAATAATGAGTAAGAGACCAAACTTAACGACGTCTCTTTAAGTCATGACAACCTTCTTGAGGACAACGTGAGGCTCAAGAATGAGCAGAAAGGCGAGAACAAACTGAAAGAGAAATGACGGATATAGCCCATAGAGCAAGGCATATGGAAGAGAGGTACAAAGAGAGCGAACTCATGCATGGCCTCATACAAATTATCAAGAAAGCAGGAGAAATAAATTTACTCACGCTGAAGAATAATGACTTGGAGACCAAACTTCAAAATGTATCTTCAAGTCGCGACAGCCTTATCAACGAGAATGAGTGTCTCAAGAATGAGCTAAAAATATGTCAAAGAAAATCGAGCACAAACTCAAAAAGAGTTGGCCGAAACAGGCAATTGAGCAAGACATATCATGCATATGGAAGAGAAGTACAAACGGAGCGAACTGAAGTATGAAGAAAGCCTCATGCAAATCAGCTACAAAGAAGAAGAGATTAAATTGATCCAGCAGGAGAAAAAAATTACATGGAGACAAAACTTGTCAGTGAGAATGTGAGTCTCAAGAATGAGCTGAAATGTGTCCGAGAAAAGAAAGAACAGACAGAAGCATAGGCTTCGGAACCGGGGGGGGGCGGGGGGGGGGCGGTTGGGTGGCGCCGCAGCCCCCTCAAAAAAAATATTCTGGGGGCTAGATATCGTTGAGCCCCCCCCCCAATTATTTTGATGCGTACAGTATCGGCGATCGCCCTTATAATAAAATTATTTTACTCAGATCATTTGTTTCATTATTCTTTTGTTTTATTTGTGAAGGAGACTCAGACTATCATTAAGCCCTCCCATAATCTTACTGAAGATATAATTGGGCTCCCCACCAATCTTTTTAGAAAAAGTTTATATTTCAGGTCTCTATTGACAAAATTTTGGCTCGCGCTGCGCGCTCGCAATTCATTTTTTAAAAGTATATTATATTTTTTTTTTATAGAAACACAGGAACTACTATCTAGGTTGGAGCTCAGCCATTGAGCCCCCCCGCGGTGTTTGAGAGGGACTTCGATATGTTTGAGCACCCCCCTCCTTCTGCTCATAATTTGTTTTGAATGCTCATATTTCAAATTTCTTTGACAAATTTTTAGCTCATGCTGCTCGCTCTCCAGATCGGATCGCATGTCTTCTGTATTATCCTTTCATTTTTTCATAATGAACAGGGGGCCTAATAATTGGTTGGGCTCAAACATATTAGCGCTTTAGAATACACACTTTTCAGGTTGATATTATCAACATTTTCAGCTCGCGCTTCGCGCTTACATTGTTTAATGAGAGGGCATCTTCTTTATAAGCTAACAAAGAAGCACTTAGAATGCACTTTTCAGGTTGCTATAATTCAAAAATTTTCAGCTCGCGCTGCGCACTCGCATTGTTTGATGAATAAATATCTTTTTCGTAAACTAGCGGAAAAATAACTTAAAATGCACTGTTTTAGGTTGATATATTCAAAATTTTCAGCTCGCACGCGCTCGTATATTCAAACGAGATAATATCTTTATAACCATAGCACAAAAAGCGCTAGAATGCACACTTTTCAGGTTGCATCTTAAAATTTCTCAGCTCAGGCTTCGCACTCGCATTGTTAATGAGTAAAGATTCTTCTTTGTAACATAGCGAAAAAACGCATAAAATGCATTGTTCTCAGATTTATATATGAAAAAATTTCAGCTCGCGCTTCGCGCTCGCATTATTAAATGAGATAAATATCTTCTTTAAGGATAGCAAAAAATACTAAAATGCACTGCTTTCAGGTTGATATTCAAAAATTCAGCTCGCGTTCGCGCTCGCATTATTTAATGGATATATCTTATCTCTTTATAACCATAGCACAAAAAGTGCTTAGAATCCACACTTTCAGGTTGCAATCTTAAAATTTTCAGCTCGCGCTCTCGTCGCATTGTTTAATGAAATAGATATCTTCTTTGAAAACATAGCGGGAAAACGCTTAAAATACACTGTTTTCAGGTTGATGTATGAAAAAAATCGGCTCGCGCTCGCATCGTTTGATGGATAAAGCATCTTTTTATAGTTTATAGCAAAAAGCATTATTTTGTTAAATAACAATAAGTTTATCACATGCAAGAGTTTTTTTTAAAAATAAATATAATAATCTCTAAAGTGGAATATATTATTATTAAAAAAAAAAAAAAAAAAAAATGAAAGAAGACTTCGCATTTTAAAAAAAACTCAGTAAACTGTAAGTTGGGGGGGGGGAGGTAAATTTAAAAATATTTCCCAAAATAGTTGGTGAAAAATTGAGCCCCCCCAATCCTGAAAATCTTCCGAAGCCTATGAGAAGTGCCGATGGCTGACGTTAGGAACACAGCAAAACACATGGAAGAGATGTACAAGAAGAATGAGGTCAAGTATGAGAACTTAGATCAACCAAGCTGCGTCTCAACCATAGAGTTACATTAGTGCGTATTTAACTCTGTGGTCTTAACGCATTGGTGGAGAAAGTCAAGAAGACAGAGGAGACTGCAAAACAGGAGAACCAGTCCATGAAACTAGCAATGAAGAAGGAGATTTCGTCTAAGCAGCTACACATCGAGCAACTTGAACGTGAGACATGGAAGCTGCGAACCAAAATCCAACTAGAAAGCGAGATGCGATCAGCTGAGCAGAAGAAGATGGCACAGAAACCTCAATGGTTGGAGAGTATCATCCCCTGGATTGCTTCAGGAAAGCAGACTCAGACAGGTAATTAATCTGCAAAATTGTTTGCACTTTGATTTTCGAACTAACAAATGCAGACAAAATTAGGGGGGGCACAATATGCGATTGTGTCTCAAATTTGTACAGTCGCATATATAGCCTCGAGTGCTCTGGGTTTTCTGAAGAGTGTATGTTTGAAAGACAAGCGGCCGCTTGTGTTGCATTTGGCATGCAAAGTTGCACCATTCTTTTAAACAAGGGTGAAAATGTACTTCTGATAACACAATGCGTCAAAAATGCTAGAGGTATACGGCATTCTAGCAACAAAAATATTAAATAAAAAAAAAAGAAAGAAAAGAAGAAAAAAGAATCTCTTAATTATTGTACACCGCTTCAAATCCGGTACTTTTGCGATGCGTTTCAGAAGAAAGAAAAACAAATATTTTTCAACTTCATGTTTTGTATTCATCCATATGTACTCATATTATTTTCCTATGAATGACAGGCACATCAGATAGATAAATCCGCGACCCCTGCTAGTGATAACTTGCTATCAAGGTAATTTTAATTTAGCAATCCTCTATCTTTAAAGAATAACATCGATGATTCTTCGTTGTCATCTCTTATGCGTAAATGAAATTTATCTTATATTATCAAGTATGAACTTCGTTAACAGCCAAGTATGGGCAGATAATTATGAATCGCAATATTATTTCATTTTTAGTTGAAAACTTTATTATTTCGACCGATACGAGGACCCTTTGCGAATTAATGGACATCTCTTCCATCATTATTGTGCCAATTGGCGAAAATGAATTTTCTTTCAGTTTTGTTCAATATACAATCCGAGAATCAACAAAAATTACACCTTTTGTAATTTTCTCAAACAATCTTAAGTCTTAGCAAAATCATGATTTTTTTTAATTTTCGTCATGAGTTGTATTATCATTTTTTGTTATTTCCTGCACTAGAGAGGACCCACCTAATGATGCCTTCGCAGATATCTTAAAACAGATAGCTAACGACCTCTATGATGACAGCAAGATCGACAGTCTTGGTGGGCAGTTAGGAATACTATAAAGGCGACATAGAACGAGCCCTTCAGACGAACTATAGATTCCACCGAATCACAAGTGAAGGAACTCGTCATATGTTGCAACAATGGAGAAGAGGTGTGTCCAGGGAAGATGAACGACGCTCACTTAGGAGAGCGCTGTTGGCTGCTAAGCTGGTAGATCTTGCAGACCAATATGTTCCGGAAGGTAAGACTATCAGATTTTTAAAGTATGATAACCTTCTGACTAAATTAAGTATGTGTGAATGGTGGATCTTGACTTCATAATATACTTGGTATTTTATTGTTCAAGAATTATATTTCAGTTGTGTACTGGTGCCGCCATAACCTTTTATAATCAATGGTTTAGCACTGTTAAAGGAAATCTTTCTATTACACTTTTTAATAACAAAATTACCGACCCTAATAGGCTTGTTGTGAGGATAATTACAAGTTCATCTATTCACGGATGATTTTCAATAACATCGATGTGTTACATTTCCTGTCATTGAAGAAACTGGATCAAAAACTGAACAGGAGCACCCCAAAGAGACCAACGAAGATACAATTACAACAATTGACAACCGTAACGCCCCTCTACAATTCGACCCGCCCATCAATACCAATGAAGATACTACATCAACCATTGACCAATCCACTTTACAAGTCGATGCATCCTCCGATACCAATAAAGATACAACATCAACCATTGACAAAACCCCTCTAAAAGTCTTCCCTTTCTCCGAGACCAATGAGAAGATGTTGCAGGAATGTATGAACACACAGGAATCTGGTGAATTGTCAAAGCCTATCACAACTGATGTTCATCTTGAATCCGAAGATATGTCTTTCGATGATACACTTGATGAAGGGTTTCCTACATCCAAAATAAGAGAAGATATCACAACTGGCTATCAGGATTTGATTTCTCACCTCGCTTCGAACGAAACATCTTCAGATGAACTAGTAATAATTTTCTTAGTAAACGTCCTCCTCAACATTCATCATAGAGCATTTGGTTTATAACCAGGTCACGGCAGCAGTCTACCATTTTCCTAGTAATCTTATAAAACAATGGCATTATACAAACGCTATTAAAATTGTATAGCTTACGTGAGCTTGATATTTATTTCATGATAAGGGGTAACTCATTCTTTTTAATGATACCAAACTTATAACTGTGTTGCGACGTATGACTGAGCAGTTAACACAAGAGTAGAAATTAGTTTGTAGTTTGTGTAAAAGCAGCCCTTGCATTTCAATAATCCAAGTAATCCTTTGTCCCTTATGAATGGGCTGAGGAAGGCTGACCCTAACACAAAGAATGAATGATCAGAAACCTAGGGTTGCGTCTAAAAAAAACTTGGAACAATTTGTTATTTTTACCAGACTTTTTAAGAACTAAAGTGTCCAGTCATCCATGAGGGTATAGGTGATACGATTTTAATACGAGACTCTCAAATTTGGGTTTAGTTTTGTTTGGGATGCACTGTATAGAACAAGTAATTAATTTAAAGACATTGAACTTTCACCTCATTACCATTGAAAACCAATCAGACTGTCTTCCCTAAGTCTGTATTATGGTGACATCTGTGACGCTTGACCTTTGACCTACAAATTCCATATGTATCAATATAATCTTCCAATGGTGATACATAATGCAGTCTGAACTTTAAAAATACTACACCAGAAAAAAAAATGCACTTGTCCATTCATTTGGAACTTATTTGGTTATGCACGACACCTACCCCCCCCTCCCCCAAAGAAAAGAGCGTTATTGGAAATTATTGGCCCTTGAATACGGCCTTTCTACAATGGACTAACTTTTATTGATACACATTGTTTATAACAATAGCAACAGAGTTGATGCATAGTGATTCAAATTTAATAAGGCAAGGCCTTCTTATATATTTCATTGAATGTTCAGCCTTCAATAATAATAATACAGTAATAATATACATTTCTTATTTACCGGTAACAAGATTGGAATGATAAATACACATCATACAAGTATTAACCTCATATTATATCAAGATAACATGTCATAAATCCAAGAGATTAATTTTATGATTATTCAAACTAAAAAAATGGATGTAAATAAACATGAAAAATGGGAAAATCCAGTAACATAACGAATTCCAGTGATTATTAATTGAAATTAAAAGCGATGATTAAAGCTTGAATTGAGAAATGTTCAATAGCGATTATCTTGTGAAACACATTAAATACTGTCACCACTAAATATTTATCTCACTAATATATCAACATATCATGATAATTTTATGTCAATTGTGCATAATGATAAGAAATTGGAAGATTGGTAATATTGATAAAAGAAATACTGGTAATTTGCATCTTTGCATAGATTTCACTACCACCAAAAACTCAAATAGTAGTAGTTTGGGGGGAAATGTATCAAATTAAGAACATGAATGGCAGCTTTTGAGGTGATTTGTGAATATGGAACTAACAAATCAAATAACTGGTGTCTCTTTACCTTTAGTTCAATTACAACTGAAAACTATTTTTCCATATTCCATTATGTTTCAACATGTTTACATTTGAAAGTTTACTTTACCATTATATTTTATCATAAATTTGATTGTACCAAACGTTTTTTCTAAATTTGGATTAAGACAGGGAGTATTCGGTCTAAAGGCATAGATAGGTATTGAAGATTTGTAATTCTGCATATTCATTGCATATCAGAGAGATGTGTTACAAATGATATCTTCTTTCTTTTTTTTTGTATGATAGAATATGTTCAATAACATTAACTTAGAATACACCCCTTACATAAGATTTGCATGTGCATTTTAAAATAATGATAATATTAATAATAAATCAAATTAATGAAATGAAAATAGCATGTAAACATTGTGCCTAAACTTCAACCCTTCAAGTCAAATGTTCAAACATGTGTGCATAATGTGAATATGCCTGTAAGATATTTTGATATATCAAGAGTGGACTGTATTTTTCACTAGATTTCTGCAGTATATTATGTATGATGTGGACTACGATCAACATAACAACAAAAAATATGTTAAGCATTCTTGAAATATTTTGTTATTAGACATGATCAAAATAAATGGATGCAATAAAAGATAAAATCACTATTCGTCATATGTATAAAGCCATCAAGAGAAGATTATATTTTTCCAGGTCATAATGTATCAAGGTGTCCCAAATCTGAGCAGCATATTTTAAGTCAGAAAGTAAATACATTTTCTTTTTACAGTAGATCCCGAAGGCACATTGAATAAAAAGTCAGACATCAATTTCAGAATTTATCAATATAATTAAACAAATGCACAGTATTATTTATAAATCATCCTAGATATTGCAAAAAGGCACAAATTATCATACTTCATATACATAGAAGAAAAATTGTATTGATCCATAAAAAGTTTCCAACAATGTTCATGTGGATGAAGCCAAAGTTTTTAAAGCATTAAATAAGCAAGTGGAACCATTCTATCCCATTAAACCCAGTGTATCAGGAAAAAATATAACTCAAATATGCGTGAACACTGTTTACTCATAAGGAATGATTGAAGCCCCTTACTACATAAATAATAGTCCTATTGTGCTGTAATGATCATGAATTGTTCCTCAGATTTCAATTTAAGCGAGCACCAAGAATTACTCTGCATTGGGTTTGAATCGTTCCAAAGCAGGCATTTTAGCTCTCGAAAATCCCTACATGAGTCTGTGAGGATTTCAGCCTCTACTTCACCTAGCATTAAGCCTCTCCATACCACAACATCACAAATCCATTGAATGATGTATAATCAAATACGAATGTCTTGGTTGTGATCTTATTGGTTAAAGGTCAATCAGATGGCGTTGATGATGTCATCATGGTACACTACTCATCAAGTCAGACTTTTGTCCTATTCTCATCAGCCTTTGATGTTCCTGTTTGAAGAAGAAAAGAAAATTACATGTATGAAAGGACATGCAAACAAATATATTTACAGTATGAATAGAAGATTATCGCAAGACAATGTTGACAATTTCAAGGACAATGTTGACAATTTCAAGGACAATGTTGACAATTTCAAGCAAATACAATGCCAAATTAAAGTGAACAGAGATTAGGCTTGCAAATATTTAGAATCATTCTTATCATACGCTCCACATTGGACTACATGTACCCATTAAACTTTGGGTTTCAAAACACCTGCCGCTGATTTACTTTGTTTCTACCTGACGCCAGAATATACTATCTGATGAGTCACATGAAGAAAACATAAACGTAAGAACTTTCTGACTTCCAACAGACAATAAACTAGTGTAGAGTGGTAGGAAAATTACATTCAAGCATGAAACAAAAACAAACAGAAAATCAAATATTTTGACATTGATAGTAATTTCATGATTAATAAATAGATGACAGGGGACTTATGTTTTTGTCTGTTCTAAATAGAATATTTGAACTAACCCTTGCTGTCTCGCTGAGTATATTAACATCTTCCTGCATTGATAGCCTGTGCTTCTGAAGGGTCAGATATCCCTCTTCGCGATTCACATGAGCCTGAACAAAATACACACATAAAAACAGTTTACATATTTATTTATAACTACGGAAATGGTTCAAGTTTAAAAGTATCTGTATGAAAATCATGATATATATCTAAAATACATAGCTGGAGCAAAACATAATTATATGCTCTTTTAATAGTGAAATGAAAATCTAATAATTCAAAATTTGATATGAATGTCTTCGCGACTACCACCTCGATATCTACACTACATACTGAAAGCATTATATTTCTTAGAAATCTTAGAAAACATATTTACCAAACATTTTACATTAACAAACCCACATATTGGCTGCCCTATATTTTCAAGAATGCCCCTCATTCGGAACTGAGTTTAGGGGGGAAAAAAACCATTGGAGAAGTAACCATACAAAAATAACCACATATGGAACAATAGAAAAAACATTTATGTAGAAGATAGTTCAGGATAGTTTTTATGATATGATCAGGTACAACCAGCTGGTGGTATTCATTTGTAAGTGGTAACTTTGTAGTACCCTATACCAACTACCCAGGACATCTCACCTTAGCTAGTTCTGACTGTCCTCTAAGAAGCTTCTGTTCCAGTTCCCTCTCCTTGTTAGCGCAGTCGATCATCTGTTGCTTGATAAGTAGCTGATGTTGTCTCTTCATCTCTGCCAGCTTGCCCCCAAGGCGTTTGACTTGCTGTTCCTGTTGCTTCCTAGACAGCTCTGAGTCTCGGACACGGTTTGACAGGCTGTGCTCTATCTCCTCTAGCTTTGACACTGTCCTCTGCAAAATAAAGATGAGGATGAAGGATTTAAGATTATCTTCACAACAAAATATGTATAAACACAATTTTACTACACCGATTGGTTACCTTAATAATTAGCTGATAACGTGCCACATGATGAAATGGAAAAAAAAAGTACCGGTAATCGCAAGCAACAGGGCAAGGCAAAAAGAATTGTAGGACTTTGTTGAAGAACGATCAGGACACTGCTGCTTAATTTCAAGACGTTGCCAAGGACAAATTTGGACAAACTATGCTTGAGACCCTTCAGCATACTTAAACTATTGCCATCTGGAAAAAAAGATGTGCATCAAGGATTAATGATGATAACTGGTTTTTATATTGTTGTTCAATGGTAATGTTAATGTTGATTATGAATATTAATTTAACTTTTATATACAATGATCTGTGTATCAAGTATTTAGCCTACCATCATAACTATCAAAAACACACAGAATTTTCATTTCAAACTTCTGAAGGATTTGGTAGTTCTAAAATAGCAACAGTGTTTTTTTCTTCTTCAAAACAACTCTATTATTTTCTTAAAGTTTTAAGCCAATGTTAGTGTGATCTTAAACTTTGATATTATTTGTAACATACCTGTGCATGCTTCATTGCATCTTCATTCTCTCTCCGAGATGCATCGTAATATTTCTTGCTATATCTCTCAGCCCATTTAGCCACTGAAGCTTCATGCTGTCCTTTCTTCTCCGTTGTGATGTTTTGTAATCTCTTTTCTCTTCTTGCATTGTGGAGCTAATTTGAGAAAGCAAAATATGAAACATTTGTCACTCAAATATGCGACATAAGATATGGTAAAAGCATCACAAAATTGCATTAAATGAAAGGGTGCCCATCAGCAAAATAGGAGGAAACTCATTCACGTAATCGCCCATCCCATAATTAAGAACAAAAAAAAATCTAATTCCTAAAATCGGTAATATGCATGGATGACTAAACCAGGGTGAAAGTACATGCCCCCCACCCATTGGATTTCTTTTTAAATGACATATTGGAAGGCTACAAAAATGTTCGCATCTACCCTCCTACCCCCCCCTCATTCCTCCCACTGGAAAAATTTTGGCTGGTGTGACGTAATAAAATTGACCAATGTGTCCTAAAATAAGCCCCTCTCCCCTCAGATATCCTGGATCCACACCTCTCATCTACCACAATATTCCACCCATCAAAATACACCGCCATCAGTAAAACATCTGCAAACTAGCAGCAGCATAATCGTTAATCTAAGGGATAGGTGAACTAATTAGAAATAAAAACACTTTCTTATTCTTACCTGTAGCCTTCGTTCTATCTTCTTATTGGTCAGATCTAGTTTAGTATTGAGAGCCTCTTCTTGGAGTTTCCTCTGAGTGAAGCGGTTATCACCTAATTGATTCCTGGTATCAAGTAACGTTCTACCCTCTGAAAGTAAATAAGGATTTCATGATAAATCACTCAATTTCATCTACAAATTGATATCACATTAACTATTTCTGAATTTGAAAGCTTGCATACTTTGTGGACAGACATTTAAAAAAATATCAAAACATTTGCAGATAAAGAAGAAAGTCTTTTCTCGTTTCCAGGAAAAATAATCAAATACATTGCAGAAGGAGTAAAGTTCCCCTCAACATAAGTCCCCATGGAGAAAGTCTTTCCAGGTTTTTTTTTCTCTCTTGTCCAATTTGACAAAAGTGTTGTAAGCAGTTATTTCGTTTCTATGATTACACCTTTTATCATTTAGTCCTATTCTCGATACATGCATTTGCCTTATGCTGTCCTGAGCCTGATTTGTCCTAAAAAATCATAACATCACATTTTAAATGAGAGTCTATTCTCTACATCCAGTTAGAAAGTAATTACAGGGATATCATTTTACCATCTCGAATCTTCTCCTCCATGCCTGTCCTTGCTAGAGCTATATCAAGACTTAGTTTCCTCTTATTATTTTCAAATAAGTCACCCTTATCCTTCGTTTTTCTGAAAGAGTAAATGCAAAATCGATCATTAGACAGTATGAAAATCAATTTCTTTTCATGGACATATACCTTGATTTTCCCTGATATCTTTTTGGGGGGTTATTACAATAGGCAATATAATGCCAAAGTCAACGAGTTAAAACGTAGGGAAGTGAACCCTTAGTAATTTTAAAGGATAACGATTACTTGAGAAATGCATCTTCGAGGATTAAAGGAAAATCAATGACTTTTCAGAGGATTTAATCTGATTTTGTTGAAACTTAAACAATCTGTTTTGGTGGATTTTCATAGTATCTTATTGAAATTCTATTTCTCATAATAATTTGGATTTCTAGAGCTTGTACTCTTACAGTACATTTAAAAATTACATATTTTAAAATAATGAACCAACAAACAACTAGATATAAGAACTCACTAAGCATCATAAACAAATCGACCTTGTCTCATAGTAAAGTGATTTAAGACAAGATGACATTCAATGACAATTGTTAAAGAATTTGAATTAACAATTATTGAACACCAAGGACATCACAATATTACATAAATTTCATTAAATTAATCTGTCAAGAATTATTTTGTCCCAACAACTTACTTGAGTTTCTGCTCAAATTTCCTCTCTGTCTCGTTCGTTTGCCTCCATTTATCATTCCCTTCTGCCAGCCCTTCACTATAAGGAAATAAACAAGATAGTAAGAAGAGTGTTAAAAGCTGGTGTATAGTTTTTGGAGAAGGAAAAATTTAATTTGGATTCACCGTTCAATAATATGAAAGATTGAATCTTACAACTATAATAAAGAAAATTATATTACTTGAAATCTCGTTTTAGTGTTTTTATTTCACAATATAAGTATAAAACGTGGCAATTCAGGGAGCCGATACCAACTCAGCGTTCACGTGGAAAACCAATAGGGATTTTCTTGTGTGGGTGATACAAACAGATCGTTACGCACCGTTCATGCCGTCAGCTCTGGCGAGCGGGCATTGCAGCAAAGATCTAAAATGACCGCTACATTATGTTTCTTTCAAACATTTTCACTGAAATTCACCGTAAATCATGAAAGGAATATCATTCCTTTTTTGTTACCAAAACTATACACCAACTTTAAAATAAATTTGAACAATGAATTAAACTGGCCAGAAATATTTATGAAAAAATGAGTAAAGAAAATAGGTTTCCATCCGGATTCAAACCAGAGACATTACTACAAAGGCGCTCTACCATCTGAGCTATGGTAAACCCATGATGATATTTGTTCCCGAAACCTGTTCACACTTCAATGTTCAAGTGGTCAGAAACTATTGAAACCTGGCATATACCTGACTGATAGAAATCCACTTGGGGATATATACGAGGGATCACGGTTAGGTGATGCAGCTTCTTTTTTTTTTTTAATTGAACAATGAAGAAAACTGACCAGAAATATATCATATCTGATACTAGTGCTTTCATCGACACAATATATTCCTCCTCATTTCTCCCACTTATCTCGAGACCAACTCGTGTAACAATTAATTCTTCTACTTGTATTGACAATATCTTTACAAATGTTCTGGATAAGCCGATCTACCTGGTATTTGTATTCAGACCTATCTGACCATTTCCTATTTTTCAATTAACGAACTCTTTTCCACCAAATTACCACACCATTTAAATAATAAACTCACGTTAAACACCAAATAGACTTTAATTCATTGTGTGAAGATTTAGCATCTAACAATTGGTCTTCTGTGACAACCTTATCCAATGTCAACGTAGCTTACGATACTTTTATAAGGGTTTGAAAGAGATTATTTCCAAGCATTCAAAGACATCCTCAAGTAAAGATAGACATAGAGCACCAAAAAACCCTGGATTACAAAAGGCATTCTTAAATCCATTAGTAGGAAGGAACGCTTATATAAGAAGTATTTAAAACTGAAAACCCATAACATAAAGAAAAATACACATCCTATAGAAACAAACTTAATCATATTATACGTGTCTCTAAACAAACTATTTTGCTGCAAACTCAAATCGAATTGTCATGACTTAAAGAACACTTGGAAAATTCTGAACAGCCTTCTCAGTAAAGAAAGATCGTTAAAATTACCTTCATTCATCCGTAAAGATGGCATGAGGCTTACTGATCAGAAATCAATTGCAAATGCTTTTAACTATTTTTTGTTTAGTGCTGGTTGTTTTGAAAATCCGAGGTCCAATGGATGTTTCGTGATTATTTAAAAAACAGTGTAACTCATTCTTTTTTCTTTCACCTACAGATAGAAACGAAATTTTAAAGGTATCTTGTTCTTAAGAATAAACATTCGTGTGGGGTTGATGATATGTCACCATATCTTGTAAGAAAATAATTAATTATATTGTTGAACCTTTAACCCACGTGTTTAATTTATCATTTCAATGTGGATTATTTCCAATGCAATGAGTGTTTCAAAAGTTATACCCCTATTCAAAAAGGGTGACAAAAATGATTTATCAAACTATCGTCAATTTCATTGCTGTCGACCTTTCCAAGATTCTAGAAAAATTAATGTATAATCGATTATTTACTTTCCTTAATAAACATTCAATTATTTTTCTGAACAATTTGGATTTCGGAAATGTTATTCAACAGAGTCAGCTTTGCTTTTTGCTTCTGAACTTCTGTACAAAATTTACGAAAAGAAAGAGATAGCTTTGGGGGTCTATGTAGACCTTAGCAAAGCATTTGATTGTCTGGATCACCAAATTTTATTAAAAAACTAATTTTTATGGGATTAGAGGTATTCCCTTTGAATGGTTTAACAGTTATTTATCAAAAAGAACACAATTTGTAAATATAATGAAACTGACTCTGAACTGCTTTTATACGACAAGGTGTGCTCAAGGTAGTATCCTGGGCCCGTTATTATTTTGTTGTTATAAACACATTGTTGAATCTTCAAGAAAATTACATTTATATTATATGCTGACGACACGAACATATTCTATTCGGGTAAAATTTTAAAGACTTGATTTCTGAAGCTAATGTTGAACTGCAGAAGGTTGCTAATTGGTTTTCTGCAAATAAATTGAAAATTAATGAAACGAAAACCAAATTATGATTTTTAATTTTGACAGAAAAAAGATACTTTTATTGAAGATATAAATTGAAATTGGACGGTAAAGATATCGACCAAGTTCAATTTGCAAATTTCCTAGGTGTAACTATGATAACAAACTTTCATGGGAAAACATATTGAAATAATTTCCAAGAAGATTCGATGCAATGTTGGCGTTATGTGTAAACTAAGAAGTTTTTACCATCTTTCTGCCATGCTTTCTTTATATTACTGTATAAGCCATATTTTCGCGTTCAGATATTTTCGCGATTTTGGATAGTTGGGAAATTCGCGAGAACAAAATTTCGCGATTTTGGTGATGATTTCATTGCTATAAATAGCCTTGTATTGAAGTGGAAATTTTCGCGAAGACCAACTCGCGAAATTAGCGAAAATAAAGTTACCGCGAAAATAACCACTTATACAGTATACACTTGTATATCCGTACTTAATGTATTGTAATCTTGTATGGGCAAGGACATTTGATAAATTTTTAAAACCCCTTTTCATACTTCAAAAACGGGCTGTGCGTTTATGCTGCAACGCCCCCTTCAGGGCACATACCTCTCCATTGTTTAAATCTTTGAAATTACTTAAATTTGCAGATATTCTTTAACCAATGCTGTTTCACAGGACGTACAATGTATACCAATGACTAAGATGACTTATTAAATCAACCCTTTTTGAGGTAGGCCTAAATGGAGACCGTTAGAAAGAAAAATTCCATGCATGGTATGTGCGTCCAAATTGGTATCTACTTTGTACATGTACCTGAAGTCGTGTAATATTGGAGTGTTTTTTTTTTTCTTTCTTTTTTTTAATATAAAGCCATGTTTTACCTCTAGAAACACATCTAAATTCTTGAAGTTGAATTGACTTACTCTCTTGTATCTTTGATGACATCTTGATTCTTCTTCACCTCCATGTTGATATTGAGAGCAAGATCAGTTAGTTCCTTGTTCAGACGATGCGTCTCTTCTTCCTTCAGAAGCATCCTCTTAGTGAACTCTTCGCTAAGTTTCTGGACCTCGATGCGACGGAGCTCAATCTCGTCCACCTTGGCTCGGTACTTCCTCTCTAAGTCACCACTGCATGGGTCAAAGGTCAAATTAAGGATGAATTAAGATTTAGCTTATACTAGTATTACAAAATTAGCCTAAAAAGGAGAATAAATGAAAACATAAATGTTTGTTTACAGGCCCACTGTAAACAGTAGTGTAACCTTTGAGAGCCTACTTTGCACCCCCAAAAAACTATTATAGGCTTAATGAATAAACCAACAAATTGACTTGATTATGATCAACAAAAAATTATGAATTAAACTTTACCAAATTTCCCAATGGAAAAAAAAAGGATTAGTGTACCTATAATGAGCCATGGTGCATACACGATTCTCAAAAACCAACCAAAATACCTTGAAAGTGTGTACTGCCTAACCTTCACACCAAAGATATATTGCTTTCTTTGGCATGCATATTATGTTGAGCATGGTAATGTACATACACAAGCATACATTATTTACGCTTTTGTAACTCTTTTAAATGTTGATCAATGATGGCATCAACTGCCCAAAATCAGAACTTTTGATAAACCTGTGCTACCCCAAAGTCATATTAATGATGTACAATATCAAACCAAGATCAATACACATGAAAAAATCTCTGCAAATTCAAACCAAGTACATCATTATACAGTTGCGATACTCGATCCAGGAGAGAGAAACGGTACCATTAAGGAAGAGATTCATTGCATTCCACGAATCATAAACCAAGTACAAGATAAAGAATAACATCAGAAGTCATTCCGCATCATAACAAGGGTGGTGTTAATCAAAACCTCATCCTAAGACAACATCAAATTGGCAATACAATGCAAACAAGATGCAGTCACCTGATACGCATTTGCATACATTTCCTCCTTAAAGACGGATTTCTTATCAGGGAGTAAATAAATGAAAAACAAACTGCCATCATTACATAAAGCTTTAATACTTTAAACCTAAAAAAAGCAAATCTTGCTTAAATCATATACGTAATAATCCATTCATTGAATCTCCATCAAAAGGTACGATAGTTTCTTCTTTTTTTTCCCATAAATTTGATACCACCTATCATATAGATTTATAAGATTATATGCTGTGTAAAATTGATTGAAAACTTCCTTCACTTAGTTTTCATGCAGTGGCGGATACAGGATTTCAAGATAGGGGGGGGGGGGGGAGGGGGGCGCCGCAAAATTTTCGGATTTTAACATGTATGATCAATGAGCGGTTTTCAAATTATAGGGGGCGCATCCCCTGCGCCCCCGCCCGGATCCGCCACTGTTCATGTATGGTTAGGAAATAAACTCTTTATTACAACAGCTAATAATTTCCAATTGTACAAGCCTCCAAATGTATCCAAGGACTGATCTGTAGGTTGGCATGGCCACCTGGATACTTAAATCTGGAATAATGAGGCTCCCATAGCGACCGATGGAAACATCTTCGCATATGGAACTCATCGCATGATCAAGAAACATTGCCTCGCTTCATCACTCACAGGGTTGCTCACTAAAAGGTATGTCAGCCTGTCCGTACATACCTATACAAAGTTACAAACACACACGACTGATTGAACTTACATTGATAGAAACACCTTTCGGTCTTCATCCTTGAGTTGTTGCTGTTTGCTGATGTTTTTCTCAATATTCTTCTTTGTGAGCTAAAAATTATAATAAAAATAAGAAATAACACATGAATTTAGGGAATAGTTACAAATTCTACAGAGCATTGCTAATTTTGTTGATATTTTTCCAAGAAAATCATTCATTTTTAAAATGAAAAAGTGCAACAAAAAAAAAACGAACTGCTGAAACTGTTTATCAATTAACAAAGGAGAGCTAGTGGAGTAAAAATGAAACATTTAAAAAAATTTTAGTCTATCAGGACCGTGATGAAAAAAAAAATAGTATTTTCTGTTAACATCTGATCGTATTAATCATTTTCTACTGGGTCAATAAGGAAGAAATAAACTTACAGTCTCTTTTTGATGGACATGGTCCCTTGTGATGAAGAACTCCTTCTGTTTGTTATCTAAGAGTTTCTGGTCTTCTGACTGCTTCTTACGACTGATGGCTATTGATTGGGGAAATAAATCAACAGGATATTGTGAATTAACACTTTCGTCAATGTACTTGTCAATATATGCCATATTAGTTATGCTATATTGTACCTATCATGCCAGTTTGCCAGTTATATATGCCTTTATCAAAACTATATTAATAACCTGTATGGTTTAGGTAAAAGAGATAATTTTAAGCAATATGTACTTTCTAAATAATGTTCCAGTGCACGGTTTCAAACTGTGTAGGATGCCTGCAAATCAGTAAATTGTCACTAAATACAATTCACATAAAGAAGTCTCTACCTAACTCTTCTACACTATATCCTAATATGGAATTTGGTAAAAGTCAACCCAAGTTAGAAGTCAAGCAAAATTGTTTGAAACCACTATTTGACACTTTATCAACTCCACCTTGATTCTGCTGAAAGCAAAACAGGCATTACACTATGTACCTCTTTAAAAAGAATTGAACAAGTCAATGCTCTTTTGGATCTCAAAAGCAGATTGCCATAATAATGAAGAAAATGTATGACAAAAATCATCTTCTAGAAAAATAGGATGTCACAATTATACTATTTTAAACCTATTTTTGAAAAATAATTTTTCAATAGGTACATTATACATGTACATATAAAAATAGTAAATATATAAATATATTTTCCATGAGCTCATTTTACCAATTTCATAGTCTCTCATGGTTCTTTTGAGAGAAGCTTGGTTCTTCATCAGGTCTCCCTCTGCTCTCTTTAGGTCTCTCTCCTCCTGTCTGTGCTGCCACATATGATCCTGTGCAAGAGAATAGGAAGTTTACATCATTCAAATGCAACAACTATTTAACAACTACCTGGACTGTTCACTACCACACAAAAGGCTATTAGGTTGGTTGATTTGGCTTAACAGTATTATTTCAATTATTTGCATCTGAAACTGATCTTTAATGTCACAACATTTAAGAAAAGACTGTGATAACAGAGTCAGATAGTTGACAGAAAACCTTATGACTCAAACCAACTCCCAGGTCTTTTATGGACTACCCTTAATGAAATAAAGAGGGAGCTAGAGGATAATTGCTACAGGATGTTATGAACCTGGGCTGGGGTTATTGAGGAACCGCTTATGACTCCCTGCCAGGGAATGTTTAGCCACTGATCCTATCATGCACTGTACTTGACTTTAAAAAAAGACAGCCCTGTCCATTTGAAAATACTATCTTTTAACCTTTATTTTTATTTTTTGACTGCCTGTATGTCTTCTCTCTGGTACTATGCCTTGCAGAATGTTTTAAAGAGGGTGAGTCGTGGTCTTCCATGGGTAATTTGATACCATTGATTCTAACCCAGTAACAGGTGTTGTCCATCATCTCGAGTTTGATCAATGCTGCCAGACTTTATGCCTTGTATTTTCCAGCCATCACACCATTTGGTAAACTCATTATGGATGCCCAAGCAGGCCAAAGAATGTCTATGGTGGGACAGCTTGATTTTCTGTGGTTAAGGAATTTACCTTCAACATAGGTACATCCAGTGCTTTTAAAAAAGTCTGGGGTCAGCAAATTATGGTCTACTACCCATGAAAGCTTGAGCATCCATAGTGTCAAATTACCCATGGAAGCCCAAGACTCGCCCTTTTTAACTGGATCTTCCATCTTATCAATACCTTCAAGCATAATGTAATTTACTGTGCTGCAAGTATATGATGTGATCAGCTCACCTCAATGACTTTCATTCTCTTGCCATGCTCCCTCTCATCCTGTGCTATCTTCTGCATCACATCCACCACAGTCTCTGTCTTTTTCGGTCCGGACATATCCCCTAGGGTCTGGGAGCCTAGAGCAGCTGGAGCCGATTTGACAGGGGATGCATCATTGGAACCGTTCTTCTTGGGTTTGTTTCCCTTGGAGTCCAGGACCTTCCCTCGGACCTGGAAGGAGTGGGTGTATTTGTTAGAGTCCAGGTAGCCGTCGGGACCACACTTTCTCTCCTGACCTCTGCATAAGTGGAATATTGATTATAATAGATAATGATTTGATATACGGTATTGTTCGCAATATATATACTTCAAAGGATAACAATAAACTTGTCTACATGTAATTCATAAAATGCTTTTTTAACATTAGGCCTATGTTGTTTTTTTTTAATTTTTTTCCCTCAATTGATAACTGAAATTCTCTCTTACTTCAAGAACGATGCATATTCCTTTGCTTCCTCTGGTTCCGGTTCTTCTGTTTTCACTGCTAGACTCTGATAGCGTGATTTACTCCTCGGACTCGACTCAAAGCTCAGTAAGACCTTCCCGCTTGGCATGTCTTGCTTCAACATGATGATAGTCTCTCTCTCACTACTCTAGAGCTATGATCCTTTGAGGAGAAAAATACAGTGTAAATGGATAAGTTTGCTGTAAAGCATACAGGTTGCCTCCTGGATGACCAACGCATATCTTCATATCTAGTAAACTAATATAGTCAAGTGAGAACTGAAGATCTACCTACCCATCCAGCAGACATTTAACATTATACAACACACACAAAGATTGTTGACAGCTGATTGGATGAATGTGGGTCACATGACATTCAGCGGAATGAACTATTGAACAGATGACTTGGCCCATGCAATATCCAAAAATCTATTCAACGGCGGCTTGCAAAAGATCGATGACACGTAGATCTACACACTGAAATTACATACACATACATGCGCGAATGCGCTGCATAGCTACGTGTACTAAACCGATTTTGTGCGCGTAGGGCCTAGGGCGACGCAGTGCAGTGTGCAGTACGTTAGTTCAGTGCAGTTAAATTCCACACAATTATACACGGAACACGATCGCTAATATATATGTTCAGCTGTTAGACGAGGACAAGTGTTGATTTGCAAGTTTATTGTTTTGGATTTTTACCGAATGCTCAGTATTGGACTGCGAGGATTAATTAACATGATTAACATGTTAATCAGGTTGGACAACACATATTCATTTGATATCTGGTGAGTGATGATTAACTTGTTAGATCTAACAATCGAACAGCTAATTTCTGGCTACAGTTAGATCTAACAGTTAGATCTAGATCTAACGTTAGAGGGTCTAGGCTAGCCTAGTAGGCTAAATTAGATCTTAACCTTTAGAATCTAGTAGATCTACCGGTAGACGTCGAGTGTTGTATAAAAGCAATATTCAATGTTTTATTTCGTGCAAGGGTTCGAATATTACATTCGGTGCAAGTTGAACCTTGATCTATTCAACTCCGCTGTCGCGTCGTTGAATAGATCAAGGTTAAACTTGCACGCTCATGTAATATTCGTAACCCTTGCACTCAATAACATTGAATATTGCTATATTATCATCAAGGTAATGCCCTATAATTTCTGAGAGAATATTGAAACAACAAAAATGACATCGGTGTCTAGCCTACAGGAGACAGGTTTTGTCACAAGTTTTGATCACAGTTTATTTACAAACATATTCTGGAAAGATTCACTTTTTGAATATAATGAGATAAATGTCTATGTGTATAATATCATCGCTGTATATAAACGTAGGCCATTATCATTCTCATAATTTTTCTAACACGTACTCATCATTTATGTCATCAGATTATGAAAAGAAAATCTTAATGAACGATAAAAATTTATGACAGTTTAATCTTACTTATCAAACTAATAATATTATTATATTAATAGCACTCATATTACAAGTATTTTTTTTTCTTCGTTTGTTTCATTTCATTTCATTATTGTCTACGAAGAGTATTTATATTTACATATATAAATTTCACATCAAATTTTGTTGCTCATAACATAATGTATATCATATAACTCACTATTATATCAGTACATGTATGTAGTTTATCTAACATTAGAGTCTATACCAGGGAGTTGGAAAGGAAGAACTCCCCGATTTATACTCCAGCTCATTCAGCCAACCATCAACATGATAGTATTATTTCTCAACTTCATGCTCAATTACATGTAGTTAACATTAGTGTTATTAATGCAAAACACATAGAGCAGAACATCGTAGGCGTATTATATCAATCACTCAATGTCTCAAATCGAGAAATCTTGACATGGAAGGACAGATTCAGAACTGAGGATATGCTGTCCTGTCCGAGGCTTTCTCTCCGAGTCATCCACCCGGCCAGCCCGCCGGTACCCGGTAGTGGTCCCCGGTAACTGTTGTCTGATAATCATGATTCATTGCATTCTAATAATATATTTCTATTCCGCAAAAACGGGGCGCAAATCATCCACAATCAAAGATCTGAAAATAAACCAAAGAATCTTACCTTATTGCAGTCAGTGTATCGTAGACACTCCTTTTAATAAATTATACAATTATAAACAGACACAATATTTACTGAGACTGTGTCTAGTTCATGTTTACAATTTTTAATATTTACTATCCACTTGGCGGCCGACACCACACGAGTTGCAAGCCTACAGACAGTAATGTACGTCGCTATGGGAAACACTGAACAATTACTTATGCAAATGAGCTCTTGTTCACGACAGGTGTTCAGGGAGGAGGAGCTCCACGCGGAAGGATCGTGCCTGAAAATTATAGCTAGTCTAGTTAGCCATAAAAAAATAATAATCTTCACATTTCTTAAAATCCATGTAAGGAAATAACGTTTATGATCTTTCTTGTGGGAGCTTTTTCCATAACCTATATAAATCAAGTCAAATAAATGGGGACGCGGCATCATGATTCTCAACCTTTTGATCTTCCTCTCCCCTAGCCCTTACAGTGATGTTGCCTAGCAACAGTCTACACCAGTCTTAAGCCCTATATTTTTACAAGAAATACTTCGAAATCAAGTATATAATTCTCAAGATCAATAGCCCAAATTATTCAGCTTATATCCAAACTATGATAATTTTGGATGAATATCTTTGATATTGATATTTAGGCACTTAAATGTTGAATTTCTGGAACTATTTTCGCTCTTTGCCAAATGCGCATTGTTATCAAGGTGACAGCGTGATACGGAACAACATTGTAAAATTGGCGATATTTCTCCAATTGCCGAGTTTACACCTTGATTATGGAAGAAGAAATAACATCTGGTAGTGACAACATAGTCACTGAATTTAATACTTATGAGGACTTCTTAGATTCGCAAATTTCTTCTCTGGATTTGTATTATTTAGAGGTGAGTTCAAGAGCTATCATTAACACCTGTCCCACATGTAGTCTTTTGTGTAAGTACTCCCGGTTGTAGGCCTACTGTGATCACTCTTGTCTGCACGTCCTTTAAAATCAATTACTGTATACCGTAGAGGTGCCAGTTACCGACCGGGGGTCAGTAGTCGGCCACTCGAGTCTTTACCGTGACCTTTCTTTCCAACGCGCTAACTATACGAGTTACCACAGCATATACATGAGAACGAAATGAAGATGAACTATCATACGAAGTTTTTTTGTAAATGAATTCGTAAATTTAGCACAAAATCCCACAGAATAGAAAGTGTAGGGTACCGATTCGCGAAAATGCACAATTGTTAACGGGTGAGTTAACTTTTTAATAAATTTTTGCACCTATTATATTTTGAGTCTCACTTTTGATCGTATCAATGCAGTTTTATCGGACCGGTAAATCCTCACGTCCGTCCACGAAGCGACTTGAATAGAAATTTCTCCGTAGCTCCGAAAATCTTGTAATTTAATCGAACAACAGCTAGCGAGATGGCGCTACACCAGTTACGCGCCCCACCACCTTTAGTGCATTTGGTGAGTGCGCGTTTGTGCACGGCGGGTTTGAATACGTAATACCGCGTAATTTGTATAATTTCAATACTGTGCGTGATCTATATTGCTTGTTCAATTAGCGTTAATTAATCCCAAGTTTTTTGTTTTTTATGTTTTTTTATTGATTCACTAGACTTTAAATCTGTGAATATTTATGCAATGAACTCAATAAACGTTTTGAATAAGAATAAATAAGAACAAAAGAAACTTGTGTCTAATCTGTCATTTTATTAAATTTTTTTTTTTTTTGTTTTTTTTTGTAATTTCGAAAAAACATGATGAAGAGGGAGAGAGAGGGGGTTGAAATATGCTTTGATTGGTCGGAATTAATTACTTTCTAATTTATTCAAAATCAACATACATTTATATCCATCTTGGCTCTTAAAGATAAACACTTCCTCTTCGAAAAGTAACGTTTTTCATCCTAGATTTTAAGCCAAAGTCACTACGAAACCACCTCATTATATTTTCCCACTGACAAAAAACAAAAAACAAAAGAAAACAAGAACGAACCCAAACCATATTAAGCGCCCAATTTTCTTATTTAGTAGGCCTATTCTGTTACCCTTCTGCAAGTGTATCTTTTAATTGCAATTAATGAAAGTTATGGCATTTTCAAGTTCACTTTTTTTTTTTTTTTTTTTTACAAAACAGTAATATGCACACATGCAAATGAGAGACACTCGCTATTTTTCTTAAGAAATCTAGAATATTTGTTTATTTGTTTGTTTGTTGGTTGTTTGTTTGTATGTGTTTTTTTTGTTATTTTTTTGTTGTTGCAGATTCCATAATTAGGAAGCTCTTCATTGAATCAAATATATAAGGCAATTACACATGTTCAAGAACTTAAATAAACTTAATACCAATATAATGAAGGAAAAAAATTGAGGACAATTGAACATATTTTCGTCCTATTTCACTGCCAGTGGCGGATCCAGGGGTTTCGAATGAATGGGGGGGGGGGTTGGCTGTATAAGTTTGTTTTTTTATTTGAGCATGTACAGTCAAGGAGTCTTTAATATACTAAATGTACATGAAAGAATAATAAGAATATTTGTGCATGTATTACAGGCTTATAATCATACTTTAACATGATTATCTCAGAGTCCCCTACCCCCTCCCTCCGCATAGTCCAGCATTTCATAACCCCGTTGTATATACTGAGAATTTTACAAAAGCCCAATGATTCGTGGTTGTCAAGTATGCTTGCAAAATCCTTTTCATTTAAAGGGGAAACAAGCAACTTTAAATAGATCAATGTCAGATGATTTGAAATAATGTTTTTATAATGTTTAAGCAATCATGAGTGAAATAAACACGGGCGAGTGTGATGTCTATATTTCTTAAGCCCGCATATATGCGGCTTCAGATCTGCCTTTGATCGATAGCCGGCTATACACGGAAGCAAAATTGTTAAACATTTCAAATATACTTGGGAAAATTTTTGCCCCTCCGTAGTAGGCCCTATCAAATTTTCAGTTGTTTTATTACTCATTGCATTGTCACCTCATTAGCATCATCATAATCATAACAAAATACATAGCATAAAAGGTAAGTTTAAATTAAGAATCGCCAAGTCTTCTGGGATACATATATAGTAGCAAAAAAAAAAAAAAAAAAAAAAAAAACAGCAAAACAACACAAAAAAAAAGAAAGAAAAAAAAAATGACTGAACAATGACAAGGTAAGCTAAATTATTTCTTCTACAGTATAAGGAAAGGACAACTCAAATGACTGTAATCCAAGTTAATCATGATGTGCTTGATGATCAGCTGTCTTGCGACCTGAAATGAAATACAAAATACGGAAAAGGTATTAGTTTCTCTTATATTAGAGTTTATAGGGGCACACATCTAGAGATAACCGTTAGGGTCAACAAACTCCAAATGAGCTATGACTTTATCTGACTCCTGGTTTTCCCATTTTAGACAAGTCGTCATGGTAACGACTTGAATGTGATCTCGCGAAGACTGCATCGAAGGCTTTTCCAAATGCGCATCACACATTTTCAATTCCCGTATGTTTACGGGGGGGGGGGGGGGCATGCGCGTTGTACTAATAATTTCTTTTTCTAGTATGGAAAACAAAAAAGTAAGAGTACTTAATATAACAGACGCAAGTACTGCATCACAGCAATTTGATATTTCTAAAACAAATGATAAACCTAAAGTGTAATAATTAAGAGTATAATGATAAGCGAATATTTTCCAGCAGGCTATAACTGCCCATTCTCAAGTTTGGATATCATACATCACTTAACCCAGGCTTTAGAAATTGGAACCAGAACATTAATTACAGTAAAATGAAGTCATTCCCCCTCCCAAAGCCTACTCCGCGTAATTTTGTTGACAATTTTTTTTTTTTCTAAAATAATATGAGTAGGCTCATCCTGCTTTTTCAGTGAATTAATTTAGAGTCAAGCAAAACTCTGCAACACCACAAAGCCTGCTCCCTCCATTACTAAACTCCACCCTCCCATTCTCATTGGCTGATATTTCTTGTATAGGCCTACATCCAATCACAGGTTCGCCTGCACCCCAAACTTTTTTTTTCTGTTTATGTTCCCACGCTTAGGTGAGAAATCTGATACTGTAATGTGCTTGTAAATTTCATGAGATTCCAGAGATGGTGGTGACCGAGATAGCAGTCTCCACTTGTATACTAAAAACCCAGTATTTTATTCCTCTCCCCCGCCCCCCCCCCCACCCCTCTCTCTTCTTTCCCTCTCTTCCTCTCTATTGCCCCTTGTTTTCCCATGTGATTTCACACTCTTTGTCTCTTTCAATTCCCCCTTTTTAAAGTTTGTTCTTTTGTTTGTTTTTTGTTTTTGTTTTTTTCTACCTCTTCTTCACTCGCTCTCTTCTCCACTCCTCTCCTCTGTGCAGGACCCCTCCTTCCCACATTTTTTATATTACCTTTTGTTAATTATTTTTGTTTTAATTATCTCATATATGCAAATAATATTTTCACAAATAAATTAGCATATTTTAATCATAATAATTAAATTATTATCTAAGATTTGTTTTTATTTTTATACTGCGTTTGTTGCTCATATTGTAAATAATAATCCAAGATCAGAAGGGGTATTATCATTATTTTCATTTATTTCGTTCATTATCATGGACCTGGAAAAAAAATCACAGACTGGTTGTGAATAGTGACCCAGTGCGGATCCAAGGGGCTAAGGGCCTTGCCCCCCGCCCCCTCCCAAAAGAGAGAGAGGGGGAGGGAGAAAATGAATGGAAGGGGAGAAAGAGAAAGAAAAGGGAGAGGGGTAATTAAGAAGGGATAAAAGAGAGAGAAAAGAGAAAGAAAAGCAAGGAATTGAGAGAGGGGAAGAGAGAGGAAAAGGAGGAATGAAAGAGAGAATTAGAGAAAGGAGAGAAGGGAAAGAGGGGAAAGGAAGAGAAGGGGAACTTGAGAGAAGAAAAAAAAAAAGAAAAGAAAAGAAAAGGAAAGGGGAGAAAAAGGAGGGGTATTACAGAGAGAAATGGGAAGGAAATGATGAGGGAAGAGAAAAGAAAGTAGAGAGTGAAATGAAGAAGGGAAAGGGCGAGGGGAGAGAAAAAGAAAAGGGGAAATAGAGAAAGAAAAAAAGAAGGGAAAGGAGAGGGGAAAGAAAGGCAAAAAGAAAAAGGGAAAGGGAGAGGGGAGAGAAAAAGAAAATGAGAAATAGAGAGAGACAAAAAGAAGGGAAAGGAGAGGGGAAAGAAAGGCAAAAAGAAAGAGTACAAAGAAGAAAATAATGGAAAGGAAGAGAAGAAAGAAAAGAATTTTTAAAAAAGGGAGAGAAGGGAAAGTGAGTTAGGAAAGAGAGGGAGAAATAGAAGTGGAAGGGAAGAGTGATATGTAAAGGACAAAGGAAGAGGTGAAAAAAAAAATCAGTTGTTAATATTTATTAACACAATTATTGTGAATCTCGTAGCCTGAAATTAGCCCTTGCATCCTCTTGTACCAAATGAATAGATTAGAATGGGAAAGATACTAGGGAGCTGAAGCAGCCTCGGCCCCCAATTCGGCAACGCAAAAGAAGAGAGAAATAAGAAGGAAATTAAGACAAGCCAAAAAATATGAAAATTGACGAATACGAGAGTAGGAGAATCTGCAAATTGCAAAACTTTCAAGTCACTAAATATATGTTTTTGTTTTACTTTAAATTTTCTTCTAGTTACAAATGCATTAAAAAATTAATTAACGTTGAATAGTAAATTACAAATGGTACTAACAAGAACAGATGACATGAAAACACATCACGCACCACAAATGGAAAATTTAGATAATCAATCCCCCCCCCCCTATAACCCCCGCGCCGCCCCCTCCAAAAAGCAACATAATAATTATACTCGGTTGGTTTCAGAGCGCCAACACGTGCGCACGTATAGGGGCCGGAAACTGATGCCAGGTATGCCGGGTACTAGCCCCCCATGTCACCGCGCATGAATCGCTCGCTGTGCGATCGTCGTAGGACTTCCGCGCAACTGTAACATAGAATTCGGTAGCGAAATATTTCGGCTTCAATACAAGCATAAAATCAAGAAGCTAGGTGAAGTATTGTTGTTTATACGTGTAAAAAACTGCTTAAGTGGCCGGACACCGGCACCTATACGGTAAGTGGTTATTTTCGCGGTGACTTTATTTTCGCGAGTCGGTCATCGCGAAAATTTCCTCTTCAGTACAAGGCTATTTATAGTAATGAAGTCATCACCAAAATCGCGAAATTTTGCTCTCACGAATTTCCCCAATTAACTTAGGCCCTAACTTAGTCCAAAATCACGAAAATATCTGTACGCAAAAATATTGGCTTATACAGATTACAGTATAGATCTACATCATATCCATACTTTTTTTTTCACTTTTAGTGGCTGGTACAAAAAGAAGTCTAGCGGACTAGCCATTTCGAGTTTAACAGATTCATATTTTCACAAATATATTCTCTGAAACTTCACTTTAACTGTTACAGTTAGATTTTCCTCAAAACTTTCTGCATGTAATGACAGTGAATGGTGTTTTCTGAATCTGATTATCATTAACGTTACTTGCTATGATTATGTAACAATATGGAGGCAAGAAACTTTCATAAAAATAATGAATTGTTTCACTTTTTAGCTGTTAAAAACAAAAAAAAATGGGCAGATTATTTCCCTCCATTAAACATGTCGAATTGTGTAGAGTCTAGACTCTAGTTTGTCTGAAAACACTTTGAACTGGTAAGTGTAAAGAGAGAGTGAGACAGTTTAGAAGAGAGATGATTGTGCAGCATTTTGAATACTACATTTAATCTAATGCATTTTAATCTTGCAGGATGAAGAGCTTGCCAGACAACTTGTTGAACTTGGATACAGGGGTAGTGGAGAAGTCTTAAAGAGAGAGGAATTTGAAGCCAGAAAACAAGCAGCAGAAGCTAGTAGACTTTCAAAAAGGAGCCAGCAGAAGTAAGTAGAACTTAGGAATACTAGATAATCTGAAGGTTTTACTGGTTGTAGAATGATTAACAGTTGAAGGTTTCAAGGTGCACCAAGTATTCTTTCTTGAGGTTGTGAGTGGTCCTCTCGACATTTCGGTGAGCATGTTCTCACCGTCTTCAGAAGAAAGGAGTACTACCTGGTTGGAAAATAAATTAATGAAATACATATTTGCCTTTCTACACAATTGGGAAATTATCATGTTACTTTATGTTAGATTTAGTGAACATGATTGTAAGGTGAAAAAGCTGAAAGTATGCATGTTTTTAGCCCGGGACGCTACCATGAAGTGGCAGCGTCCTGAAAGAAACCCTTCAAAATTTTTAAAGTGCGATTTGGAATGGTTAAAAATACCACTAAGAATCGGTAAAATATTGCAAAAATATAATTCATTTAATGTCACTAACCTAAACAGACTAGATGCAATTCAGATATTCCTAAAATATTGTGTGCATTTGAAGAAATCTTGTATTTTCCAGTCCATTTCAGAGTCTCCTCCGATCTCTGTCAAAATACTAGCGTGTAGAGTATATAGCTGCTGCCGATGTCGCGCATGCGTGTTGCAAACTAATCACCGCGAATGTGACTCATTTAACTACACTGTAACAGCAATTCTGATGCCATTTTTTGCTTTATTATCATCATAAAAAATGAGGATAGACATCCGGCTAGTATTGTAAGAACATAAACTAATAAATTAAATAGGTTTGTCCATCTTTTATTCCATAATTTTGACATTTTTGTCTGGAAAAGAGAAAGCACCTCGTGTTTTGATGCTAATAACTCGCAGCCCGTACACTTCGTGTACGGGCTGCCGCAGTAAGCATGTTTTATGCTTTCATTAAAGGACTCATCCGGGCTGGAGTTTGCATTATAAGAAAAATAAAGTAAAATCGAAAAAGCACAACTCTGAAAATTTCATCAAAATCGGATAAGAAATAGCAAAGTTATGAATTTTATTAGGTTTTGAATTTTGTATGAAACAGTTCTTCAAATTGGCAAACTGATGATGTCTCAGTCCCCCTACTTTCTTTGTATTTTATTGTACGAAATACCAATTATCAAGATTTTCTGCCCCAAGGACATAAAAATACGGATTAATCCTTGTGGAATGTTCAAGGTCACAAGTGCTTTTACTTATTTCAGTATGAGGGACAGATTTTCTGTATACGCAATATATGAAAAAATGAGATAAATAGGATTTCACATAATAAAATACACAAGAAGTAGGGGGACTGTGACATCATCAGTTTGTTCATTTGAATATTCAAATATTCAAATGAGACAATGAGACAACTGCCAAGGACTGTTTTACAAAAAAAATCAAGACCTAAAAAAATGCATAACTTTGTTATTTTTCATCCGATTTTGATGAAATTTTCTGTGTTGTGCTTGATGAATTTTACTTAATTTTACAATACTTTTTCATTTCAGCCCGGACTCCTCCTTTAACATTGTCCAGAATATAGGATTATGATTTTTGAATATCTGAAGGAGGAAGTGATCATATATATATATAATTTTTTGATCTTATAAAGCTTTGACAAAAGTATTTTTTGGTTCATTCATCTTTTTAATGGACCTTTTATAGTTCCTTGCATACATGCATAATCTATTTGCTTCTCCCCATCATGAATTCATTAACCAGTACTTTCTTCCCAATCTATTGAGCAGTGTATTACAAATTTGGTAGTATTGAAAAAGAAAGAAAAAATTCCATAAATTTGGATTTTGTGTTATCTCATCATGCATTTGATTTTGCAAATGTTCTCCTTTCTAATGAACAGAACGCTCGCAAGCTCCGGCAAGGATCTGAAGAACTCATTCCTGAAGGCCCTCGCCCAACGGGAGGAGGCTAACCGGAGTGGTAAGATGACCTCCATCATTTTCATCCGAGACAAGAACTCCAGGGGTCAAGAGATCTCTGGGTACATTGACTACGCTCATCGTCTCAAGACGGAAGACTTTGAGCCCTACTTCAGCGGGAGGAAGAGGCTTCTCCCTCGGCCATCAGACTTGAGGTGGGTAGTAGAGTATTTGCTACTGCTACAATTGCTCTGAGCCTTATGTTGTTGTTGTTGTTGTTTTTTATATTTAGGGGTAGGGTGAGAGCTGTAAGTTAGTTTTAGAGTTAGCTATATTTCATTTAGTCCAGGGTTAAAGTTACATGTAGTCATTTGACATGTATGAGGACTTCAGAAATTGGAAATAGAGGGTGCAAATGAGGCAAATTTGCGAAAAGAGGCAGTGCAGAATGCAAATTTCTTAGATATCATTTTATTGAAATGTATTGTCAATTTGCAATTCTCAAACAAAAATAGAGGGAGTACATGTATGTGCCCCTTGCACCCCTGCCTGGTTCCAGATTGACTGCGGTGCAAATATAATCCTAGAAATTACTGGAATGCTGATTATGATTGCTTTCAATCTTCTGTGTGATTGCACTGGGATAAAATGGATGTGTAACTTATGATTTTGTATTAAGCGTGTACCTGTATTAGATGTTTTCAAATAAAATACAAAAAGAAAATGAAGACATTTTAGAATGATATTATGCCTCCCGGCTTGTGTTTTACGTACTTGTATTATTCTCCTGTCTTTACAAACAGTTTTTACAATTGGGAGACACAGACATCAACTTCTAACCCAACTCCCAACTACCAAGTCATCGCTGAGAATGCAACTGGTCTGCTCTTCAAGAATAAGCGTGATCGTAAGATCCTCAATGTGGACCCTAAGGCGCCCTCTCCTGGTGACAACTCAACACGGTCTCCCATCGAATGCCCTCAGTACATACAGGTCGTTATCTATGATCACATCACCAGGAGAAAGACATAAGGACTAGAAAAGATATTTGTAACATTTGGAAGATGACTAAAGATCTCCTTGTTGGACATTTATATTTAATTTTTCCAAAAATAGAGGGACCCACACGATTTGCATTAATTTAATCATATTGAATCCTACATTGGAAATAGAACTGCTTTTTAGCAGCTCTGTGAACATATGCTTTTACATAAACAAAAAAGTAGTATTCAGTAAGGTTACTTGTCTATTTTCCCTGAATTACATTTTCAAAACACTTTCTGGAAACAATGAAATACATCCGAGAAAATTAATGTAACAGAAATATTTCTATGAGTGCATAATATCATAGAATCATAGAAATAAATTTAACTTTTAATAATACATCAGTTTACATTTATTTTCCTACACGCCCTATCTCAAGGCTACTCCTTGAGTAAGTACGAGTTGTAGATACTTCACCCAAACATATCCTGAGTCTCAGAAGAGTCAGGGGGGGGGGGGGGAAATAAACAAAAGTCAAAAAGTATTGATTTTTTTGATTTTTTTTTTTTGAGGGGGGATGGGGGGGGGGGGGTTACAGACTTGTTCTACTTGCAAGTCAAAAGACCAGTGAGATAGGCCCTTTAAACTTTACTAACTTGTTCTGTGTCTTAGTTACTTCAACAAATTTTTTTTTAATTATTTCGCACTGGGCTTGCTGCTGACAGCTACAACTAGGATGATAGTAGCTCTATGCACAGTCCTATCAGTTACATAATTTCTAAGTCTCACCAAACTATATTTTTACTGTTGACCTAAAATAATAGATGCTTACCATGCATTTTACCTCTATAAATGGCAAGGCCAAGGTGTAAATATTATTGGCAGAAATGTTTATTGTAAATTATATACATGTATATTGATATTGTATTAGTTGGAATTAGAATTAAAAAAATAAAAAAATTTAATGTATGAATACAATACAAAGCCGATGGAGTTTCATTATTGAGGTGGTTTGTAAGTTTTTACCACTTCTTATATTTAATCGTTATCTTTGAATTTGTCTACTTTATTCCAAAACAAATAAAAGAGTATAGATAAGTGAAGTGGTATAAAAAGAAAATATCACCAAATGAGAGTTAACTTACATATAGCGTGAAGTTATGAGACAGAAAGAGAGAGAGATCGGGAGAGGGAAATGAATAGTACGTAAGATGGCAAATTAGATTGATACTAAGAACAAAGAGAGTTAACGAGATGTATATAAGAAAAGAATGATATGAGGGGAAAGGAGAAACGGAAAGAAAGAATGCAAAATTTGTATCTAGAGAGAATGGCGGGTTTTCAAGCAGATTAATAATGTGCTTGCATGAAATATTATATAGCGCCATCTTAAGGCGTATTTTTCTTAGCTTAACGAGTAAATTTGTTATTATGAGCGTTACTACCTGGACACTGTATTTCCATATTTCAACATCTAAAAGAAAACAACAAAAATACGCTCTGAGTGGAGGCAACGAGACAATAATTAAGATACTGAATATGAGAGTTCATATTCCTCTTTCTGGGAAAAGAGAAACGTTGAAAAGGTATATGCTCCCATCATTGTCCTTAAAGTGCAAGTGAAGTGTTTCATTAAAAGAGGGACATTGCAACTTTTATCTTTTAGTAGTTTGGATTTTTAATAGTCTTCTAAATAGTTAAGAAATAAAACAGATTCTCCTTCCGAATGAACATTGATGAAGTATATACAGTGAAAATCATTTTTACCCATGCATTATCTAATTTCACAAACCAATACTAATAGTTCAGTGGGTTTCTTTTTATTATTATCATTTTTAATTACCGAACTTTACGAACTCTACGAACTTGGTTGCCCTTATCGCCTCGTCATAATTTTCAATATGAACTCAGTTGTGGGTGATTTTGTAACAAAATACAACTGAAACACAATTCGTGACCTCAAGAACACGATTGGCAGGTTTTTCAATAAAAGCTGCTGTCCCCGTTGGCTCATTGAGTTAGAGTGATGTTCTATTTCATATCCATTGGGAGATAATGTAGACATATTTTATCTCTGACAGGGTTATATATCGAACAAAAGCAGATTGTGATGATATTCGAGTTCATGGTCACTGGCATACAGGCTCTTCCCTGTGAAAAGTACACTGAATTTTTAGTCATGAAGTATCCGTAAATTGCATATAAATCAGTAATATAAAAATGAAGTGAACTTTAAGACGGATAGAGATGAATGCCAGACCTGCAAAAATCAGACCAAGAGACCAAGAAACCTAGAAATATCGGGGCATGGAATGGTAGGATGAGCAATGCTTAAACAGTCTAATAGAACATTCATCATGGAAGGGTTAAATGCTTTCAATCCTACATGATTATATAGTTAGAGGTAAGCCTTTTACTTAGAAACCAAAAGGGATTTCATGAGACTTTTAAAAAAATTAATTGGAACAGGGATTAACCCTTGATGTCCCTTGACACTTGGAAGGCTCTTCAAATTTCCTTTCGAAATCAGCTTGCCGTTTATCTTAGTGTCTATCTTCTTCTCCTTTTCCCCCAAGACAAAGGTACTTTAAATATTGATATTTTGACAAAATAATATCATTTGCCTATCGTGTACAAATCATCTCAAACAATCACATTTTTGTTGTGGCTAATGTTTGAGACAAAGCAAAAATAAGATGGACCCTAAATTAAGTTATTATTCTGCCATCGTATCCGAAATGAAATTCTTCTTACCCAATACTCAACATTTCTCGTGATGGTTAGAAAGTAAATCTTTTAAATGAATCCAACTTTGAGCTCGTGTCAACCTCCTCCAGGCTAGTTCCCCGAGGGATATCGCTGTCTTCAGACCACACGACTGCAGCGACCCTGCGTTTAACTAAGGAGGAGATTCGGGAGAACTTTATCAATCCGTATCAATCATCCACTACACTTTCCGTATCCATGGTAACGGAATTGGCGGCACGGTTTACTGACACGAGCGGTAGTCGGAAGATAGAATACGACGATGATAGTTTCGCTCCAGCTAACCAGACCGACAGTATACCGACAAAAAACCGAAAGAATAGATTATGATTATGGTCGAGAGTTTGACGTCGATTTGGCGGTTTGACTTTAGAATTATGAATTATGATTTGATACACTTTATGTCCGAAAATAGAAGAAGAATATCTTGTTTTCGCGAGCAATGTTCTATTTTTATTATGATAGTGCAGCAGTTAGATACCCGATGAGACTGTATGTCGATACGAACTTATTACAAAAAAATGAAGAGAGATCATATTGGCCCAGATTTTACCCCCAATATGGTGACCTTAAAAGGGGATTTATTGATTTTGGTGTCTCGGTATGAAAATATCATTTTCAGTCCATAAAAAGTGAAACGACATATTACATACATTCCCGATCGATTTGTATGGGGTATTGAGCAAGGTATTCAAAAACATCCTGGGGGCATTTCATCAAAGGACTTGTTGGACGTTTTATCCGAAAAATTTGCTCTCAGCCAATCAGGTGCAAGCATTCAGTAGCTTTTGTAGTTGTTGTGTTTGCTTGTTTGTTTGTTTTTGTTCATCGACAATCCCTAATGCTACAGTCACACAGACACTTACGTATAGTTACGTCCCGTTGCGTCCAGAAATGATTTTCTTTTCTGCGGATCCCCACGGATGCCTTCCCGTCATAGTCAGAAGTGGAAATAATGATAATTTCGTTCATTCAGTAAAACAAAGAAATACATAAGAAATAATAGAGCAGAAAAGAAAATAATTTTTGGACGCAACCGGACGTAACTCAACGTAAGTGTCTGTGTGACTGTAGCATTATTGGTTGGGGTGATGGCATTTGGGAGCAAAATGATACACCAGTTTTGATTATTGGAGCATCATCGCACCTGGTCCAAATACAAGTCAGCGTATAAAAAGACAACATGGATTCATAACTATTTGCGACTAATGTCACACCGTAGGATATTTCTTATGTTAAATCTATGTAGGAGAGAATGCAAGATAATAGCTCACCCATTATGTTATAGAACATTCGTAATTGTGTTATTACGAGAATAGTCTCCACATTCATACAATTCATATCTCCCCAATAACCATATACTTTGGAATATAAGCTACTGCGAGATAATTAGGACAAATGGTTTCGCGTAATGGAATAAAATCATTCAACCTAATTTATCATCATTTGTTTCAATTCTCTGTTAACCTGTTAGCCCATGTAGAATTTGGCTTTAAAGGCTATACCTTTGATATCTACACGAAATGTTTTTCTCAGATGATAATGACTGATTTTGATTTTCAATATTAATCAGCGGGATTCATTTCAATTATTGGCTTCAAAATGTTGATTGTGTTATGATCAAAATCATTCAAATTTACCATCAGAATTGCCATTTTAGTGTAATATCAAATTTGTATAGTATTTCTTGGTCTGTTTTTAAATAAGGTTTCCACCTCTAAACTATAAGATTGTTACGAATGTTTAACCTCATGAAGTGTTTGATAGTTCGCCTGGATCTGGCGCACAGGGGGTGATTAGACGGGAGAGAGTCGGAAGAACATCTGTTCACCGGTGTAACATTGGCTTCCCGAGAGCTGTTCAGCGGAACCAACATGATGTCGTCCCGTTGCTATGGGGATGGGATGTTGCATGTCTTGGAGGATGGTGTACCATGTAGGGTCACTGTACTATGATCCATGTTCGTGGTCGAAGAAATACGTTATCGATGTTATGTTAGGAATTACCAGAACAGAACTTGTAAGAAAGTTTATGATTATAATTGAAATAGGAATTGGATGAGACCAATAAGAGGGGTGGGATGAAAATAAAGATAGGGGCAGTTAGACAGATACATCACAAGAATGAGATGGAGTGAGAGAAGGGGTACCAGGGAGAGGGTATATACCGTGTGCAGTAAGTATTGTCACCCCTACATCATGCTTTTATTGAACTTAGTACTTAGGGGAGTAATGATTTCGGATTTCAAACAAATATGCTAACTTAGCTGTTGAAATTACCTTTTGTATGATGTATAGATGAACTTTGTGTGATGTATATAAGTAGAGCAATGCTGGTTTGAACTTTCATGCATGAATTTAGAGATCTCGAACTTCCTTGAGGACATTGAAAAATGATGGACAATAACAACAAAAGGAACAAGGAAAGGACTGAGAGCGAACGGAAATTAGCTAAAACTTGGAGAAAAGAAGGGAAACGAACAAGGAGATAGCAAGTCTGCTTGGCAGGTCGAAAAGATGGGTTGAACACTGTTGCAAGGTCCGGAGAGATGGGGTGAAGAAGAAGCATCGATCAATTAGGCCGTTTTTAATGGGTCAAGCTTAGAAAAATTGGCGAGATCGTGGGTCCAGCGTCATTGACCCCCAGGGGGGAAACTATTTCCGTTAAATTGCTTTGTTGGTATTGATAATGTTAACTGATATATTATAAGTCAAAATGTTATATTTATACCAATAAAATTCAGTCAAATGATGATTTATACTGCATTTTGGTATATTCTATGTAAGGGGCGACAATACTTATTGCACACGGTATAGGAAACTGTAGGTGGTGAAGTGGGGATATATAGATAGAGAGGGGGAGAGAGAGAATGGGGGGGGGGGGTTCGTAATGTCTAGATTTCGAGTATTTGGATCTACTCAGAAGTTGATATCATCCTTTTAACAGTTATTGATTTTACGTCACATATGCGTCATTTATGTAGATTGCTGACGTCTTTGAAAATAAAAGGAATTCCCTAAAATTAATGTCAGGAGTAACGGAATTTTAAACTATTATGTTATGTATGGCCATGATAAACCGATATGTCACAGAAAAAAAATGGGGCATAACTAACAATTAGTACGATTGCGAATCGTCGAATTAGACGATTGCAAATATGGTCTAAATTTGAATCAATTTGGACTGAAATTGTTTATTTGATGCACACTTAATTCCTTGTTGTTGTTTTTTTTCCTATGCCGGTATAAATAAAAGGCAATGTATTTTGGCATATGTCTTTCCCAGAAAGAAAGAAAGGCACATGACGAAATCATGAACATTATGTCAATACACTTTTGATCCAAAAAGTGCTCTATGCCGTTAAGGTAGAGCATAATAAGAGCACCAGCGTGAAACCAGTGGTAGCAGAACACAGACAGGTACGCCTATATATAATTATATATATACATATATTTTTTTATGTGACTGTAAAAATTACAAGCCACATTTTACGTAAATATTATATATTGTACAGACAGTCCGCTTACAAATAACGATAATCGACTATATAGTAGACAGAGGCCGCGGAGCCGGGGGAGGGGGGCCGGGGGCTGCAGCCCCCCCCACTTTTTTCCAGCCAACGTGTTACAAAAACGCATAACAATGACCATACATTTGTGATTTTTAGCCTGTTCAGCCCCTTTCGGCTCAGCCCCTCCACTTTCAAAAACGCTCCGCGGCCCCTGGTAGATGGTTGAATAACACATCATACCATTTATTATACTGAGTGCATTTTCGTAGAATTGTATTCTCATCCTTACAATTTTATTGATTATATTATTTTTATATACATCACGTGGATTTTTTTTTCTTCTGTACGTCACTTGGGTTCTTAGGAACAAAATGTTTTACTTTGTATCTGAGCAATGTGTTTTTCATCATGTATAGCATTTAATGACGAAATAATAATATTGGTCTTTATATTGGCTTTATTTTTTCATTTTCATTTATTTTTGTAATTATTTCGTTTTTTGTTTTTTTGTTGTTCTTGTTTTTTTTTTTTTGTTTTTTTTTTTTTTTTTTTTGTAATCCTTTAGAAATCCTGCACATTTGCAATGAATTGTCTCACAAATCATGATAGATGCAATCATTTTTCACGCATGCCACTGATATGACTCAAGCTTTGGAGTTCGACCTATCAAAACCTTATCGATATGTCAACGAACGTCTATTTACCTCCAGTAAATTGACTGAATAACACCTTCGCTAAATTGCTTCAATACTTGTCGCAAGAAATGTGCGAATAATTCAATCAAAGTCGACTATGTGGGTCACGGTATATTTCTCTAGTGGGCCACATATCATTTTATGCGTGCCTGATGTTTTATTTGTGAAGATATTAGGACAAAATAAAGCCAGCTTTCAACGACTTGACTCCCCCGACCTTGCCTACTCATGTTTGTACCCAGGGAATAAAATGGATGATATAGATTGCGAAGTGCAGGAAATAGACGTAATAACGTAAGGTGTGAGGTTTGGTGATGATTTTTGAGGAGAAATGTCAATATTTAGGGATGTGTTCTCACGATGGAATCCAATTTAGCTCACACTCAGAAAATTAAGGGTCAATTGACCGCCATTCTGGGTCGATTGGGGCTGTGTCAGGATCCAGAATATGGTCATTTAACCCTTCATTCGTTTGAGTTTTTCGTTAGAGCTCCCAGCCTCTCCCTTAACAATTCAAGTGCTGTGGTCTTTGAGATATCATGCCTTCAGAATATTGATCATAAGGTTTAGGGATCGAATCCCAGTCACAGCACTTTACAAGTTTTGCATGTATGATCATGATATTTTTTAGTTGCTAATCTGCACTGAGGCATGCCTCGTAAGTCAGATGCATGGGAAACTCTGCAGGAAAAAAAAGCGAGTCCATGTTCGTCAACTGAACGCCCCCATAACCCATTTGTTGAACGTGTCATTATGACCTCATTGTATGGCAATAAAACATTATCGTTTTAGTTCTTGATTTGATGTGACAACTAACTTGATCATGAGGTCGATGTAAGGTTACCTAATAAATCAAACGCAACGTTGCCAGCACCTCGCTAAAACTAATTAATTGTTCTCAATTTTGTGTCTGAATTTGGCATCAGGTTCACTCTGTGTGGGGTGTTTTTTGCACCAAAATAAGCGTCGAGGTATGATTTATAATGATTATTTTTTATCAAATCCTCTGTACACACAGGGTCTAATGGTTTACAGGTACACCATGATACAAGGGGAAAAAATGAGACAAACAAAAAGGAAAAGGTAATCACAGATTGAAAATTTCATGAGGAGATGGCCCGGGGCACTCGATTTCTAATTTTGTTAGACTTCTCCGTAGGAGTGCATGTGGGTTATGTGTGGGAAAATGTAGGTCTTCAACCGTAAAAGAAAGCCCTTCGTATTAACAAAAAACCGGACATTTTGTGCATGGCAAGCTGGCCATTTTGTGTCTTTTTGGGGCACTTATTTCTCAAAAAAAAAAAAATTCGGGGGGGGGGGCATGTACGCTCGCCCCTATAACCGCGATTGGTGGTTACTAAATTCCTTGCGAAGGTGGATGATACCAGCTAGGACACATATCCATATGAATGCTATCCATCGATCAATCAGACATATGTCTCCTACAACCTTCCTTTCAGACAAACACACCGGTGACAAGTCTTCTCAAATTAGCTCATTTGCAGGCGCGAAGACAGTGCTCTGTCAATAGGAATCGTTAGCGTCGAATACCAGTGCAAGAAGAACTATTGGAGTTATGCCATTACTGTCTTTGAAAACATCCAATTTTATACAGAGGGTTGGGAGTGGTATACAATTGTATATGGGGTGAAAGAAGTGGTGGTGGTGGTGGTGGTGGTGGTGACAGAGGTTATGATGTTGGTGGTGGTTGTGGTGGTGGAGGTGATGTTGGTGATGGTTGTGATGGTAATGGTGGTACATGGTGTGAGTGGCAGTGATGAAGGAGGTGATGGTGATATTGGTGGTGTTGTTTTTGTTGTTGTTGTTGTTGTTGTTGTTGTTGTTGTTGTTGTTGTTGTTGTAGGTGGTGGTGGTGATTGAGCAGGTGGTGGTGATTGGGGTGCTGGGGGCGACAGAATTAAGGGTAGCGATGTTGATGGTAATGATGGGGTGACAATTTAGCGAACACAAAAGAGGTTGTGGTTTAATTTGGACTGAGTGTGTTTATTTATTTATTCTTTATCTTTCCTGCAGAATAACAGTAGTAAACCCTCCATCCATCCCTTTAAAGTTTCTGGGAACATGCATCGCCTTTAGTTCGAGGGGTTAAATGATAGAATATCATTAACACAGAAATAAATTATATCCCCGTTCGTTGTGTCATCACTCCATCATGTATCATATTTAATACGTCACCGTCATTGACCCCCTTATACTCGCAGGTAGTAGGCCTACATATAAATATCCAAGATCTTATACCAACATCTTGTTAAAAGCAAAAATACGTAAAATTCAGGGCACTTTTAATAAATCAATTGTCTATTGCTGGTGTGCGTTTAACCAAGGAGGGAACATTAAAGATACAAAGAAACCTTAAGAGTGATTTTTCTAAATAAATGCCATAAGAAATACCGCCAAACAGAAAAACCCTAATTTCAGTTAAATGTGCTTTTCTTAGTGGAAGAAGTGCGAAATAATTGATCATCCCAAATCGATAAGCAATGATAAACTACTATCGCAAAATGTTATTTCCTTGCTTTTTAAAGGTAGATTTTTTTTTAAAGGATTTCAGGGGGCCCTATACCATTGTATACTTCCTTTGAGAAGACAGATTAATAAGGAATGTATAAGTAAAGTATGGAAAAGTAGGTACATCATTTATATCAAAAGAAAAATAAGGAAAACGACAAAGAGGAGAAAAAGAAAGGGGGAAGGGGAGGGGATAAGGCAAAAGAATCTCCTTTTCTGTTTCCTGATGTCCTCTATACCAGATATGTTTACTGCGTTCCATTCCAGAAGAGAAATTCTTTTGCATCCCCCTGACAAGGTTTCCCCATTGCAATGTTTGTAATGACATGTTTATAATAATTGGAGGTGACACGCCCTCTCTGAACTGTATTTGTGACATCACCGAGGTATGGATGCCTCAACAGAATGGATGCCATAGCAGAGAGGAGGATGCCCTAGCGCGGTTTACCGTTTTACCAGGCGGCGAATGTTTTCTACTGAAAAAAATGAAAATAGACATGTAACATAAAGTTGATGATTCTTCATAATCAATTATGTACAGAACCTTTTGAAAAACAGCTTTTGCTAAATAGGGATAGCCTCTTTGAAATAATGAAATGAAATGTATTTGTCTCATTTTCAAAAAGTTTTTTTTTTTTCTCAGGTATTCATTTTTTAAATTTCTACTTATTGTTTAATAGTCTTTGGACTTTTTGATGGGACTGAATAAAACGGAACTAGAATTTGGAAACATCAAGCTTAATTTGAATTTGAAAACATTATCACTTTTTATTATGCATTGGGATGTTAGTTCGAAGTAAAAATACCCTTTCTTAGAAATCAATTTCACAACTAAAGGCACTGTTGAAGGTGGATGCAGAAAAACTGGGCTTAAAATATAAGGACTTGGACTTGCCAGACCTACTGTCAACTTCAGGCATGTCAGGTGACAGGAGGGCATGGCGGGAATAATTGTGTTTCTTCTGCTCTCAGGTCTCTGCAACGAAGACGAAAGATTGAATAAAATGAGTAGGAGCGCATAATACATGAAATATATTTTACTCTAACCTATATACAAATATACTTAACTGTCTTAAAAGCTTTATATAATATTGCTTAAAATGAACTCAGACAACCCCTAGCAGGATGGAGCCTGACTAGACTGGAGAGTACGTGAGTATACATCCATGAGCTACACCTCTATCAGCGACAGGTACCCCGGGAGAAACCCCGGGAAGGATGTTCTCATGGTCGTGTAAAGTAACGAAAGAGAGAGGAAGACGGAAATTTACATTCGGAAAGTAAACAGAAAGAGGGGAAGCCCCTTGTCTTAAGGCTATCGAGTAGTCTACCTGACCAGACCGGGATTTAATGATAGAGGATGACACTATTAGGCTTATCAGAATATGCACAGACTCACTCGTATACCGCTGCATTTTAACACATAGTTTGTATATACCATTTATCTTCTTTCTTCTTTTTTTTTGGACCAGTGAGATAAATATGCGAATTGCATTAAAATATACGAAAGCTTTGAAAGAGGTTCAAAACTGCCATCCAGAATATCTCACAAATATATTGGTTTTTCACCAAGTTAAAAATAATTGTACCGTCAGAAACCTTTTATTAATTTGAATAAAATGCAGGCAGTTGAAAGTAAAGTTTCTGTGTAAGGTACACTAATGATGATGATGATAATTGTATCTATATATAGAGAGCTTCATGTCTGGTGTTTCTAAGCGCTCATATTTATTTCCTTTTTCAAAAAAAATAAATAAACGGATGACGCTGAATTATTAAATATTACCCTTTCCATCAGGAATTTTTGATACTTTAGAATGATGCTTAAATCATGTACATAATTTTTAATTGGCGCAAAGTATGAGCCTACATCATAATGTATTTTTTTGCCCAGGGCGGGCGTGCTTCGCTTCAAACGAAATATAGAACGGATGAGATAATACCAAAATATGCCCAAATCCGCCAATGAATGGATGCTTATCAATCTCATATCTGCATAATACTGTGACTCCCTAACAAAAGTGATCCATTGGAGCGACCTAAAGAGAAGAAAAGTTTGCTTTGTATATTCCCTTGTCACCCTCTGTGGTATATCACAACGTGGTGGGTCGAAAGCACGGTCATTTTTCATTCGAATCAGAAAATTTGAATGAGTGAGGAGAGAGAAGAAGAGAGAGAGATGGAGAAGGAATGAGAGGGTGAACAAGAGAAGGGAAGATGGAAACAAAATCAATAGATATGTAGAGTATTTTATAGAAAGACGGGTAGTCATGAAGAAAGGGAGGGAGAGAGAGGGGAATTATACGCTAAAATACAGAAACATGAAAATAAAGACAGGGGAGTGTTGTGTGTGTTAGTGTGTGTGTGTGTGTGTGTGTGTTGTGTGTGTGTGTGTGTATGTGTGTGTGTGAGAGATAGAGAGAGAGAGGATAAAGACGAGAGGTAGACAGATAGATGAAACTAGATCAAGGGTGATCAAAAAGGCCTAGACATACAACATGATATAATAGAGAGACGAGAGAGAGAGAGAGAGAGAGAGAGAGAGAGAGAGAGGAGAGAGAAAGGACGAGGAGAGAGAGAGAGAGAGAGAGAGAGAGAAACAGAAAGACACAGAAAAGAGGGATCTATAGACAGACAGACAGATACAGATTGAGAAAAACGAGAGAGATAGATAGAAGAGAGAGACACCAAAAAGATTGCGAGAGAGACAGATAAAGGGAGAGAGAGGGCGGAATAGGAGGGAGTGAATTACCTGTCTTTGGGACAGGCTCTTCCGTGCTGCCGCTGGGATAATAAAAACGCAAACAATTTCAGTTTGACGTGATATGATATGAATTGATAGTGGCGGTGCGTTGGATTGGAGACGGATTGTTCGTTCAGCGCTACTCACTCCGACACATCCCTCTAGAACCTGCTCTGCTAAGGTTGTCAAAGAAGATAGTACCTCAAACATTGATGTTGGACTTTAGTGGGTTTTAAAGTTCTTCATTAGCCGTGTACTTTTGTTTGATTCATTTATTAGTATTAGGGAGATACATTACATTACGATGTCGTCTCAAAGGACGATTTCGCTTTGGATTTTAATATTCGGGCTGCTCTTTGCGACGATGTCAGCGAACCCCGTCGTCAACCCGTCGTCGTCGGCGTCCGAACGAGTGCGAGAGGACCCTAACCCGGATCATACGCGCCAAGTTGGAATACCAGACAGAGATCGCACCGGACCTTTCGACGTCGAGACCCAGGTCCATCACGACCCGTCGACGGTCGACGATGACGAAGATGATGAGGATGATTTCGAACTCGACGACGGTGAGGCTGATGACGAGTTCATCGAGATGGATGAAGAGATCGCAATTGAAGAGGAGATGTTTAGGAAGCTGGAAGGGAGCACGGTGCCGAAGAGGGTGGTGAAGATGCTGAAGGAGATATCGGAGGACGATGAGTTTATGGATGGAAAAGGAAACACTGTCAGGAGTTACATGCCAGTCAAGAGTAAGTCACCCCATCTCTCTCTCTCTCTTCTCTCTCTCTCTCTCTCTCTCTCTCTCTCTCTCTCTCTCTCTCTCTCTCTCTCCCTATTTATTTTCCTCTTGTCAATTATCTCTCTATATCTCTTTATAATTCAGATTATAAAGTTTGTACTTTCAAACGAGTAATTTAAGAAATCATAATAGAAACAACGAAAAAAAATACTCGTCATTCTAGAAAGGCAAGTTCATGACGGATGGGAAATGCTACTTTCATTTATTACTTTTTATATAAGTAAATCTAGTACAGAAAGAAGGAGTCTGTTCTGAAGTCGAGTTACACGTATCGTTTTATAGTAGTTACCATTTATTATGAGTATTTAAAACAATTCAAAATATCAAAGATGTAAGCCTAACAATTATTAGAAATACCGTGTTTTTTTTTCTAAACGACTATGCTCAATAAACTTTGTTGATAATAAACCAACTTGGTTTGTAAACGAATATTGGAAGACATTGATTTATTACAAATGAAGCGAGCACATTTCTATCGCGTAACATTCAAAAGTATGCGTTAAATGTGTCAACTCATTTATATGTAAAATATTAATACACAACACTCCCAACATGGAATATTTCATACAGAGTATAATCAGCAAGCAATAATGCAAAAATTAAAACTTCAAGATGTTTTTTAAAAACAAGCAGCTCACTCATCGCCTGTTTAATATACACAGGCGATAAAAACATGAGCAAGGTACATGTAAACTCTATGGTGTTTTTTCATCGGAAAGCCACAAACAAAATCGTAAAAAAACGGTCTTTTGATCTCAAACCTCATCATTCAAACTGAATCTAGAGCGAGATGTTGTGGTTTTATCGAGTGTAGTATCGTTTGATTTAAATAATCAAGCCATCACCCTGTTTTCCTATTATGTCAACTGGCCCTATACAGTCCTGGAAATAATATATTTGACCGTTTTCCTTAAGCTCTCATTAATTGGTTTAATTATTTTTTTACCATGGCTACACTTCTGAGCAGGGACGTATTCCCTGGTCTGAGTATGTGCGAGTTGCTTACTGTTCTGTATACGCGGTTCGAATCCCAACCACTTTTAAGAAATAAGTTTGCACTTGCCACTCTCATCCCAGGTGAGGTCAATTGGCATAGGTAGGAGGGGAAATTCCATTTTATCGTGGACACCTTTTGCTATTCACATGATTCAGGGAGCGTGAAGTGGATGGCGGCCTCAAATTATACAGTAGGGCCTATAAGAAGTGGAAAGTTGACGAATGCCTGTTTACATATATCATTGTATTATATCAATGCCATGTTTGTGGTCAAACTCAACGTGTGTGAGCTTAGAGTTCAATGATTACGATTTGAAGACAATTGAAAGCCTTGAATAAATCCATAAGACGATGTACTCTTTTCTTTCTGGATTATATAACTTCTCCATTGTACAAGCATGATCTGACGATATATAGTAGTGTTCTCCAGGGCTTCATACGTTCAGTTGTGACAAATCAGATCATGCTCTAACTTTGAATTTGTGGGATCTAGGACAACTTCTCCCATGACAAACATTACCTCCGGACAACTACCCCCGCCAAATTCTACCCCGAGCTCTACACTTAGCCTTAACCCTAACCCTAACCGATGTGTTGGCTCGGTGGATAGAGTGTCCGCCTCATAATCGGGAGGTCATGGGTTCGAGCCCTGGCCGCGTCATACAAAAAGACGTTAAAAAATGGTTGTCGCTGCTTCCCTGTTTGGCGTTCAACAAGAGGGGGATAGAGCGACGTCCTTCTAGCGCTGCTCAGCGGCTGCCGGGACCAAGAGAAAAGGGGCAAAATTTTTCCCGACAATAAAATTTGGAGCATTTTCATTTTCATTTTCATTTTTCATTTCTGGGAGTAGTTGCCTTGGGGTAATTGTCCAGGGGGTAGTTGTCTTGAAACGGAATTTGTGTAGTGTATGATTGAAAAATTATCTTTTCCTGGCGACATGATATTTACATTGCTTCACACTTTTTTTAATATGAACAGTTACTAATTAAAAGAACGAAAGCTTTTCAAGGAATAAGATGCTGCATGTTAAGATATTGAAATCGTGAATATAAAGTGTTTT
>CALNVZ010003433.1:22031205-22047480 GCA_940671915.1 Paracentrotus lividus | reverse complement strand
CGTCATAATACCTTGTTAATTGATTGTTAATTTTATTTTACTAAATTTAACTGAAAATACAATACAGGCGTTGAACTTTTGCAATTTATGTACACGAAAACAGATGAAAGAGGGTGTTGGAGCGGTAAATATATAAAGAGAGAGAGGGGGGGGGGGGTGGGATTGAAGAAGTAGAACAAGAAGACAAAATTTCAATACTAAATTCACCATGTACGGTAAATCTACAATTTCAACTTTTAGCGACTCATGTGGGACTGGTCATAGAACTTTGTACAAAAACCCTCGAATGAAAGCTTTTAACACGATAAAGCAAAATATGGAACAACCACACACAAAAAAGCAAACTTGTGCCCCACTTCCATTGGTGTTACCTTTATTAAACAGGTTTTGTACATAAAACGAGTGTGACGCTCTACATAATATGTTTCGGTTTGTAAGTGAATAAAATGTCCCGAGCTAGCTAGGTACACTGTACAACAAAAATATTCCTTTCATTGTCTCGTCAGAACCGCGATAATTTCACGGCCATTTTTCTGAATAGGAGAATAGTTGACATGAGGCAATTAGCTGCACAAACACCCTCAGTATAGAGAAACTAACATCTGAGGCAACTAAGGGATCCTATTCGAGTTCTTGCTTTCACCCCCATCTTTCAAATCAATATCCTTTCACCAGAAATCAGCAAATTCAAACATTTTCCGCCAGAGAATGTCACAATTGTACTTGCAGTATACACGAGTCCATGTCCATTTCGGGTCAATTCGCTTTGTTGTTACCGGTTGTTCGACATCACTTTCAATTAGGCTATTCCCTTATGAATATTATGACCCATATCGGCTATTCATATGACTTTTTAAAGAAGAAGTTGGAAAGAGCAAATTATTTGCTTAACTAACGTTTGGTGGAATGTTTGATTGCTTGTGGACATATTCAATTTGTCAGCACTTGCAATGTTAGTTTAATTGTGACTGTTCTTTATTCTTACGTTGGAAGTACAGGTTATCATAATGCACTTGATTGTTCTCGTTTCATGAGTATAATTATGTCAGCATAATTATGTCAGGACAACACATATATTATTGTGTGGTGATGATTACCTAGCTTTTCAACATAATTCTTTCACGAGGCCTTTACGTAATATAATACTTCTAGACATTATATATAATTATAATGAATTGTGAATGATAACGATAATATTAATTATATTAATAAGTTTATACATTATATAAAGCACTTGTTGATACTTTATGATAAAACTCCGTATATATACATGTATATTTTTATTAATCCTAAATTCCGTTATCTGTTGTAAATGTTTCATTTACAGAACTCGTAAAATGTTTCCTTTACCATGTTTACGTTCACAACACTGTATTGAAATTACGTTTTAAATAATCTCTCTCTAAGAGGGGGATAGAGCGACGTCCTTCTGGCGCTGCTCAGCGGCTGCCTGGCCCACGAGAAAAGGGGCAAAATAAATATCCTTTCCCGACAATAAAATTTGGAGCATTTTCATTTTCATTTTTCATTTCTGGGGGTAGTTGCCTTGGGGTAATTGTCCATGGGGTAGTTGTCTTGATACGGAATTTGTGTAGTGTTTAATTTTTGTGTTTTTTAATATGAACAGTTACTAATAAAAAGGAATTTTAAGGAATAAGATGCTGCATGTTAAGATATTGAAATCGTTTAAATGAAGTGTTTTCGTCATAATACTTGTTAATTGATTGTTAATTTTATTTTACTAAGATTTAACTGAAAATACAACACAGGCCGTTGAACTTTTGCAATTTATGTACACGAAAACAGATGAAAGAGGGTGTTGGAGCGATAAATATATAAAGAGAGAGAGAGAGGGGGGGGGGATTGAAGAAGTAGAACAAGAAGACAAAAGTTTCAATACTAAATTCACCATGTACGGTAAATCTACAAATTTCAACTTTTAGCGACTCATGTGGGACTGGTCATAGAACTTTGTACAAAAACCCTCGAATGAAAGCTTTTAACACGATAAAGCAAAATATTGGAACAACCCACACACAAAAAAGCAAACTTGTGCCCCACTTCCCATTGGTGTTACCTTTATTAAACAGGTTTTGTACATAAAACGAGTGGTTGACGCTCTACATAATATGTTTCGGTTTGTAAGTGAATAAAATGTCCCGAGCTAGCTAGGTACACTGTACAACAAAAATATTCCTTTCATTGTCTCGTCAGAACCGCGATAATTTCACGGCCATTTTTCTGAATAGGAGAATAGTTGACATGAGGCAATTAGCTGCACAAACACCCTCATTATAAGAGAACTAACATCTGAGGCAACTAAGGGATCCTATTCGAGTTCGTTGCTTTCACCCCCATCTTTCAAATTCAATATCCTTTCACCAGAAATCAGCAAATTCAAACATTTTCCGCCAGAGGAATGTCAACAATTGTACTTTGCAGTATACACGAGTCCATGTCCATTTCGGGTTCAATTCGCTTTGTTGTTACCGGTTGTTCGACATCACTTTCAATTAGGCTATTCCCTTATGAATATTATGACCCAATATCGGCTATTCATATGACTTTTTAAAGAAGAAGTTGGAAAGAGCAAATTATTTGCTTAACTAACGTTTGGTGGAATGTTTGATTGCTTGTGGACATATTCAATTTGTCAGCACTTGCAATGTTAGTTTAATTTGTACTGTTCTTTTATTCTTTACGTTGGAAGTACAGGTTATCATAATGCACTTTGATTGTTCTCGTTTCATGAGTATAATTATGTCAGCATAATTATGTCAGGACAACACATATATTATTGTGTGGTGATGATTACCTAGCTTTTCAACATAATTTCTTTCACGAGGCCTTTACGTAATATAATACTTCTAGACATTATATATAATTATAATGATAATTGTAATGATAACGATAATATTAATTATATTAATAAGATTTATACATTTATATAAAGCACTTGTTGATACTTTATGATAAAACTCCGTATATATACATGTATATTTTTATTAATCCTAAATTCCGTTATCTGTTGTAAATGTTTCATTTACAGAACTCGTAAAATGTTTCCTTTACCATGTTTACGTTCACAACACTGTATTGAAATACGTTTTAAATACACGATAATTATGTCAGTTTAATAATTCAAATCTACATATCTACATGTTGCCACCATGATACATTAAGTGGGATAATCTAACAAATATTTAATTAGGACACAATTTGTGCTATTTCATGATATAAACGAGTTCTGTAAATCGTCAATAAGGGGTTTTGTTAACTCTTTAACTTCATAATATACCGCGGGGTCATTGATTGGAAAGGGTGCTAGACATATATGTTTGTGATAACTCTTTTTATTCACAAGATGGATTGAGAATAAGAATAAAGAGGAGAAACGATTAAATAAAGGAAATTTAATGTGAGAAACATTGGAAACAGAGGAGAGCAGAGACATAAAAAAGACATTATTATAGACTGCCAATCACTTTCTAACTATGGTTAAAAATACCCAGATTAGATCATTAGCATCCAAATGTATTTTTGTAAATGGTTGCTTTGTATAGATGCATACTGGTTCAAAATGTGTCTCAAGTATGAACGTCATTGATTGTTTCTCTTCAGAAACAAAATGGCATTAATATGTTTTAACTGCCCCCTTTTTGCTCTTACATTGACAAACTGAGGGTCTAGCCAAGTTAAGCGAAACCTAACCTCTTTTCCCCTCCCACTGCTCCAATACTCCAGTTTTTTCCTCGTGAAAACAGAAGCCGCATCATCATATTTATGCCTCATCATAACCGGGTATTATCGCGACCTAAACCAACTTCTGAAGAGACTTGTTCCGCTAATCGGACGACTTCCTTGTGATATTAAAAGACGTCATCCTCGTAGGATCATCTGAAACAATGAAAACGACCTAAACCGTGATCTTTAAAGCTTTATAATATGCTTGTAATTCAGAACATTCTTGGCCTCTTATTTTTTCCTTCCTGACCGAAATTCATGAGGTTGTACCGTCATTGTGCTGAGTGATGGATTCATTTGGAATTTGATCCAAATATTTTCAACATATACCGTTGTATATGACAGTGCCGCATCAAAATTAAATAATGATATTAATGTAAGTTTTCGCTTAGGAACCGGTCGTAAGATATTGAGGAATATGTCATGACACGCTTTCATTTTGGGGGACGGAGGGTTCACGAGGCCGAGGATTCTCATACCGATTTTTTCTCATATGGTATTTTCTGTCATTAGGATGTTTGTAGTGGGCAGCCCCCCCCCCCCATTTTTGTATCCCTTTCCTTTTAACAACCAAAGAAAGACAGATGTTTATTTATTTATTTTATTTTTTATTTATTTATTTATTTTTTATTTATTTTTTTTTTTATTTTTTTTTGGGGGGGGTTAAGAATTATGTTTTAAAATATCATTTTTGCTCGTATAGCTTCCATTCTGAACAATGTGTTTATGTGTTTATGTGAGTCGATGCCCCTTACTTTAGATATCGTGGTCATTTACATGATTCGTCGTCTGCCAAGGGACAAGGAGTGTCCAGCTATCAGTGATAGATGTCAAGTTAGTCGAGAAATAGCGAAACGCAGGAAAGGCATCAATCGGTGTTCGGATGCTTCAGACCTTTCCGATTTCTTCTTCATCCATCGATACATCGAGATAAAACACGTTATACCTCATTCTCTACCCCATTCACTACTGACAATTCTCATCTTCACACGCTTACATAGGAACCACGCAGTTTCCATATTCAATGGGTTAAACGGTTAGATGGATAATTGAAAGCTATAGAAAGATGGCGTTAGTTCTGACGTCACGCGTCTCAATTGGTCTGCTACTCAAAGGTCATTGGCACGTGAACCCTTCTTAAAATATTTATTTATGATTTAATTTAGCTTTGAGCATGTCATTAACAAATATTGGTCGACAATCAGATTTTAGTCGTACATGCAAACTTTCAGGAAACATTCTGGAGGGCTCTGAACGTGTTTTTGTTTTTTTGGTGATTATTATCATTTTGATAATTATTATTATTATGTTTTTTTTTTTTTTTTTTTTTTTTTTTTTTTTTTTTTTTTTTTTTTTTTTTTTTTTTTTTTTTTTTTTTTTTTTTTTTTTTTTTTTTTTTTTTTACTAATTATCACTGTTTTTGATAATATGAAAATGTTGAATAAAGTATAATGTTAACTGTTATGCACTCCATCATCCACATTTTAAGGGTTAGTCCAACACAACTGATGTGCAACTTTCGTTTATTTGCCCAGGTTAATTCTACAATAATGAAATGGGCCAACAAGGGGATTTTATCGTAAGATGAAAATTATGGTTAAAATTCAAGTGTATATGGAACATGTAACTTCCTCCATCATACGTACAATACAATATAGTAAACTCATTTGCCTACTCATGGAGCTAGACTCACAAAGACATCAAAGGGGAGATGGTAGGTTAAGATACCGCGGGCCTAAAAAATATTTCAGTTGTGATAAGCAAAAATACATCATTGTCATAAAAAATGAGTAAAAGCAACATGTCATTAGTATTTCAGACTGCCTTTTATGTCCATGAGACGTTTAACTATTTATGTCTAATCATTTTACGTCTATGGTCTAATAGACACTGGCGTCTTTACTTAATCCTTAATTGAATGGAACCACAATTCGAGTCTCTACTCCTTTGGCGCCGCCCCTCCCCCCCCCCCTCCCCTCATTTAATAAAAAATAGAAATGGGGTGCAATATTAAAGTTATGCATCTGCCTATAGTAAATGGATATCATCAATAATCATTAAATTCCCCATATAGTTCATACTCCGCAAATCAGTTATTTCCTCCATGAAAGAATGTAAGTATATATTCTGAATAGTTGGTCATTGATTAATTCCGCCCCTACAGGACATTCTCCTGCGGCAGACTCCATGTAAGACGCGCCTGGAAATGGCACTGGGGCGTTTCAATGAATTTTATCCAAAACCAAAGCAATATCTTGAAGAACAATCCACTCAATAATGAACTTAGGGTGCTGATATTGACGAAAAACGAGGATCCTACCCCATAAAATAAATCCCTAATCTCGTCATATTAGTGGCGGAATTTAGACGAGGAATATTTTTGAAAAGAACGTCGAAATAGATGCTCAATCGCCGGAGGGGTTTTAGTTGATGATGTTAATGATATCAAAACCTTTGAATGGAGCCTTTACAATGGAAGGAATGATCCAACTACAGGGTCGTGAGTTTTCAATGAACTTTAAATACTGCCAGCCTCTTATTGCTTCCAAAAATATAAAGAAAGGCAAGATATTTTTTTTTACAAAGAATTTTTTATTTTTTTTAACTGACATTCATGTCAGTCGCTCTGAAGGAGGGAGAGCTTTTGTAGCTTGGGAAAGGGACTGGGATGTGGTGTGTTTCGTATGTACAATCTCTATAATCAAGGAATACTAGTACTGCTGTAAAGTATGATTTGAATACGGCACGCCAAATGGTGTTTACAATCATCATGAATTTCGCATAACCTGAAATCAAAATGTGTAGATTAGCATTGTTATTGTAAACATATAATTAACAAACATTTTAATGAAATTTAAAGAGTCAAAGACGATTTAAAATGGTTTATTAAATGGCTGATAAAATGTGGGTTGATCAACATGTTTACATGTTGGAAATGGGGCGCCAGGAATGTAATGTACGCATTTATTTTGACCCATTCTATTGAACCATTGGCGCGCCGGAATGTAACATAACGCGGTATGTATCACATTGTTGACGCTTCCTGCGTAACAGGTGGTTTATGCGGATTGGAATGTGCGCGTTATTTCTGCAACGCTTACAAACAGCGGATGATAATGCATCATTCTTCGTCGTGGTTTGCTTGTGATAGGACACTTATATGTTTGAGTGAAAAATTTGGAAATGTTGTTCGGAATGATAGCGCTGGAAATATGGATATTAGGTGGCTACTCGGTGTCGTGCATGTATTGGTGGACTGGGATTTATTACACTGGGATAAACAATAAAATACCTGTGAGACTGGATTATAGTGTTCAGTGTGAGGCTCTAACACACCAGTATTTCAGACACGTTAGCTTCCAGACGCCGGAGGAAAATACGAGAAAGACGAGTTCAAGCTGCTTATGGCAGGTCGTAGTACATTTCCTTGTTCATTTTAGTAGTTACAAAGTGCTAAGTAACGCTTGTTCCAGTAAGCTCAACTGTCTCAAAGTAAATTATCATATAAGATAGATGAGAACTCCAGGTGTTAAGCGCTATCTAAAAACAATAGTATATTAGGCTATATATAGGCCTTATAGTTACTGAATGATTCTGAAATTCATTGGAAGTGAATAATTCACTTGGCCAAATAAGCAAGGTATGTCTATTGTCAATTAAGATAGACATGTAGCCCATGCCAAAAGATTATGTGGTTCTATTAACCATGAGTTCAATGATAATGTTAATTCATTGGATTGATTTGGGAAGCTTGGACTACAATGTGCATGATCGTAGGAAAGAACAGTTGGAAATGGGAGTGAAAGAGATTGAAAGTCTCGTGTTACGATACAGTCATTATGTAGTCCCACGCCACGTTGGCTTTCGACTCGGCACAATGGCTGCAGTCAATACAGGTCTAGATGGAAACTTGTTACCTACATTTAGGCAATTGAATAACACTAGACCATATCGAGTGAATTCGGGCTAATTTTTGCTCTAGCCCATATCTAACAACCTTATGAATCCTTTGCCTTATGGTAGGCCTAGGCACTTAAAAGAAATGGCCTTTAATTTGGCATTATGCATTAAAAACATTCATTGCCTTTAAGGGGATTTGATGAAAGTTGGTATGTTAAGATTTAACATAAATGTATGGATAAATGAATATAAAAAGAAAGGAAATACGTAACTTTGCAGAGGCTTGCAAAACTGTGACCTAGTATGGAGCCTTACTTTGTGAGTGCAATTATAATGATCAATTAGGGCATGCTGGAATTATTGACTCATTTTAAAGCAATGCAAGACAATATCAATTATTCTTTCGAGCTCAGAATTGCGCCCAGCTGTCTTTTTTTTGTTTCTTTGCAGAACCATGCAGTGATCAGAGCCATCATTGGTTTGGAGAACCCAGAGCACCAGTGAGTGCTAAGTTAGTTCGGCTAAGCCTAGTGGAAGCCTGGCCGTGGATTAGAGGAGTTTATGGGCGCATATCATTGATAGATCGTATAGCACAGTGAAGCAAGTCTGCCAGGATGCCTTGCTACTACAGTACAGTAGTTTGTGCTCGAGTGGAGCCAAGTTCTAGGGAGCCGCTTACAGGAGGAGTCCAGGCTGAAACGTATATTGGAAGTACGTAGAGGTGAACGCATATGTTTAGAGCAAGTTGGACAGAAAGCTGTCGAGATGAACCGCCATGCTTGAGCTTGCCGGCATGCCTGGCGTCAAAATATGATTAGGAAGCGGCACATCCCTTTAATGTGGTGCCGAATGGTAGAGCCTACAGGACAGCAAGACCTTGCTAGCAAGTTTGGAGAGACAGAATTAAGCAAGGAAGTAATCGCTATTGTGAATCTGTAAAAGAGCCTATGTCTCACTCGATCATCTTCTCTCAGATTCATGGAGTGCTGTCCTCAAAAATAAATGTAATTTGGATAATCTCAGAACGCCACGTGAAACAAAACATGTTGAAATACATTAACCACAAAGGTTCAATACGATTGGAAAAACTAATTAATTATGATAGGCTATAATGGTGTGCCTTATAAGTGGCGTTATGTCTTGCCTTTCAAAGATTTTCAGCGGAGTATTTTACATAACAATGTTCAGCGTTTATTGTTGGCATTGTAGTATAACAGGTGCTTTATTTATACCAAACATATTTCATGTAACTCCAATTACTGTGTACCTTCGTTAAGGAGGATCAGCGCTTGAATTCGTTGATTTTACTAGGCCTAATGGGCCTACAGGGAAATGTGGTACATATGTTATGAAGTTGGCATAAGTTTTAGTAATGCTGTCAATCGATTACTAGTAGCTGTCAGCTACATGGCATGTGTTTGAAAGGCAAAGTTGTGGCGGAGTTTTATTTTGAGCGACTTAGGACTCGCGTTAAGTGTGTAACACCAATGGTGTAGTGGTATTGTAGGCTTCGACTTGGCTAGCTATGGAAGGTCATATGACCCCCCTTTTATGAAAGAATCTGTTAAGGGCCTATGAATTGGTCACTGGTGCAGCAAATTGGCAATGTGGGGATCATGTTCGGCTATGTGCTTGAAATTCGTTCGTCAAATTATTAAGGCGTAATGTTTTTCGTTGGCCAAATGTATAGAAACATATTTAATCATTGCGTCAGCATTCAAAATGGGGTATCTGGTTGCCTCTCTGAATACCCGTTGTCAAATAGGTAAACCTTTATTAAGCAATCCATAGAGGTTTGGTCTAATAATTGGGAACTTGTGGTTGATGCATGATTTTCTATTTACCCTAGCAGCAATGATTGTTGAAAATTGTATTCGTTTTGCTAAAGTATATGGCATAGTGTTTTTCAGGCAAAGCTTTTCGAGTCAATATAAAATCTATTGTCAAGGCTTCACTCGATTTCAGAGGCGGGGAGGCCGAGTTTTGGTTGCCAAGCGTAGTTAGCAAAACGACCATAATTCGGCAGAAATTTTGTTTGGCTTGTCGATGTATGATATATTGCCTTACACAACAGTTATTGGGTCAGGAATATATATATGTTATGGATACATACATGTATGATATTGCGTATGTGTGTCTCACTTTACAGCTTGGGCTAATACGAGATGTATGTTTTGGCCTGTCTTGGTTTCATAGTCAGGAGGGTGGTGCATATGAACAAAGCTTAAGTCTCACTCGATGGCAAAGGCGGGGGATTGTATGTGACGTTTGGTTACGTCGATGATTTGGTCAATTGTCACAGACAAAGGTTATTGGGCAATGATGTAATACATGTAGGCCTATATAGTTATGGATAGAATTGATATATATCAATATATGTTGGAGTGTGTTATGTAACACCCGGGTCAATACGAAATACATGTAAAATGTTTAGGCCTGTGTCGGTTTTATAGGCAGGAGGTGGTCAAAGCTTTAGGTCTCACTCGATGGCAAAGGCGGGGGGATTGTGCGTAACAATTTGGTTTGTCGAGTATTTGTAGACAAAGATATTGGCCAATGACATAAATATTATTAGTGTGTAAATATGTATAGTATATTGTGCGTGATGTTATGGAATAATAATCATATATAAGGAGCGCGTTATGTAACGTTTCGGTCAATGGAAAGATATGTTTAAGCTTGTATCGGTTTTATATGCAGAGAGGTGGTACATATGAACAAAGCTTTAAGTCTCACTCGATGGCAAAGGCGGGGGATTGTACGTGATCATACTTTAGGGTGACTCGATTCAGAGGCGGGCAGGCCCGTACGTTATAGATAGCTTTATTGCCACGCATATATAGAAATGTAGCAAATGGTATTGGCTTTACCCGATTGCATAGGCGGGAAGCTGGCAGGCTATATGTTTACAAGGATTCATTAGGTGCGAATATTAAGTTGTGACACCTATAGTGATAATTTGGAAGTTCTTAAAGGTACCAGAACATTGATACTGGTGGTGAATGGGTTGCTTTATGCAAGTAATAATTAAAAGCCACTGTGGGGTAAAGAAAGAGGCAAATGTTGGATTTGTGGGGCAATTTAGCGCTATTTTCATCTTGATTCGATTGTTTGCTGAACTATATGTCAGTATGTGAAGCTCAATGTTATGTCAATATTGGATTTATTATCGAATATAATAACAATGTTGTAACGGTTAGTTACCTATGTGAATTGTGTTGAGCTATGGTGCCTCATATCGAATCAATAGTAGGCCTACCCCCCTTTTGGTCTAGCTTATGGTCTAGCTATAATGCGACTGGCGTTTCAATGGTATGAATTGAATCGATTGCTCCAATTGCAATGCGGGTAGTTTTGGAGTAATAGCAGATAAAGTAAATTAGTTTCATGAATATGGTCTCAAGAACGAAAGTGACGAATTAGTTATTTGGCGGCCGATCATATATAAATATATGCTCGTTTGGCCGTAATTTGTTAAATTAGGCCACCAAATATCTATTGCATTGCCGTGTTCAAGTCTAGTGATCACTTGTCATCTGATAATTTTTGACCCCACTCGATTTTTACAGGCGAGGGGGTGCCATATATATTAGTTGAATAATTGTTCGCATGTCAATTCATAGGTTTCCGGCCCAATTCGATGAATCGGGCGACCTAGTGTACCTACATATAATTCTCAAACTCTGTAAACCGGAAGTAAATTAGGGTGTCACGTTTTAATGTTACCCTCACCTGATCTTACAGGCGGCGAGGCTGTATATGGGTTTATGATGATTTGATGTAATTTGTTATACTTTCTGTGTTATTGCAGGGTATACTATGTTTAGGCCTCACTCGATTCAGGCGGGAGTCGATACATTATAGATTTATGTCTCACTCGTATTCAGAGGCGGGGAGACGGTAATAATATGCTAGTAATACGTTTTGGCCTGACTCGATTTCAGAGGGCGGGCAGGCTGGTACATGTTTTATGTCTCACTCGATTTCATGGCGGGGGATGAGTATAATGTTAACGTATAAAATATAATCTGTTGGGCAATAACACATACAAATGAAAATGAATGAATGATATACATTAGGCCTTACTCGATTGCATAGGGGGAGGCTGTTATCTGTTTACGATGAAATTGAATGATATACGTTAGGCCTTACTCGATTGCATAAGGCGGGGAGCTGATATCTGTTGATGAATGTATATATATAAATATATAATGTGAATTTTGTTCTGACACCTCAAAGATATATGGCAAATACGTCCATCACAAAGTTTCAATAAAGCCACGACATAACGCAAATACTTGTTTGTTATTTGTCAGCCTGGATAATGAAATTTAAAGAGTCAAGACGATTTAAAATGGTATTAAAATGGCTGATAAAATGTGGGTGATCAACCTGGTTACATGTTGAATGGCGCCAGGAATGTAATGTACGCATTTATTTTTGACCCAGTTCTATTGTAACCAATGGCGCGCCCGGAATTAACATACGCGGGTATTGTATCACATTGTTGACGCTTCCTGCGTAAACAGTGGTTTAGCGGATTGGAATGTGCGCGTTATTTTCTGCAACGCTTACAAACAGCGGATGATAATGCATCATTCTTCGTCGTGGTTGCTTGTGATAGGACACTTATATGTTTGAGTGAAAAATTTCCACCAACTCCCCATTATCTCCAACCTTAAAAAAATCTCATTTATCTGTGTGTGAATGTGTAAAGCAAAAGTGGTTGGTGGCATATAAGCACATACAGAAATAAGAAGATTAATGTGAAGTAGACGGATGTCCGCCGAAATAATTTGACGTTAGGTATGGAGTAGTTGGGTGCAGGAGGTGTCGTAGTTGCATTATTAACCACTCCTGAGGTCGTGGGTTGCTATTGGTATAGACTATGTGATTATGTTCTTTGAGTACAGATAATTTAGCTCAAAGAGTTACCTTGCCAGTGCACAATAATATTTCGTAGCATGCAGAAGCTAACTAATGTGTTGGATTATGGTCATATCGAAGACCAGTTAATTCATCCTCAGGAGTGAAAAATGCACTGAATAGTGCCGGGATGGCAGTTGAATGTATGAACGGGATATTATATATATAATGTAATCGCTTTGATAATGATTGGCACTGGTCTTCAAGAAACTCTAGCACTATTGCTAGGTGATGGATAAAAAGAGTAATAGGTACGTTTATTTGCGTTATACCATTGGTAATGAAGCAATACATTGTGTTTCAAAGACCAGAGAGAGAAGATATATATATAAGACATAGATATATAATATAATACATTGGACGATGCATAATAGTGTTGATACTCACCTATCATTCGTATGCGATTCACATTAAGGCGTTCGATCTATAGCTGCCCTTACTGATTTACATTCCGTGCTGTATCCTTCCTGCTTCGAATTGAGGCTTATCCCTGATAAATTCAAAAATGAAATAGTATTATGTAAGAATATGTCATAAATATAATAAGCACGAACGCTAATGCCGAAAATATAAGATTGCATGGTCGAATTAGTATTTTTATCATATGAAAGTAATGATGGTATCTTACAAGACTGATAGAAGAGTCCGAGTGAATATCGTGCCAAGTATTTATCCAGTAGACCTATGAGGACCCTGTCTCTGTGTCACTAAGCTGGATTCTTTATTACTCCGGGCAGGGGCTGGACACTGTATTCAGCGGAAACTTATAATTCACGATAATGCTTTATATACCGGACTCGGGGTTGATCGGGACAAAAATAAATTGATTATTGTTATGGTATAAATATATATGCTGAATCCAACTTTTAATAATAACTCCCTTGGACACTTTGAAGCAAATTTCCCGGGACATTTGGGCTAGGCTTACTTTAACTATAATCTTGTACAGGAAACAGAAAGCTCCTTACCATCGACTATGTGTATAACTCACCTACTTGAATCACATAACATCTAAGTGTATATGGGTCCTATTGACATTTAGCGCGTCCAGGCAGAAAAATTCGTCCTAGGATGTCACGTAATGCTTCTCATTTTACGAGAGACATATTAAAGAAAAATATAAAAAAATATTGAAAAACATAGATAAGGAATGGATTCTGGTTTCAAATTTGTTTAATCCTGGGTATGTACGAAAGGGCCTAAAAGGCTAATAGTTTTTATGCACTTTGATAAATATTTGCAATGTGATTGTGAAGTTTAGGGCAGTCAACCGCTGTCATCAATTCGTCAGGTTCTGTAGTTAAATTGCAATCTCGAATTATATAAGCCCAATAAATGCGCAGACTAATTATGAGCAAGTAAATATATTATTGAGCATGCGTATTGGTTGACATATTAGACGAAAGATGCAGCTAATTCAGTATCATGAAAATTAACTCTGATTGGTATGTAGTGATGGTCCACTTGAGCTGGATATGATTTATATATGTCAAATTGAATACCAGATGTATAGTATCAATTAATGATAATTGGCCAAAGGTCGACACATTGCTCGCATTGTAAATACATATAAACGAGTCAGTGCTATCAACCAATAAGTAGTTATGCATATAGATATGGGAAATTTCCAAAAATCTGAGTCTTGGTACCCCGTTTTAGATGCGACCTGTGTCAACAATATGTACATGTACGACTGAATAATTTCAAGGAATGGCCGTTGTTCAGATGACAACGCCCTGCCGGAATAATGCGCATGTCGTGTTTCAAGTTTCTAGCTGACTCAACTTGTACATCTGATTAATCTTTTGACCCCACTCGATTTTACAAGGCGAGGGTGAAGGGGCTGCCTCAATATATAATTTAGTATGAACTTTTTGTTCGCAATGTCAGATTACTATAGGTTTCCGGACCTAATCGATTTTTGACATGCAGGTGCGGACCTAGTTTTGTACCACATATTAACATTCTCAAAACTCTTCGTAGATTAACCGGAAAGAGTAACATTAGGATGTACACGTTTTTATGTAATACGCCTCACCTGATCTTTACACGTCGCGCGCGCTATAGATGGCTTTCCCGGACATGGCTATATGTGTTTATGAATGAATGTGCTGATCCGTTAATGTAGTTATAATCTGTTCTATTAATTCATTTTCCTAATTATGTGTTCTTAATTTGCATGTTTCGGTAACTAATGTTGGTGAGGCTATAGCTCACCGATTTCAGAGCGTGGGAGATGGCTGATTACATTATTTAGAGTACCTGCTCTCCCCACTCGAATTTCAAGAGGCGGCCGGAGGGTGGAGGACAGTTTATAATATGCTAGTAATACAAGTTTGTGGCCTGACTTTCGGATTTCTAGAGTGTGGGACAGGCCCCTGTAGAGCATTGAGATTCTTATGTCTCACTTTCGATTTCATATGGCAGCCATCCCCGCCGGCATGGCCGCCTTCTCATTGGAAATCGATATGATGTTAACGCTTCGTAGTGAAATAGAATTATTCGCTGATTTGGAATTTGGCCAGAAAATAAACCCACATTACATGAAATGAAATTTTGAAAATGAATAACCTAACAATTTATGCCTTTACTCTGATCATAGCGGCGGGGATGGCTGTAGTGCTGCTTTCACGATGCAACAATGAATGAATATACGTTTAGCCTTACTCGCTTTGCATAGGCGGGGAGGCTGATATCTTGTTGATGATCGTTTTTAATATATATTATGTTGATATTTTGTTCTGACACCTCAAATGATAATTGGCAAATAAGCGTCCATCACAAAGTTTCAATAAAGCCACGACATAACCGCAAATACTGTGTTTGTTATTTTGTCAGCCTGGAATAATGGCATATATCATGTTTTGCCATAATAAATTTGAAATACAGTCAAAACTTTGTTTTAAAAAAAATAGGCATCGTTTTCCGCAATTCATAGGCCTATACACTTAGAATGTTATGTGATTCAAGTGGATTCTAGTCGAGTAGTTGTTTGTTGATATTATTACCCAATCCGGGAAATTATTGCTTCAAGTGTCCAAAGTTGGTTTTAAAGTTGGACAAATTTTAACCAATAATTATTTGGACAGTATACTATAAGTGTAAGTGTATAGTTTATAAAGTCATGGTCAAATTTACGAAGAGTTATGCCTATGGCCTATCACCATGATCACCCCAGTACTTTTAGAAGGTTCGTTTTTCTTCTTTTTCAAGAGCTCAGAGAAAAGAGCAGCAGAGAAAGATTTGGGGGAGAGACACGGGTGAATATATGGATTATATTTGCCTATCTATTCAATGCAAGTTATCCCTCTATACATGGAGAATCGCAATCGAGATCCCCCTCGGGATATCTTCCATAGAAAAAGTTCAATAACCATTTATTCATGGGCATCACCACCTGACGTCTAAAGGTCACCAGAAATTAATTATTTCTATTTTTATCATGATAATATGATTTTTCTCTTTGTAATATACTTATACCACTACCCCAACCTGCTACTGAACTGTACCATCTGTGATACACCAATGTCTAAAATATGATGTGTAATGGTAGTGGTTTAAAATAAATAAAATCACGTTAATATCGTCACCACGGCATCGGTTTCCCCAGTGAGTGACTCTTATACCCCCGTCACACTGAGCTCGTTCCTACTACGTCCTTGCAAATTTTGCCGAACGGGCATAGTCTGTGTGTAAACTGAGTGG
>CALNVZ010003433.1:22003344-22029961 GCA_940671915.1 Paracentrotus lividus | reverse complement strand
GAAATTATTTTTCAAAGTTATAAGTTCCAACCCGACCAAAGCCCGTTCAGCAATTTTTTAAAGAACAGGCAAGAACGGGCAAGAACGTTAAAGAACGACCTCAGTGTGACGGCCCCCTTATACGTTGCCCCATTCTGTTTCCCAAATAGAAGATGGAATTTTTAGGTTGTGGACACTATACTGTTGCCACTGTGTTTCACCAGTGATCCTAGTTACAAATCCGTGGTCTGATATGGATATGAATTGCTGTGACCCCGATAAGCAATTATATACACTATTGTGCTATCTATATATTCAAGAACATACCAGGGTTACATCTAAATTTTGTTTTACAACTTTTAGTTCCTAACTTTTGTACCTTTTAGAGTGTTACACGGACGCTCTATCCATCTCCGTATTAATACATTTAGAAGCTTATAACCTGGTATTGATGGTCGACTTACGAACAATTTGATTACTGAACCGAAAATATGTTGTCAATACTAACACAGTGATTAAGTGTTACTATCAATCATGTAAATACTATTAGAGATTCTTTGAGTAAATACTATTGACTAACCATAATCTCCTCTCTCTTTATCCAAATAAAAGTGTCATATTAATTCTTGTTTGATTGATTTGAGGGCTTAGTATTGCACGAAAGTTGCTTAATAACATTAAAAGCAGGTATTTTATATTCGGAGACATTTGTGGTCGTTCTACTTTATCCTTGTGTTATCTCACCTACACAATATTGGAATGAATAGCACCTTCCACGAAATATCTCAAATAATAATAGCTGAAGTTATTATACAATCTGCATGGTGCTCAATGAGTATCTTATGATATGAACACCGTAATCGCAAAAGCCATTTTCATAACCATACATTAATTTTTTTTATTTTTTTTCTCAGTTTCAATTTGAAGTTCTCACATAAAATTCTCCAAAATTAACACTGAAATTATTTAAACGATGTTAGGCGATTTTTTAATAACTGGGAAATAGTATAAATGGTTCAGCAAATCGAACTGGTATTTGTCCTTAATGGTACAAACGTATGTTGTACTGTACTATATAATGCCTTTTTGTTTGTTATTTTGTCTTAAATCTTATGTGAAGTTGCGTCTATAGTACAATGCTTATGCGTAATTGTTACTTTTCAAAAGTTTCTCTCAAGTTATTCTGTCACTGACAATTTTTTTTATATTTTTCATAACCAGCTTATTTTTCAAGACGTGTAACCTGAAAAAGTTATGACCAATTGCAAAATGATAGTAACCAATCATGATCCGTGTTGTATGCACTACAAAGTGTCACTTTGAATCATTCAGAATGGTTGTTTGAAACTGACAAGTAATGTTACAGGGCATTATTAGTGGGTAAATTATGTAAATGGTGGTGTAGAATGCTGGATAAACCCAAGTTTTTTTCTGAAAAAGAGATGATCTATGGATTAGAATCCTTTTTATCTCTCGATAAATTCTTCCACGAACAATCCAGACTGAACATGCTGAATAGGATGATTTATAGCTATCTACTTAATTTTATACCCTGAGCAGGGGCAGGTTTATGTCATGATGTTTTTGGCGTTCTTAGTTGACGTGAGATTGTTAGTTCAACGATAACATCACCACATCAAAATTTCCAAAGAGGATGGGAAAACTCAGTCGGGGAGACTCAAAGCCGTCTTTATCTAGTATTCAATCATTTTGATCATGAACATGATTTTAAAAAATGGAGCGACACGAACTCAAAATAGAGCAATAAATATTTTAAGATATATTAATGATAAAAAAAAACATGTTCAAAATCATACCAAAAATGTATTTGATTTAACCTTATATAATTACGTAATAATATATTTCTATAACACGATATTACAGTTTCTTACACATTGTGGCAAAGCCAGTCATTAACCAAATGATAAAATGTATTTTTTTCTTTCTCTTTATATTCTTATTTCTAAACGTTTTTATTTGTCACAGCCACGATTCTCCGATCTGCATTAACCAAATAAATAAGTTGTTTCTCTCTCTCTTTCGATTGTAGGCCTGTTTCTAAACATTTCTTTCTGGTTTTTTTTAATGATTAATGCAAACCTATTGATTAAACTGACCAAAGAAAAATGACAGAGGATGAGTATATGAAATATGAAAAAATAAGTTGAAGAGGGCAAGGAGTTTGCATGAAAGGACCTTGAACCGATACATACACATGTCCATGTAAATAACGATTCGAAATTGTAAAGATATAATGTCATTTTAAGTCCGAAATAGTTGTTTTGGTAATAAATTCAAATGTAAAACTTTAGGATATAATATCCCATGTGTACCGAGGAAAATAATGAGATGTATTGTACTAGTGTTGGATGGTATGTTCATTGGTATGTACTAAGGAATGTACACCCATCCCTGTGAAATATGACCCATCTTTTTTTTTACGACGATATAAATTATTATCTTGAAGTACATCTGACGTCTGATAGTCCTTATAGTAGTGGCTGATTCATATTAGGGTGGGGTCGGTTGAGACCCCTCCCATTATGCCCCTCCCCTTCTGTAAGGCCCAAGTCAAGTTGAGTTTTTACGTATTTAAGTTGTTGTTTTTTTTAGAAAGTGCATCAAAGATTTATGGGGAAACATCATGGGTCGGCGTGCCTCTGTCTATTGTGGTGTAGTTCCACCCAATGTCAAATATGAGTTTGAGCAAAGTTGAATATGTTTTTCTTATCGTTTTCATTATGCATGTCTTAAATCATTGATAGAAAACATATTTTGAATTCCAGTCAGTGATTATGTTTCAGATGATTTCTAATAACTTTAAAGTGTTACGGAATCCTCCCAAATACTCGAACAAAATTAATAAAGAAGTGTGTGGGGGGAAAATGCCATAATAATTTCCCTTAGTTATTATGTGAAGAGGTTATTTTCCAAAAAGAAAATAAAAACAGAAAACAAAGTTTTGGGTTGATCAAATTCCACATTGAAAACGAAGAGACTTTTTAAAATGGATCTTCAAGGTGCATCCACACGTCAAATAATTATTATGTCAAGTTTTGTTTTTGTTTTTGTTTTTGCTCTGTTTTGTTTTGTTTTGTTTTGTTGTTTTTGTTTCTTTTGTTTTTGTTTTTGTTTGGGGGTTGTTTTTTGCTTCTGTAATTTTGTCATGAATGGTGAACAATATCTTTACACCATCGAACACGCGTCATAATGCCAACACATAGCTATATTAATCGGATTTGTATAATCGCATAACTCAATGGTTTATCCCTTTATTTAATAGTGATACCAGTGTTGTACGCACGTAGCTATACCTATACATAGATGTAAGTTATTACTAACTAATCCACTTAGATTTTTTTTTTTCTTTATAACGTCAGAGAAATGGAAAGGGACATACTGTATATAATATGGGTAAACTAGAGATAGAGAGCTGGTGTGAGAGAGAAAGAATGAAAGTGAGGTTAAAAAGAACGGGTAGAGAGAAGGGGCATTTTACCAATAATTATTTTTATGAACATGAGATGTCTAATAATTAAAAGGCGTAATATTTGATATTTTACCGAGAGAATAAGCCTAGGGTGGTCGTCCCAATGATCGGTAATGGTCTATAACTGTTTAATAGGCCTATTAAGTTCCCAGTCAATCCCCCTAAACACAGAGTGCTTTACTCCCCCCTCCCCCTCCCCCCCCCTCTCTCTCTCTCTCTTCCTGTCCCTTCCTCCTCTCTCTCTGATAATTGGGATGTAGAATATGTACGTATTACTGTTAAACTAGGAATGTATAGACAAGCAATTCGTCTACTGCAGGGTTTTAAACGCAAACCAACTTAACACATCTGATAATCCTAAATGAGAATATATATGCCTCAGTCATATCGCCAAACTGTTTCCAAGCCGACATCACTTTAAGCCAATGAGAATCATGCAACGGTAAAATGTTTGTCTGGTTCAGCCAATGAAATCCTGTACCTGTCCAATGTCTGTCCGGTCCGTTTTAGCCAATGAAACCACTCATTGTGTCCAATGTTTGTCCAGTTCAACCAATGAGATTCGCGTATCGTTCCTATTTCTGTCCGGTTTAGCCAATGAGAATCACGTATCGGTCTAATTTCTCCATGATGGTCGTCTAACCGGTGTGACTGAGCTTTGAGACCAAAGTAAGATGGTATAACCCTGCTGGAAAGAACACACTCATCACAATGTGAAACACAGTGTGATCACACTGCTGTTTCACATTGTGAAGTCTGCTCCACAATGTTAAATTGGGCGTTTCACATTGTGAAATCAATTTCACACTGTGAAATCAATTTTCACATTGTGAACAATGTGTAGTTTCCACATTGTGGTGCTCCACAATGTTAAATTGGGGCATTTTCACATTGTGAAATCAATTTCACAGTGTGAACTATGTTTTCACACTGTGTTCACAATGTGAATGAGTGTGTTCTTTCCAGCAGGAATGGAAACGCATACTCATGTATCTAGTATAACCGGCACCACGCAGGGTAAAATTTCTTCAATTTTTCTCGCGCCATTTTGCGGTGGATGCCGGGTATGCACACGGTGTCCTACTGTTTTTTATATCCGAATAAGTTTTGAAAGACGATTATATGAATCGCAGATGTCAATGATTAATTGTACTTCTATTTTGTTAAATAAGCTGTACGGGAAAATTGAGCATTGCGTGCGTTATGATGTTCGGAAAGGCTAATTCATGAATGCTTGCTTTCCGTCGTTATATTTGTCAATGTCATGTATATATTTGAGATTCGCATTGAGACTAAATCTATTAGTTTAAATATAATATTTTTATTTTATTTTTTTTTCTGATGAACTTCATTTATTTATTTATTTTTATTTATTATTTTTTTTTTTTACCCTCCGATAGGCCATTTTATTTAGAACAACAACATAATTGAATACATATATAGAGAATATTGCAGCAAAATAAAATACATATATGAATGTCTCTACAGTTATAATGCTTTTCTGAACAACATAGCATAGAGAAATTACAGCAAAAAAGGATTTGCTTTATACACAGAGCATACATGATAAATAATTCATGTAACACCAAATAATAACATAAAGGTTGAGAATGGTTGGGATTTGAAATAAGATTATACTAAACCATCAAAATTCTATAAAAATTTAACCCTTTTTTATCAAATTTTTCAGTTTTGTTAGCAAGTATACTAACTTGCCTCTCATTTAAGTAACAGTTCCTAATACATGCTTAAAGCCCAAGTATAGTTGTAGTAGAAAACACTGATTTTTTAAAAACCTGCTCAACTTGTCCTCATAGTGTTCTAAAGACATAACAGTATATGGGAAAAGGATATAATCAGTCCATGCATGTCTTTCCATGATATGTAATAATTTGCATGGCACGCGGGAGATGTTCATCAAAGTAAGGCCATACTTCCTTCATTCTCACCCCAGAACTCTGGGTATGCCAACCAGCAGCTGATTGGTATAGCGTGAGTGAATTCTGTGTGTACAGTCTGTGTATGGGAATAGCACATGCTCTGCACACAAACCGCTGTATGCTGGCATTGTGCCTGTGAGATCCTATCGATTTTGGACTGTCAATTGATATATTTACACAGTTTTGTTGCTAAATTCAGGTGTTAGAGTGGATTTTATAACAAATCCTTTCGTACACAGAGGTTAATTGAGGTATTCATTCATATTATTCTGCTCTGGAAGCAAAACAAAAAATCTATTCTCCCAACACTATACATGACCTTTAATTGTTATGAAAGTCGGTATAGTTTTTGTATTCGAGCAAAATATAATTGTTGTGGTCCAAATTATAACACAATCAAAGCATCATTTCTTTTTCTATAAAACCTAACAATACATGTATCAATGAGAACTCTATTCTACAACGTGTTACATTATATAACCAGTCGGTCAAACGACTCCAGATCAATTTGGTCACGTTACAATAAAAAAGAAATGCACCATATCTTCCTCTTCTCTTCCACAAAAAGAACAGTTCTTGTCTAAAGTTATATTAAATTTACAAGATCCTTATTCAAAAACAATATCCTGTTTAAGAGTCTATATTGAAAATATCTTACTGTTGTATGCATTGTACAGCGAAACAACACCCTGAAATAATATTGCATATATATTATCATCAATAATACACCATGCATACCATCTGTTACATAATATATCAAGTGATCATCCCTTTCTTTTAACATGATATGAATATATGTCTACATCCTTTTTTTTCTTTCAACAAGTTGAAACATACGCAGGGCATAATGTTCAGTTACTTTCAAATTACAACTTTCTAACTGAGATTTATATTACATTTTATGATTTGACAAAGTGCATAATAATGAAGAAATTGAATTTTGATTGAAAACTTTTTTTCACACTCTTCTCTTACTAAAAATATTCCTTGATCATCTAACAAATCGTTTATAAAACGGATGCCTTTATCCCACCATCTTCAAAAAATATACCTTTCCTCCAATTTTAATATCAGAATTGCACCATATAGGAGTAGCTTGCCAAAAAAGAGAAGTGCATTGAACAAGGCGAACAAAAAAGCAAGTATTTGAAAAAGTTCCTTCCAAAAACAATTTCTAACCATAAACTGATATTTAGTGAAATAAATATCACCCTTACCCCATTCCAATGATGATAGTGGCCGTAAAAAATGCATACATTAAATGGGTAACTTCTTCACATGAATTCAGCAATATTCGTCTAATCCATGGTCAGTTTCAAAGCTCTAGAAAAATGTGCAACATCAACCATTTTAAGTCCACCATTTTCATAAGACAAACAATTTGTTCCTGCTTATTTTATCAGGTTCCCTTCTCATATGAATTTAAAAAAAGCGACATATTTGCTTTTAGAAGATGTTCAGATGGATTGGAATGGACATAAACAAATGGTTAAATTGTGAAACAAGTAAAGATTTTACAAGAACCACGCGACCAAAGACAGAAATGTTACGTTTGACCAGGATATCATTTGTCTTTTGAGTTTATCAAATATTCTATCATAATTGAAATCCGGAAGCTTTTCTAAGTCAATACAAAAATCTATTCCCAAATACCTTACAAATTTCTGATTAACCAACGATATGTCAGTCCCATGAAGGTGATGTAAATCAATTTTAACTGTTTTTTTCAAGGACCAATACACAATATCTGAGTCTTTGTGACATTAATATTTAAACCTGAATACTTAGAAAAAATATCCAACAGCTCTAGAGCATTATGTAAACTTTCTCTACTATTCGAGAAACAAACACTGTGTCATCTGCAATTGAGATATTAGATATATCTATATTCTTTTTTTTCTATCACTATACCCTTTATCTTATGAGATTTTCTAACTAACATACCTAAAATTTCTGCACACAATAAAAACAAATATGGAGAGAGCGATCTCCTTGTCGACAACCCCTTTTAACATTAAAACGAGAGGTTAAACAACCGTTAATTAGCACACTTGAAGCAGAATTTGCATATAAAATTTGATCCATTTGATAATATTATCCCATAATTAAAGAAATGTAAAACATTCCATAGAAAATCATTTGAAACACAATCAAACGCCTTTTCGAAGTCAATAAAAAGCAATATCCCGGAATATCTTTGTAATCTGCATATGAAATTAAGTCATAAAATTATTCTGATATTCTCTCCAATATATCTACCAGAAAGAAAGCCTTTCTGATCTTTATGTATATTTTCTTCTAACAGTGGTTTATTCTGTTTGCAATGCAATTGGACAGAATCTATATTTGACATTAAGCAAAGATATAGGGCGCCAGTTTTTAAGTAAATTTCTAGGTTTGTTACCTTTAGGTAGTAAAGTATAATTCCTAAATTCTGAAAATGAGAAAATTCTCCAGAAACATATGCTGCATTTAAACTCCTCATTAAAAAGATTCCTATATCCTAAAAAAAAACTTGAAAAACTCTGCAGTAAATCCATCCTGTCCGGGTGATTTACCAAGTTTCATGTTACGAAAAACTTTATGAATTTCTGCAAAAGAAAGCCCTCTATCCAGCTCCTCCATTTTTCATCTGAAATTCGATTATAATTTATTTCTTTTAACTCATGTAAAATATCCCGAAAATCCAACACTTTTCGAAATCCATAGAGGTCTTCGTAAAATATTTCAACCTCTTTCCTTATTTCCTCATCCGTATTCAACATTTTATCGTTTCTATCAATAAGTTGAATAATTCTCTTTCTACACTCCTCTTTTTCATAAGATTATAAAAATATTTAGGGTTTTTCACCATATTTTAATTCTTGTAATAAAATACTTTCCTCCTTTCTTTTAAGTTTCCTTTCTTTTTGTTTCCAGATCTTCTTTTAAGGATCCAATTTGTTCTAATATACAATCGTTATTATTTGCCCAAATTTAACTTCAATTCCAACTGTCTGATGTTATCTTCAAGCTGTTTTTCTATTTTATCAATTTCTTTTTTCTTCTAGCTTCATGAATAATTGTGCATGCTCTCAATTCCATTAAAAGAATTTCAAACACTTGATCACTGAGAATAAATTTACAATTCGTATGTCAATATCCTCAATCCTCGTATCACTATGTTCATTTTTCTCAATATAATTTAAAATAATTTCTTCTATTTTTCCTTTATGGTTTTTACATATACATCATCCTTTAAGAACGAATTATTGAACTTCATAATGATGTCTCTTTTGATCCGTCCTTAACATAAGGTCTAAACTTATCCATGCATGATCAGATCTATAGCTATGTGAATCTCACAATCTGATACTAACGAAAATAACTGTTTGATATTAAAAAATAATCTAGTCGCCCTTGTTTTAAAGGCTATGTTGTCTCCAGGTAAACTGTTTTACGTCTGGATGATTACAACGCCATGGGTCAATTAAACTAAAACATATTTTCATTTCTATAACTTTGCACTGTGCATTTTTATTATTAATCTAACATAATTACAAGAATCTGAGCCAAATCTTGTAGTAGGTTCCAATCCCCACACTGATTACAAAAGGATCATTTATTCTAAACATAATATTCTCCAATCTTTCGAAAAAGCTGGGACAGTCTTTATTTGGGGCGTAAAGTGCAAATAAAAGAAACTCAAAGTGTCCATTATGTAGGCTTAAAGCAATGTAATTACCATTTTTGTCACATATTTGCTTCTTAACTTCGCATTGAATATTTGTATCAAAACAGTATCGCCACCCCCCCCCCCCCGAGCATTTGAGCATTTGTTTGCAAAAAAACAAGTCCCACACCATTCATGTTCAAACAACAGATTCTATATCGGGCACGAAGTGGGTATCTTGTAAACATAAATGTTAGCATGTTTACCATTTAAATAATTTAGTACATCTTTCTCTTTCTGTGAGCTTCCCAAACTCTACAGTTCATGGAAATAATCTTCAACTTATTATGCATTGACAACAAATAATAATTTATACACAAGCAATCGGAGGAGTTTTTTACATTTACAGACATGAACGACAACACAAGACAATGAACACAGACAAACAGACAAACAAAACAACACTGAACTTGACAAACACAAACACACGAAACTGAGAGCTACGACGCCCCCATAAAAGGCCACACCCCGTACCATTACGCTTAGGTCCTAAAGTCCACAAATCCCGCCCTTCCAAATATCACCTCATTGTATATAAAATATCGTCTTTTAAATAAACTTTAAAATGGAACAAAAGCCGCAATTATACTTCTGCCCTGTATGCATACAAAATTATCTCCAACTCTCGTGTCAACGCCCTGTCATGTTATTTTGTACAAGAATAGCAATTCAAAACCAACCGCGGCCCGGGAAACGTATGTATATACACAGGTACACATACCAAGAACGGCGAAAGCGCACCCCGAATATAATATGGATGAAAAAAAAATATTTGTCAATTTGTATCTGTTATGTTTATACGTTACAGAGGTCTAAAATGATTTCCACACTGGCATTATTTTTCAATTTCTCGTCATGATGATTTGGCATCGTGTATTTTCAAATTTACGACGTATCAAACACATTGTAGGTCAATTGATAGACTGTTTACATGGAATTTGTTTCAAAAGGCTCATAGGGTAACTAATTGCCCTTGACAAATCTAACAATCATTAGCCGAACAATGATTTTTATTTACCATGCATCCCATTTAAAAGAAAAAATTCCTTGTCGTAAACGTGTCTGTGCCACCATGCAAAATGTAATGTTTAGAGAATAGTGGTTGATGCAATTTACATGCGATGATAATTACACAGATGACGTTATAAGTTCAAATTGAAGTCTGATTTTGTTTTTTCTTATATAATTTTTTTCTTTGTAAAAAAAAAAGAGGAAAAACACAATATAGCAAAAGAATGATAGTTACTATAGTTTTGAAGGAGGGGCATCCATTTTGACCTAACAGATTGCTCCTTTGTTAATCTTGATTTAGTCTGTCGACTGTATATAAATGCAAATAAAAGTTAACACGGGCCAAAATTGTCATATCCAACTATCAAAAACAAAAATGCCAATTTATCTGTTACCATTCTGCTATGCTGGACACGTGACCAGAAATTGGCTCTAAAGTCATTTAAGATTTACCTGCATATTTCAATCTCGTAATCGAGAATGGAAATTGAGCTGGATAATATAGAAGGACAACGATATAAGAGTCTAGGAAATCGCGGTGGATCGGCCTCGGAAATTGACTTTATGAGGCTCGACATTTGCGTCTCAGGAACAATTTAGAAATCTGCCAAATCTGTAAGCAAATCCAGAGTCTTCTTTGTCTTGTCTTTGAGACTTAAAGAAAATATCCTATAATTTGGATATTGTCGTAGATTAAAGATGCGATTTTCTTCGAATTTGGGGGAAATTGATCATTAAAATATTGAGAATATGATATGACAATAATTGAATGAAAATGGGCGGAAGAGGAACACGAGGGGAGTGGAATGACAGACCAATTATTTCAAAGTATATAAATGAAATCATATTGATTAAACAACATTATTCGCTGTTTCATGAAAACTATGGCACTATTTCAAATTTAACCCATTCGATCGCTTAATATAAACCTTTTGAGATGTCAGAGTTGTGGGGATGTCGATGACAAGGTCCTGTGGTCAAATCCTAGCAGTTACAAAGAAAAGACAACTTTTAATTTAAATTTTGATTTGTATAATTTATGATACACTCCACCCAGATTGAGTATAGAATGGAATTCTTTATAAAATATTTAAAGCTCATATATGCGCATTTACTCATACCCTTTTCAGACTGCTATTTCTTAACCCCGTACTATCCTTAACCCCATACTGTCCTTAACCCCGTACTATCTTTTTTTGCTTTCAGAAAATTCAATGCTTTTCACAACTGGTATTCCTTAACCCCAGACATTTTCCGGATCATGAAATATAATGATTCATATCTCTTTCTTTAGTCTACATCATGTTTTTCTCTCATTATTCTATGTTTTCTATCTTTCCTTTTGTTATTCATTGTTTTTCTCTTTTTGCTTGTGTTAGTTATTCCCTGGTTTTTTTTCCTTATGTTATTCCTTGTTTTTTTTTTCTTTTTCTTTTTCCTTATGGTATTCCTTGTTTTCTATCTTTCATTATGCTATTCATTGTTTTTTTCTCTTTTTCCTATTGTTATTCCTTGTTTTTCTATCTTTCCTTATGTTATTCATTATTTTATCTCTCTTTCCTTATGTTATTCATTGTTTTTCTATCTTTCCTTATCTTATTCATTATTTTATCTCTCTTTCCTAATGTTATTCATTGTTTTATCTGTATTTTATTATGTTATTCATTGTTTTGATTTCATTCTCTTTATGTTCTTCATTGTTTTTCTCTCTCTCCTCATGTTATTCTATGTTTTCTATCTTTCCTTTTGTTATTCATTGTTTTTCTCTTTTTCCTTGTGTTAGTTATTCCCTGTTTTTTCCTTATGTTATTCCTTGTTTTTTTTTCTCTTTTTTCCTTATGTTATTCCTTGTTTTTCTATCTTTCATTATGTTATTCATTGTTTTTTCTCTTTTTCCTTATGTTATTCATTGTTTCTATCTTTCCTTATCTTATTCATTATTTTATCTCTCTTTCCTAATGTTATTCATTGTTTTATCTCTCTTTTATTATGTAATTCATTGTTTTTCTCTTTTTCCTAATGTTATTCATTGTTTTTCTCTTTTTCCTAATGTTATTCATTGTTTTTCTCTTGTTCCTTATGTTATTCATTGTTTTTCTCTTTACTTGTGTTATCAAGTTTACGAATAATTATGCATATTCATGTCCACATTTTCATTGATTGGCTAATAGCCCCCCTTTTCCTTAGCACGGTTTGGTTTCAGACTGCAACTCTTAGCACCGCAATTGCCCGGCTAACTCCGCAATTACCCGGCTAACCCTGCTTTTTAGCAGGGCCAGATAGTACCGTACTATTTACCGTGCTAGCCTACTTTGGTAAAACATAGTCTGAAACCGAAGCGTGCTAAGCTTAACCCCAGGAAATAGATGGTACTAAGGCCCCCCCCCCTTAGCCCTACCTATTTCCTGGGGTTAAGGATTTTAACTATAGTCTGAAAAGCATATCAGTGTATACCAGGTGCAGATTCAGCATTCGTTGTGACAAAAGGTTGTCTGCGGACAATAGTGGCTTTATTTTATTTGAACATGGGTCGATACAATATTTTGAATTATAAGGCTGGATCCACTAATGTGTAAAATATGTAGGTCACTGTCAATTTGGTCCAAGCCTTATATAATTTAAATTTCTCTGATAATTATTATTTTTTGTCAATAGTTTAACGTTGAACCTGGGAGGTAATGCACAAATCCTATATTTTGCAAACTTTTTTAGAAAATCATAATATACATAAAAATTAATATTGTATTCTTTAAAAAAAATATATAAGATCGTATCCTTTTGCTGAAGCTTAATTAACATCATACTTCCTTCCATTTATAATACCCAGGTGCAAATATCGCATCTTAATTATATCAATTTGTTGGCGTTATATTTTCGGGAAAACCCGTTGTCATTTTTACTTTTGATCTCATAGCATAATGACGTATTTGATTCCAATCTAAATAGGCATAGCATTCAAAATCATGTCGTAAAGATATACCATTAAAGAGATTTAATCGGATTTCCTTTTTTAAAGATGTCAGAATTCTGACGCTCTTTATCTGCCCTAACGTGTTACCTCAAGGGTATTATCTTATCACCCCTTTTTAGCCCAAATTGTCTTATTACGTCCTTCAAATCATGATGTGGTCTTTTTCTCATCGTTTCCGAAATTAATTTTGACGCTTCAAGTGACAGTCCTATAGTCACTAAATGATAGGTTTGATCCGAATCTAGATCCATTTTGATGTCACCAACAAAAGGATAAACCGAATTGATTAAAGATTATCATCAGCTGTAACCTTGAATTTCTTGAATGATATTGTAAGCACACCTGGCGTATGAAAGGGATTTCATAACTCGTTGAACTTTTTTCTTAAATGGATTCATCTTAGGTTGTATTCACGGATATAGAGTGGCTTATGATTACTAGGACAGTAACTTCTTTTTGAGGATTTATTTTACCATAAACTCTTTCTTTATTTTTTAATTGGAGGTTTGATTCATGTATAGAAATTATCTAAAGATCGGGCGTTTTAAGGGAACAAATGTAAGTGTTCTTCATCTCATCAACCTTTTTTTAAAATGTTTTATTCATCAATTGCTTTCAAGTAAAAACTTAAGTCAATTTGATGTCAGGACAGCCCTTTTCAGTATGTTTACTGTAGTATCACATACCTTTGCCCAAATGCAATCATACATTTATATACCAATCATTTACATTTTCAATATCTCGTTTAATTACTCATTAAATCACAGCTGAACTGCCTTTGCTCTATTTCATTTTGTCTATGCAATATACTCCAAACTTAGACCTTATTGAAGATATATACGGTGCTGGAAGAGAGAGAGAAACAAAAACAGTTTTACCTCACAAGTTACGCGTATTATAGATGGCTATCCCTAAAATACAAAATGATTTATAGGTGCTTATCACGCTACATACAGTTTAGCCAAAAATTTGTTGCACTAATTTGAAATTTCTGTTGTTTCTTTTTAAAGATTCACACACTGATTTGTACATAAAAATGAGTTTTCTTATCTCCTGAATAGGCTTTGATCTGGGGGAAGAATTTTCTCATTGTACTTTTATCACAAGCGTTTTTTAAATTCATAACTGCCATTTTTCAGATAAACGTCATAATTTTCATTGAAACCTTATCTGATCGGGGAGAAGAGATACTTTCAGATGGTTATGAAACTTATCTTTAGGAGGCCATCTTTTCCCCTTTTTAACATGTAAAAGAGGTTTTGCCAGGTGTCAAAAGGCCATGAATCTTTTTTGACATTCAAATGGTATCATTGGAGGAAGAGACAATAATATTTACCTGCATTTTCTTTAAAAGCAAATTATTGTAACCGTTTTCACAATGTATTAAAATAGGGAGTAATGCACGAACGACTGAATTCATGATATAGATCTGCGAACCTTCGATAAAGTTCATCTGCTCAATAATAGTGCTTCCTAATCTGTTTATAATGTTTATAAAATGCAATGTTTCCAAACTTTTGAAATACTTTACATGGTCTATTGCAGAGCACATTAACTCAAATAAATAGAATGCGATGAAGAATAAAAAGCTACATCAACCAAATCGTAGATTCAAAAGTATAGTTTTGTGTTTCTTTTCGAAAAGATAGTCATTTCTGGATATTATATTGATCATGTCTATCATGTTTACTCATCTCCTGATCTTGAACTGTGAAATTTGACACTGTTATGAGTCAGCGTTGAATCATAAAGAGGTACCATTTATTTTACACATGGTCTATAATGTAAGTTAACTGTAAGTGTGATACCAGCAAACCACATTTTCAATTACGAACCATTCTTCCAAAAGTGACACATTTCTTCTCTGTGTGGTCTTACCCCCCACACGTTCATTATCATGGATAATTGATAATGGTTCGAACTTAGGTTAGCACCTTAAGTTTGTTCTCATTCCAAATAAAGCGTCATCCTATACCAAGATCATGAAGATCGTAACAGGTCGTGCATTGGTCGTGCATTTGTCCTGCACCTCTCGGTATATCTGGTCTTCATCAAGTTTCGAAGAAAATCCTTGCATCGGATGACAGGACTCATGCAGCAGCAAGGTGGCCAAACTCTTGCTACAGCTATGTCGAAACGCAATGCAAGGAACCGCAGGAGTGCATGGTGGCCGTCCGATGCAGGCTGTGGCACTCGCACATACAAAACACGTATGATCGGTTGTGACCATGTTATTTAGGACAACTAACCCCGGACAATTCCCCCACGTCTAATATTTACCCTAACTCTGCACATAACCCTAACCTTATTTTGGGGGTAGAGTTTTCCTGAGGGTAATTGTCCAGCGGGTAGTTGTCTTGTTACGATGAAAATAGTACTATCGTCAGTTGAGAACCGAAAAGACACTACTTCAAAATTGCTATACATTAGCCAATCAGGATCCTTGTTGCATAGACTTCTTGCATAAAAGTCGAACTTTGAACCAATCAGAAAAGTTGTTTCAAATTTACAATATTGATCGCAGCTCTTTATGCTAATGGTGCTATAAGCAGATGATATCATCTGATGACATGCTCACCAACCTTTTCCATTCATCGTTTTCATCTTTCCAATTTAGAATCGTTTGATGAATTCCATGACGGGTGAAACAGTCACTCCCCTAGCCCCTCAGATGAAAAGAGTTCATTTTCATCAATGAATAGTAACTAGGTTTGTCCATTCAAGTCGAGCTTTGCACGGGAAGGTCGGGGTTTATTATCGCTAGCGAACGGGGTTAACTGAAAAGTACAAAATGGCGGCGTTTGAAGAGATTCCCTTTGAGGTCTTTGTCGAGATGACATTCCGTGTCTAATGATGGGGGATCGAAAGGAATTAGTTATGATCATGGGTTTGGATTATTGTCAAATTATAGAGCAGTCTCGTTTCATCAGTTCTATTGTACTAGAAGACCCTCAATTGTTGTGGGTTTGGGATTGGACTTGTTGGTAAATTATGAATCAGAAGCAATAATTGTCATCGTGTGATACAGCATGTACATTCAATTTTGAAATTATATACCACTGAAAATGGGTATGCAAATTATAACACATTTTGCCAACACACGTGCTTTCTATAACAGGTGATTGATTTAACTGTTCTCTATTAATTAATATCGACGTCGTCGGTTTCCCCATCAGGCCCATGGACACATAGGCCTACGTCGATAGGTTTCCCCAAACATGCCAAAGTAGAGATTTTTACTTTGCGGACCCCTCTGCTATAATTTCATTATTTGTCATGGTTGCCCCCTCTTAAATTAATCATTTCGTCATTTTAGATAAACATAAAGTAATACTAATCGGAAAAGCTGGCGTTCAGAGTCACATCTTTTCTCTTCTTTCGTTTTGTTATCATCATCATCACCTTCAAAATTCGCCAAATCTTAAGATTTCGTCATTTTTTATATTAAGTAAAAACAATTAATCGAAAATAGGATAGATCAAAGTGTGATTATAATTTATGTAGTTAGATCACTTTAGATGATGTTATACATGTTATAAGCAGATAGGTGTTCAATATGTGGAAAAACGGAAATTCTTCGTCCCTGTTTTATACCATGTCACCTGTATTTCGTTACCATAATGAAAAATTCATATCAGACCAGAAATATAAGGTCCAAGTGATTTGATACATTTGTTTTTCTTCGATTGTGTCTTGTTGGCCTGCGTTGGCGAGTGCAAAAACACCCGGAACCCTTTCATCTTATACAATATGAGTCAATAATTGTCTGCGCTATTTAGGAAACATCCTTGATAACACATATGCTAGGGCAAGAATGGCGTTATCACATGTACCTTTTGAACAGGGTTTACACCCTTTTTGCATTCAACGGACTAAAGATGATTCCATGTTTTTAGAAGCTCTGTTTTCACGCGATGATTGTTATTAAGAATAATTGCATCAACTGTATTTTAAACGGTGTCGATGACTTCTTCGCGGTTGTCTGTCTCACAAACAGTTCCTATTTTGCGGAGATAAAAATGTGTTTTTTATTTTCATTTCGTCTTAAAGGTATGGCACACTTCCATTGAGGTACAATCAATCGAAAAGATTTATGGAAATGATTTTGTCAACTTTGTCATTCCATTCTCAACCCTTCTGAGACATTTATTGTCAATTATTACGAAAGACCACAATATATTGTTCCTATATTATTAAGAAACGATTTATAAAAACACATCACAATTTATCTATTCGAAACATATACATATAGGCCTTTAAAAATAAGTACATTCAATTTTGTAAACTCGAGTTAAAACTAGTATTCTGGGAGACCAGAGATCCACATTTATAGCATCATTGTAAAAATGCTACCAGTCTGAATTGCAACAGGTTTATATTTAAGATGGCGGAAGGAATTTCTGGTATCAAACATTGGTTCCATTGTGTCACGTGATCATTTCAAGATGTCCTCCGAGAGTCATTGAAGCACACCCATCGATCTATCGCATATCACTCATCTATTATATCATCATCATCATTCCATCTCCTGAGAGCATTAAGGTCTTAATTCATATATAATAACATGGAGTAACCGCCCTTCTGGTACTCAAATGAAGATGTTCAATGAAGAAACTCGAGAATGATGAGGGGATTAGTTAATTTGAGCAGGGATTAGGACCTGACAAAAGATGAGCTTAGCCCAGTTGAGTTCTGTCCGAGTCCTTGGGTCAAACATTTGGTTGAGGTATCCACCAGATATGGTGGGGAGGGGTGCTACTGAATACCAATACCTGCAAAAAAAAATGTATGAGTTAGGCCTGCAATATCGGTGTAAAAACATTAAAGTTAGGATTCAAAACTTAAACGAAACAATGGGAAAAAAATATGAATAGCTGCATGAGACCATAACATTATTCTGCAATTTGAGGGAAAATGTGGTGACGAAGACGATGACAACAGGTACGACGATCATTTTTAAATTAAAAAGGAATAAAGACTTGAATATTTTTTTTTAATTGAAAGTTTCTGATGATGCAGCTTCTCCGAGGTTGAGAGGTAAACATCGGAGGCGTTTTTATAAATCATTACAATGATAATGGTGGCTTATTCACTCTTGACGTTCAAAACTCTCCTCGTTACCCGTTGCAGTCGACTCGTCGGCTGAGACGAAGCATTTCAAGTTCAATTCAGCCTGTCGACTATAGTTGACTTGTCTTTGAGCGTCAAGCGTGAAGAAACCCCATTATTATTATTATTATTTGTCAAAAGATTCCATTGTATTACCTCTCAACCTCGAAGAGGCGGCACATCGACAAATTCGAAAACTTCCTAATGACGATTTATTTCTTTTTTAAGGAGATCACAATATAATAGCCTATAAAGGGTAAATAGATACAAAGTAAAAATCATTGCAAAATAATTCTAGAAGGAATCATGTCAAGAAAAAAATCACATTGCATCAACTGATCACCTTCGTATTAGCACGTATCGTGTATGGGCATACCACTGCTCGTCAGCCTTGCACACTTTGGATTATTTCTTTTAGATAGTAATCCAGGCTCTTCATAGATGAAGCAGTTAATCCCTAAGATGTATTTCCTCGATGATTGATGACAATATCTTAGGTTCGTTGACATCTTGGCTTCTACATCTTGGAAGAAGTCTTCACATGCTACCGATGGAATCAAGCTTAAAGGAAGACGTTTTGAAATATGATTGTTTGTACATTTAATCTATTCAACCCCTGCATATAACCGACCTTCTATAACATTAGTATAAGTCAAATTATCACCTAAGTCGAAGCAATTTTTCAGTCCAGATTATAAAAGACATTAGTTATTCACCTCTCATAATTCGAATTCTCCTAAGCCGAATAGATTTCTATGGTCCCGATAGATTCGACTTGGGCAGAGTTATCTGAATGTATTTTAGCTCTGTTTAGAAACATTTTTCATAAAACGCTGAAAATGGTGGACTAAAAATAGTGCACCGCCTGTAAAGCCCAGCTACTACAATATGCTGAAATAATGGAATGCATTAAATCGATCTCACCTTGGTTTCATGTTGTAAATAAGGATTATGGGCTCGACTTGTGTTTTTGTAGAGATTCGAACCTCGTACACTACGATACACAACTCTGTGGTTTTATCTGTCAGACCACGAAACTCCTACTCTGTCATGGCTGGGCCTAACATGCTTAGAGTTGCGGAGCGTTTGTGGAGGGTGGCTTGGCAGAATGGGGAGGGGGGGGGGGCTGAGAAAATTAAAATGCATAAGAGATAAAGAGCAATATAAAGAATACATTTATGTGAAAGTATACTTTGTGATTATATTTATCAAAATGCGTTCCATCTTTACATATCAGACCTGATTCAGAGTTTGCATTCAAACTTTGACGAATGGAATATGATGTTGCTATGGTAACCACCAAACACCAATAAAAAAAATAGCTACCTGGCGAGGCAGAGCCAGCAACAACTGTTTATTCAAGACAGACTAACCTTTAGTGATATCAAAATAAACAACTCGACCCTCTGAACTCCCCTTTTTGCTCTTTAAATAACATGAACTTGAAATGGGAACATAACAACAACTTTAAAAGTAGCAAAAACAACAGAATTATGAAAATATGTCGAACATCTTCGTGTGTCTCTACAGTTGACAATTCGAGCTTCGTCACGGAGTTTCTGGGCCAGAGGATTACGAACAGTCGTCTGCCACTGTGCCTTGATTGCAGGGGCGGGGAACTTGGATCACATGCCACGAACTCGAGGAGAAAAAAAATAAGCTTCTTACTGAAATAAAATGATTTTAAAAAGATAAGTGTATGACGCAGCATGACTGAGAATGTTTTATGATGAAAAAGAAATACGAAATTTGGTTCAGCCCTTTTAAATTGTGATTATATTAGCCTTAAAATGATATTTGTATGAAGTTTTGTATAAAAAAAAATCTGGATTTAATTTAGAGTTGGTATTTTTTATTTTTTATTTTTTATTTTTTAGTGGGGGAGGGGGGTTGAAGGCATCCTTGATGAAATATTTCATTTTTATCATGTTGATTCGGAACCGTGTTTTCTCGGAAAATATTATGACATAGGGCAATTAAAGGGAACACCTTATTAAGTAAGCCACTGAGTGTCTCTCACTATGCGTGGTATTATCACTATTGTAATGGTTAGAAATGACTAAATAATAAAATTTAGAATAGTTGATTTAAAATGATTTTGAATTTAAATGTTTATACTCGAGTAGGCAAACGCGATGTGAAATTGCAACTTCTAAAAATTAGTAGGGTCCATGAAATCATATAAAATACCATTCGATATGAACCTGGTAATATTTCGTATGCCAAATACTATATTCATTGTAGGAAAACAAACGACAAGATTTTTACATCGCCTCTATTGTTGTTATCATTCGACTCACCTTTGCTTATCTTTCGCATCTCATACCTGTACACTTACCCCTCTTTCGATTCAACAGAGAAGGAAAATTGTGACAGATTTAGACAACCCCAAGGAATGGCACACAGGTACTTACTACCCCCACGCCCTAAACCATCATCCAATTTAGCCGAGCAAAATAACTTAATCTTTTCTCTAAGAAAGAGACAAGAGACGAGCACACTAACAACACCGCATGCATGGCATGTTCGTAACGGGACATCTCCCGCCAAATTGCATTTCACTTTACTTGACCTCAAAAAGCACGCGATGTGAAACTTGTCTATTAGGCATCCGAGTGAAAATGTCGTCTGCGGACAGTAGATGAGAGGCAAAAAGGTGTTAGCTCATATAAGTCTCGACAACGTTAAGGTCCGTTTGTTTCTGAACTGGCAATATCATCTTGTTTTTACTTAATACGTCACATCGTCGTTTAGGTGGGAGACTGTAGCAATAGGACCTTCAGCAGATGGCGCGCGTTTACTTTGGGGGAACTAGTCCGGATTTTCTTAAAGTGATATCTTTTATTGGTTAATGCGATCAATATGATCAGGAAAAGAACATAAATGGATTTCAGATTGGCATTCAAGAGCGAGGAGGGTCTAATGTGAGCAACGGAATGTATCTCAGGAAAGATGTCTTTCACCACCAAAATTCTTTCACTTCATGTTTTTCCAATACAAAACATAAGTTTGTGAAACCAAAGGGTTAACCTAGGATGTATACGTGGAGCATTTACATTGACCTTTGTGAAAATATTTTCAAGGATAATGCCCTTCTAAAAGAATAAAATAAACAACATTGCGAGACGTTCTTGTTATATGGATTTTAGCTGCATTTATGGATAAAGGGTCATTCAACTATTAAATGTGATAGCGAAGCACTTCTATGGAGGACAGAATTTCAATTGCAATGTAAAATGGCTAAAACTACATTCTACAAAAGCTTTTGAACAAGGGTTGTTTTATAATCATTTAGATTTATCATTATATTCTTTTCTATTGTATATTATTATTATCAACAACATTATACTTTATTGGCATTTCTAGATATTAGATAAGATATCTAGATAAGATTGATGGTCAATTTTCCCCTCTTTGTATAGATGATAGTACTTTTCGAGGGTAGGCCTACGTACGTTTTGTTGTTATTGTTTTCTTATTTGTTTATGTCGTTGGAAGTGTATATGAGACGAGATATAAATATGGCCTACATAATAATAACAACAACCCATTATTTTTGTGCATACTCTACACAATATAAACCATAGAATAGTATTTTCAATCATTTCTCCCATCATGCCCATTAACCCAGTTCAAGTCTTTCTGTTTCTCATCGAGTCGAACTAGGCTTTCAGCCAACCGAAACCAGAGGAAGCATTGCATCGTGTACCATACAAGCCACCATCAGCTCACCAAGCCACTGCCAACGTTGTCGGGTCCTAAGACAATTTCCGCAGAAGTAACATGTCTCGAGATTAACTAACAAACAAAACTATTGAGAAAGCGATCAATGGGCATTATGGGAATAATGGGAACTTGATCATAGGCTTCGGAAGATTTTCAGGATTGGGGGGGCTCAATTTTTCACCAACTATTTGGGGATTTTTTTTTATTACCCCCCTCCCCCCCCCCCCACTTACGTTTACTGAGTTTTTGAAAATGCCGAAGTCTTCTTTATTTTTTTATTTTATTTTTTATTTTTTTTAATAAAAAAAAAAAAAGAAAAATACTATTCCCACTTTAGGAGGATTATTATTCAATTCTAAAAAAAAAATCTCTTGGTTGTGTTGAAAACTTTTGATATATCAAGCTAAAAACAATGCGTTTTTTGTGCTAGAACATAAAAAAGATGCTTATCTCACTCATCAAACGATGCGAGCGCGAAGCGCGAGTCGACTCATATATTCATATATCAACCTGAAAACAGTGCATTTTAAGCGTTTTTTCCACCCCTATGTTTACAAAGAATATATCTATCTCATTAAACAATGCGAGCGCGAAGCGCGGGCTGAAAATTTTTAAGATTGCAACCTGAAAAGTATGCATTCTAAGCGTTTTTTGTGCTATGGTTATAAAGGAGATAAGATATTTATCTCATTAAATAATGCGAGCGCGAAGCGGGAGCTGAAATTTTTTGATATATCAACCTGAAAGCAGTGCATTTTAAGCGTTTTTTCTGTATCCTTATAAAGAAGATATTTATCTCATTTAATAATGCGAGCTGAAATTTTTTAATATATCAACCTGAGAACGATGCATTTTAAGCGTTTTTCGCTATGTTTATTAAAGAAGATATCTATCTCATTAAACAATGCGAGCGCGAAGCGCGAGTTGAAATTTTTAAAGATTGCAACCTCAAAAGTGTGCATTCTAAGCGCTTTTTGTGCTATGGTTATAAAGGACATATTTATCTCGTTAAACAATACGAGCGCGAAGCGCGAGCTGAAAATTTTGAATATACAAACCTGAAAACAGTGCATTTCAATTTTTTTTTCGCTATAATGTTACAAAAAAGATATTTATCTCGTTAAACAATACAAGCGCGAGGCGCGAGCTGAAAATTTTGAATATATCAACCTAAAAACAGTGCATTTTAATTTTTTTTCCGCTATGTCACAAAGAAGATATTATCTTATTAAACAATGCGAGCGCCAAGCGCGAGCTGAAAATTTTTGATATAGCAACCTGAAAAGTGTGCATACTAAGCGCTTCTTGTGATATGGTTATAAAGGAGATATTTATTTCGTTAAACAATGCGAGCGCGAAGCGCGAGCTGAAAATTTTGAATATATCAACCTGAAAACAGTGCATTTTAAGCTTTTTTTTTCACTATGTTTACAAAAAAATATATTTATCTCATTAAACAATGCGAGTGCGAAGCGCGAGCTGAAAATTTTTGATATAGGCCTAACAACCTGAAAAGTGTGCATTCTAAGCGCTAATTGTTTAAGCCCCAACCAATATATTAGGGACCCCTTGGCATTATGAAAAGAAAAGGTCAAACAGAAAGACATGCGATCCGATCCGGAGAGCGAGCAGCATGAGCTAAAAATTTTGTCAAGAGAAATTTGAAATATGAGCATTTCAAACCAAATTATGAGCAGAAGGAGGGGGGGCTCAAACATATCGAAGCCCCTCTCAAACACTGGGGGGGGGGGGGCTCAATGGCTGAGCTCCAACCTAGATAGTAGTTCCTATGTTCCTATAAAAAAAAAATACTAAAAAAAAATGATATGCGAGCGCGCAGCGCGAGCTAAAAATTTTGTCAACAGAGACCTGAAATATAAACTTTTTATCTAAAAAGATTGGTGGGGAGCCCAATGATATCCTCAGTAAGATTATGAGAGGGGCTTAATGATGTCTGAGTCCCCTTCACAAATAAAAACAAAATAATAATAATACAATTCATCTGAGTCAAATAATATTTTATTATAAGGGCGATCGCCGATATCTGTACTGCATCAAAAATATTGGGGGGGCTCAACGATATCTGAGCCCCCCCCCCAATATTTTTTTTGGGGGCTGCGCCCCCCAAGCCCCCCCCCCCACCGGTTCCGAAGACCATGTTGATAATAAAACTTTGTGATAGATTTCAGTAGCGGATCCAGCCTCAATACTCATAAAAATTCCAAAAAATTATACACTCTAAAAACTGAAGTGCTAATTTATGGGTGCTCGTATAGTGACTGCACTTGAAGTGCTATATCAGCTCCTGCGAGCGAAGTCACGCCATTTTTGCCCATTTTTGGTGAAAGTTTAGCTCTCGTGAAAGTGCTAAAACAGCACTTAGAGTGCAGTCACTACATGCACTATGCAAGCTCTAAAAAAGTTCTGAATTCAGCCTCTGAAGTGCTAATAAGAGCACTTCAGTTTTTAAAGTGTAGAGCCGCTATTGTCCACAGACAATTAGGCCTGCACAATATTTTGTCAGAGCGAATGCCGGATCCGCGCCTGGATTTCGTTTTACCTCCGAGGTAAGAGACCAATTACTCTAACATAGGGCCCTCGATCCCTACTTTAAAGGAGAATTGTCCCTTTGTAGATAGTTGGCTCACAGTGGATGCAGAAAAATCAAATAAGCACATTAGTGAAGATTTTGTGAAAATCTGATAAATGATAAGAAAGTTATGAGTATTTGAATATTGAGATCTCTAATGTCATAGGAAATCTCCCATTGGCAACGCGGTCACCATTTGTGATGTCACAAAGGGAGAACTCCCCATATGGCATGTATGGTGTGCACGAAAACTATTCAAAATGTCTCTTTATTTTCATTCTAATGATAGAACAGCTTTTCTTTTCATGATATATTATGACTTTCATATATTTACAAGTCATCCCATAAAAAGATTCTTTATTCTCCCTTTAGAATCAAGAAAAAAAAAAGGATTTTAGTACAATGTGTACAATAGATATGGGAAAGATCTCCGTGCATTACATCACACATCATGGTCGCGTTGCCCATTGGAGATTTCCTATGACATTAGAGATCTCAATATTCAAATACTCATAACTTTCTTATCATTTATCAGATTTTCTCAAAATCTAAAAATTAATATCTCTCTTATTCATGGCCTGATTTTTCTGAAACTTTCCGAATATGTTCTGGGGGTTTGTCTCCATTCACTGAAGCTAAATTTCTCTGAGGGGATAATTCGCCTTTAAAGAAGTATATCAGTGTGTTCAAAGTGACTATCCACACTGTTGCACTGTGCAGGTAGACATCTTCCTGCACTGTGGGACTCTGCGTTCGTTTCAGCAAGGCTCATGATTGCATTATGTCATGGACAATGTTTTGTTCCCTGATAGAAATGTGATATTACCGTACGCAATTCTACCATAGTGTTGTCAAGAGTTTTTCTTCGTAAAGTCCCCGAGACGACCGTTAAAACGGGTTCGGAAGGGTTGAGGATTAAGGGATAGATATTTTGGCGCATCTTGTCAGCATGATATTCCTGCAAAAGATTGATTTATTCAGAAAGGAAACAGAAACAAGCGGAACAATAATGTTTATTGGCTGGATGGGTAATTTACGACGTTGTGAAATATGCTTAAAATGTTTGTGTTTAGTAACAGTTTCGAACTGATATTTATTTTGCTGCGAGGAACGAAACGTGCGAAATGGAGGGAAAGTGGAAGCCATTATTTTGTGTTAACAAGGTAACAGAGGTCACTCACTGTCTTTACCTGATTTATTTACGAGCCATCAGTGACAAGTCTCATAAGAATTGTATGTTGATAGAGATACTGCTAATACAATGTCTTCAAGTTCATATTAAACATAGGCCTACCTGGGATTTTGAAAATTACAAAATAACAACAATTAATTGATAATGAAATATGAAGGGGAACAGGAGAAGTTTTGCTTAAGCCATGTCGAGATGCAAAAAAACTCGCACTACCAGTTGTGACTACGGTTATGAGTAGGACTATTACATTGTGAAGCATCGTAGCAAATTTATAAGGAACCGGGTTATATAAAGATGATAACTTTAAAATATGAATGGCACTTCAATTTTGAGGGCGAATGGAAAGGAAATCACAATTTTATGAAATATTTACTAAATCATTGACTTATGCCGACATGACAGGAATGTAGCAATTGCATATTGCATCCGTTTCGTAATAAGAATTTCAAATACCTCATTTTAAAATTATGCTTATAGAATAGATCGGAATTTATTTTGTACATGCAGTGAAAAGCATAATAATACAGAAATAGGCGTTTTAAACCATTTGTCAGATAACTGCCGCGGGAAAAAATCCCACCATCTATAGTTAGCATGAAACCCCGACTTATTGCTTCAGGCCGACCATTTGTCACAGTCGTGTCAAAGTCAGATTTGAGAGGCGAATCAAAACACTAGAAATATACAAGATTTATGTTTTTGATAAGCAAAAGAATGACAGAAACCCTTTGACTTTTGTTTTTCTATTGTCACCTTTTCGAATTTACTGCGGAGTGGGGTTGAAAATACTGCAGGTGCGCTATATGGCTTTCAATAATTCAAAAAAGTTGCTGACTTTTGCTTTCCTGCATTCGCCCCGTGGCATGTTGTATTTTTTGGACTTGAACAAAAACATTT
>CALNVZ010003433.1:21982440-22003326 GCA_940671915.1 Paracentrotus lividus | reverse complement strand
TTTTTAAGTTGAGAACGGCTTATTTTGTTCCATGTTTTTAATCGCTGGGGGAATGTTTTGATACCAGTTATTAAGATCCATCGAACATCCTATCTTACATTGTCTTCAGTTGAGAATTGTGTGATTACAAAAAGATTATCCCCTCATGTGGTGTCCATCTGGATTAAGAAGGTGGATGACATGGTCCCCAAAATTGTATGTCATTGCACTCTTCATCTTCCAAAATAGTTCATCTGACCTTAAACGTCTTTTGAAGAAAAGCCTCCAAAATAATGGCTGATGACTATACAAACTTGACGATATTGGGATAACGCCACGCCAGACCACCTTACAAATCAACTTTATAAATCTCCTATCATCATGATCATATTTTATTCAGTCTTTATCCGTATGGCAGCATTCTCTGTGTGACTGCGAATTTATAAACAATAATATTAAATCATACCCCCATATCCATCGCAAGCTACAGTACATTTTGTTTATCAATTCATTCATGTGTCGTCCCATCCTTGAAGAATATAATCTGTTTTGTCAATTTTGAATCTAGATAAATCCAGTTTTATCAATCCTGGTACTTATAATGGTATGAAAATTTTGTCACCATTCATCATGATTTTCATTCAATATAATGTAGTCCATCCTCGTCATCATGTTTTTATTTTTCAGAGTTTCGGGAAAAATGAAACTTCGCGTAAATTCATATCATCGAACTGAGATTTATTCAAAAGCATGTTAACTGTCAGTGTACTCTTCCGTTCTGCCTTTGATTTATCTTTCCAGATCCCAAACATGCTGTTTTCCCACCGGGTAATACTCGCGTTCCATTAAAACTTACTCCCTCAATAGATAAAGGGGAATAATAATAAATTCCATGACAATATTGAAGAGGCAACCTGTTATGAATCATTTTTTGGGATCATCTGAGTAATTGAAAGAGATTGCAATGGACTAGTTTTCGTCCTAAAGGTTTTATATTGTCAAGTTCCTCGATTCGATTCGAATAGTGACATGTTTTGGTGTTATTCACCCGAGAGATGAACGAATAAAATGATATCTCTTGTTCATCACGTTCATGATGTTTAGCAGGCCTTATAACATTAGTTTTTATTTTTATTTTTTTTAGGGGGGGGGGCAATAAAACCTCACCTGAATACAAAATGCTGCCACACAATATTTTGAAGGCTCCTTTTCAAATGAAAATGGATTTTTGTATAAAAATTCTAATCTTTTGCCTTCAATTGTCTAAATGTCATTTTTACTTGTTTCTACTACTCTTTGTAATTTATTTATTTATTTATTTATGTACTTTATCCCCCCCCCCCTCAAAAAACAAAAACAAAAACAATTTCAATAGGAAAATTGTTTCCGAAATGTATTGTAAAACTTCACGCATGGGAATCACACACGCCAAAAGTCTCAGACATCGCAACCGTTCAACTTGTGCTGAGAGGATAATGCCAGTATTCTATTTTTAAGATTAACTTGTTAATAACAACCAAATGTTGAGATCGGACGTGGCATCCATTAAACTGTCTTGACTTCGTTCCGTGAAGAACATGTCCATTGCCATGGCCACAACCAAGCGTGCATGTGTTTGCAAGTACGGTTGACGGCTAACACAGTAGTGGATCCAGCCATACGTTACAAAATTAAAAGTATCGGCCCATGCCAAATCATAATGGAGCTGCTGATATCCCTAGACAATTGTTCCTACACAATATATTGAAATTGAAAATCCTGGATCCTCGCCTGTAACCCCTGCGATCCCTTGTGTTTCTGCATGGTTGCAGCAGCGGATTCAGCCTTACATCACACAATTGAAAGTATCGGCACATGCCCAAACGTATCATGATAATAGTGCCGCTATTGTCCCAACAACAATAGTGGGCCTGCACAATCTATTGAAATTGGGAACCCTGGATCCACACATGCTCCTGCGTATATTCGCCTACCTGCGTCTAACACAAACATTTTCCGCGGAATCCAAATCGGACCAGACGCAGAAAAGCGCACGACAGGTTGGGACCGTTACTTCAATTGGCCGCCATTCGACCGGTTTTGGACTAAACAGAAATATGCATCAATTGAATTATTGCTAAAATTACACTTGGCGTGCGCTATCTCATTATTCTACCAATTCAGACGTAATTCAATAATGGGTGGTTTAAAGTAACTCCATACAGAGGTAAATTGAAGTTCAATACCGATTAAGGCATGCTAATAGCATTTAGCGAGTACTCCTGACCATAATAAGACTAGAAAATGTATTTATAGCAATGAGAGTGATATATATAGATTACATGTTTCCAAAATGTATACCGAGTAATATGTGTATATCGCCTGGTATTGAACTATATATGTAATATGTATATTAATGAAAAGACAATTGTTTAATTTCATAATAATACAAGGAGGGTTTTGCATGTTCGAATTCGTATGCCATGTAGATATCATCAATTCATTAACGTTCTGTTTGAAGGTAATAAATGAAATTTTCAATCGATCAATATTTAAGTCATTATAATCTAGCATAGTTCTTTGAAATTGCAACCAATTTATTTGAACCATTCGCCTGAGTGAGAGAAAAAAAACAAACTGTAAACAAAATGCCGTCTCGAAATATTAACCAGGCATTGCGTTCTATGATTCTTAAAAACATTATCATCTTTTTTATAAACAAAACAACATCTTTTTATAAATTTCTGCTTTTGGATTGGTTATTCAGTTTTTTAACATTGAAAAAAGAAAAAAGAAAAAAAAAACGCCGACTGTTGACTATGATATGTAGGTATACTTTAGAAAAGGGTTATAAATCATAAACTTTATAGGAAAAAAAGTGATTTGACTTCGTCTGTGATTATAAATAGGATGTGTAATGTGTTTTTTGTCTAAAGCCCGAGGCTTGATATTACTCCCATTATAGTTCACTGTCTGTAAGTGCAGAATACTCAATCAATGTTAATGACTTAAAGACATCCGCCGTCACCTAGGGAACCAAAAACAAGGCGCGAAGATTCAGAACGTCTGGTTGAAATGTCATTCAGATGTATAGATGTGACGAGGTACGATTTAATTCATAAATATGATAATAGCTGGTCCCTGGCGATTTGAGGTTATGACGTGTAAATTGTTATTTTTAGACGATACTTGAGACAAAGACATCAACACTTGAAGAATGCGAAGAAAGGGGGGGGGGAGGTTCGATGTTAATGGGCTCTTCTAAAAATGTTTACAGTCACTGTTGTTTGTTTCTTGCTTCCCCCCTCCCCCCCAAGTGAAACGGTGACGAAACGATGACAAAACGCTGAGCATGGTGAGTTTGTGGTTAAAAAATGATTTAAAGGTAGTAGGCCTTTACTTTAGAGACAAGTTTCTGATACATTTTGCTTCGCCATTTGTTTATTTATTATTATTTATTTTTTTATTATTTTTTTTTTTTGCAGTTCTTTTTTGTTTAATGAATAATGGAGGTGTAAAAGAAAAAAAGGAAAGCAAATCCATTTAAATAGAATCGATTGCAGGGTCATCGTCCTCATTACTTTTGTTTTTGCGCAATAATTGCCCTTTCTTATGCATCAATTTTTTTTTTCAAGCCCCAACCACAAGCCTGGTGGTGCATTTATCCTTATTATTTATTCTTCTATTCTAATTTTTTGTGTGTGACTAGGGCCTTATTGACAAAGGAAAGCAAGAAAGACTAAAATATCCCCGTCAATTAACGAGGTGTACATCTCTATCTTCATAACCTACCCTGTCCAAATGGATGTCAGATTGTAGGTAGCACGGAAACACATTTTTCTCTCGGGTTATGTGTTGGATGAGTTCTTCCCGCCTCCATCTTTCATCAACCTCGCCTTTTTTTTCAGGTTCCTATCTCCCGTCCAAACCAATTAGCATTACTACCCTTGTCAACAGCGGACAATATTCGTAAGGATAAGGGAGAACTGTCAATGTATTTTTATTTTATATTACGTGATAGAGCCAGATGGTCTTAAGCGCCATGTGATAAAATACCTAGCATTGGGCTATAGCTCTGCCAAACCCTTCATTCTAGAAGCTTTTATATGAAAACATATAAATTATGCAATTGAAGGGTCAAATTACCTCATTTTGAGTCCATTGTATGGAGCAAAGTAATTCCAGTCAGTTATTTCCATCTCTCGGTACGGCCCCCAGTTGACCCGGAGGCGAATGGCTCAAAATGACCTACATGTAGAATGGGGTCATTTTCACTCTGATTTTTTTTTAGAGTGTAGGACACCCCCTCAAAATGATCTGAGTAAGACCAATGGTGAATTGGCATGTTTGAAGATTCTACCCGTAACCCCTCCCCCCAAAAAAAAAACAAAACAAAACAAAACAACAAAACACAATAATATTAATAAATAATAATAAATTTTAAAAAAAATAACACAAAAAGCTACTGGGGGTTCTTACGATTCGTGGAACTCCTCGTTATGCATGGTTATTGTGATGACGTGATCAAATGCCCACAAGCGATGCTTTGGCTTTGAAGGAATAAATTCCTACCAGGAAACCCTCTCTGGCTGTCGGGTCGATGTGTCAAATGTAGAGAGGCGTATTGCCTCCGAATATATTCGAACCCGCGTACGCCTGTGATCCGACAGTACGCGACGTTCCACTAGACCCACACTACACATCATCACAACAATACACTTTTCTTTTGGACCATCAATAAAAGTAAAACAAGATTCACCACAAAACATGATCCAGCTTTTTCTAGAGTAACATCTCTAACTGTACTTATCAGAATTCATTCCATCTTGACGATTTAGAAGGGCTTTATCTCGTTCGACTTCTATGTGACTGCTTGAATTGTTTCGACATCTCATCTATATCGTTGTATAGTGAAAGATGATATAGGCAAGATCACTGTCTTAATTCTAGAGGCCTAAAAATTGCTTTTGTTCGTGATGTAGGACAAGGGATGCGTTTGCTGCACTTTGTAAGGTTAATAGACCGCTCGTTTTTATGCAGCAACTGCACGAAGGAAAAGGGTACAATCACCGTGACTGCTTTAAAGGATTGGTTATTATAAAGTGCAAGGTCAAATCAGTCTTTCTTTTTTCGAAGGGTTTGTTTGGTTGTTGTTGTTGTTTTGTTGTTGTTTTTTGTTTTTTGCTTTGTTTTTATTATCATTGTTGCCTTTTTTTTATTTGCGCCCTTTCAAATTATATTTGCGGTTCGACAGGCTGAACAAAATTACGGCTATGCTTCTGCGTTCCTGGCCGCAAGGATTTTTTTTTTTGGGGGGGAGGGGTGAGATATGGACGCAGAAAATACGACTAGAGTGCACGATCGACGCCACGGTCGCTGTGACCAGGGGTATCTGCCACTAGTTGATTGGCAATTGATTCATAATATTACACGGTTATCCGATTTTCAGTAATAATTAAATTGAATCAACTTTTCGAAAAAAGTAGGCCTTAATCTTATTAGGCTTATAATTCTCAGAAAAAATTTAAAACATTCAAAATAAAAAAAACTTGGAAGAATAATTTGACGATATGTGATTCGACCTTTTTTTTTTTAGCTTACGAGAGGTATAATGCCAAAGATTGATTAGAATATAGCTGCACACATCTCACTGAATTGTCTCTCGCATTAAGCTCTTTTTCTTTCTCTCGTTCTCTTCTTCTTTTCGCTTTTCAATCTTTCGTGCTGTCTTCCCTGCTGTTGTTCTCTTGCCTCTCGGAAATAGTTTTTCAATCACATCAATCATACGGAGCTCTTCTAGAGCTTTCAGAATATCTTCTAGGCAACTGAAAGTTACCGACGCCATTTGAAATCATCCCAAAACACTCCTTCAAATCTTTGATCCTTCCTTTCTTGCGATGACAAGGCCGAAAATAATTGAACGCTCAATCATTCTCTTTATTAAAACCTATTTTGTCATTACAGCTACCATAGAAAGAAAGAAAATGACAAAACGAGTGTTTATTCGAGGCTTTGTATTATCTCACGTCTGTGAATTTTTGCGCAATCAAGGAAACATCGAGGTATTTTTCATGATTTAATGTAATGAGGGACCTCATTGTAATTGTGGAAGCATATTACCGGTGATTGACCTGATAAAATAATCTAACCTGTCCTTTCGTTTTCTAGAAATATCAAACCTGTTAGCTAGCCGGATAATTTAGACCAAAACGGGATGACACTTTTTAAAGTGATTATTATTTGTTATCGTGAATACAATTCCAAATAATGGGATATGCCACGCCAGACAGGGGCTAAGATGAAATGAAATAACGGAATAATAAAACGTGAAAATATCATAGAATAGCAAACTTCCCATAAAAATACATCACTTTCATCGCATTGTGGTGCTGGTAAGGTTTTCACGTATGGGATAATAATTTCTGTCATGTTTCGCAGATTGTGTAATTTTATTCATTTATTCCAATCCGTATTACAAATCAAAATAGATACCCTATTCGTTTATGTATCCCAACACACTTACAGTTTATCATTTCCTGTCAACAATAGAAGAAGATGTAAATAGTGCAAATGAACATTGAATTGAATTTCATGACCCGTAAAGTAAGTGATATTAAATATTGGGAAATTGAATGGGGCAGCCCCTCTAAATAACTTGCTCGTAAGATGTCATCATAAACAGTGTTATGTGAATTCCATATTTTGATAATAGAAGGTGTTTATTTCTTCCGCAGGGGTGGCTAAATTGACTATTTTTCCTACTCCGCCCTATCTCTCCTTCTTCTTTTCTCCCTTTCTTCTTTTTGTTCTATAGTTGTTCCTTTTCTGTCTGCTTCTATATTTCTGTATAAACTATTTTTCTGTGAAAAGAATCAACAGCAACGCAACAACAACGAATAAGTTTTGCCTATATCCAAAGATCCTCTATATCCATACCTTCCCTCCCAAAAAGTTTCCTTGATGTACATTATACTCTGATTTATCCGTAGTGACATATTATTTAACTGCTCAGAATCAAATATGGAATTCGTAATTTTTCGCCAGTATGGAATGCCTCTCCAAAAAGAAAATGTAAATTGTGTTTCCAAGAGAAATACACTATAGGAAAATGATAAAGGTAAATGTACTGATGGACTAATGCAACCCAGGCATATAACTTAATAATTCATATATCCATTTCTTTTCATTGCGCATTATCATGTCAACATTGTCAGATCAGCTGATCAGTGTTCTCATTTTTTGTGTTGTGGCATTTCTTTTAATGCACGCTTATAATTTAGTTTTTTACTACGAGCTCCAAGAGCTTTATAAAGGTTGGATGCTGAGAATCTTCCTTGTTAAGTCTGTCATTACTCATCATGGTCGATCTACTATGTCCCATAAATGACTCGTCAACTTGTCAAATAATTTAGCCAAAGTTTCAAACTGTTCAAGAGGCGCTTGTAACGTGTTCCTGAGCCCTGTTATAAACTACTATTTTTCTTCTAAAATAAAATCATACAAGATTCGTTTTTGTTCTGATATTGTCATAGTTGTAACTTGGGGACGGTTTGAGATATTTACCTTACTCCTCGCAAACAAGTTTTTAACCCACAATTACCAAAAATTAGATATTTAATATTAAAATCTAATTTCATAAAATAATATATTATAAGCTCCCTTCTAAGTGAATATTTTTATTTTATTTTATTTTTTTTTGAGGGGGGAGGGAAGGTGAGTGGGCGAAGACCAAGCAAAGCGAAGAATATAAAACGATTATTGCTAATGCTATTCCAATAGTTAGTGGCGTGCCCGCAAAAATGAAAATAGGGTCGCAGCCGCGAGAAAATAGATAATAGGGGCAAACTGAACATTTTTTTGTATAAAAAAAAGTCATTTTCAATGAGTAGCTTTTTTCAAGCTGATCCGCCACTGAATGGGGGAGAATGATTTAATATCTCTTCCCAATAATGATATTCAGATTTTCTGTAAAATTTTTATATCATTCTTTTGTCGGTAATTACGGTCAATTTTAAGCCAAAATATAATTTGACATTATGCTTCAATTCAATCGCATCTTCACTGGGGCTGCCAAATGAATGAAAATAAATAACCACTTATTAAACTGCTTGAATTATACTTAACTGCAAGTGACTCTTAAATGTATAGTCCTAACTCATTAGTCTTCTGAAGTATGAGTCAGTGTTATGATTTAAACTTTCTCTCAATATTCTACTCATGATCATTTGAAGTTGAAATATTTGATTTCGTATTTCTGGCTGCCAGATGAAATTGAGGTACCCTGACCCTCTCTCCTGCGCCCGACCCTTCGCGTGCCCATCCGCCAGCCCAGAATGGTGGTCTCAAAATTGACTCGTGTCAAAAATTATTTTGGTCACAGTGTGCGAGGTGTTAGCGATTTGTGACCTATGAACGCTTTTGTACTCATAGTTAGGGTACGCATTTCGCTTGCCCGCCTGCTACAAAGCGCTACAATGCAAAGAGGGTAAATCGAAAACAGAGGGGCGCAGATCATGGCCAGGGCTTGATACTAAATAAGTCATCACATCACACGGCCTCGCTGACATTTTTTTTACGTCTAGGCAGCCACAAAATATATTTAAATTGTAAGGGTTTTTTTTCTCTGTTTCTCTGATCTCCTTCTCTCTCTCTCTCTCTCTCTCTCCTCTCTCTCTCTCTCTCTCCTCTCTCTCTCTTATCTGCAAGAAATGTCGAAAATTACTTCCACACTAGTCATTTCTATCATGCATCTTCATCGACGGTCGTCATCATCAGCCCTTACCAGCCGTTTATAATTTTGAATGGTCGTCACAATTTCTCGTCACGATTTTTAAGGTTTCGTATATGGGGTTTTAAACGTTACTGTTTCCGTTGAATATAACCTCTCGATATACAGATAATTTTTTGATGAAATCATTTTATTTTTTCGCCTCACGCAGTAAGTAGATACAGTATATAATATATAGCTCAAAGAAGGGGGAAAAGAAAAGAACATAACATCATATTAAGGCGGTTTGCAAACTTTTGTTGTGATACATAATTAATTTTCGCCATCATGCTCACAATAAGAGAAATGGAAATGTAAAAATGAAGTTAGGCTTTTATAAATACTAATGGGGAAAGGAAAATGAATATTTTATTGTTTGATGATGAACATAAAAAAAAGACAAAATATGATGAATAAAACATGGAAATTATAACTTTGCTGTGTTGAAAATGCTTGTTACTTTGTCCTAGTTTTTCACTCCTTATTCGCCGACGCACGCAGCAATTATCTCTGTTCAGCTATTTCAATTATACTCTGCCTGGTCTACATAATGTTTGTATAATCTACTCACATAAATTGGACAATTTAAATATAATACGAGACATCGCAAGAAAACTTTTGTTGGCCCTGCAAAGGCCACCAAGGTCACATCTTTTCAAGTTTTTATGTATGTTTCCTCTTCATCCTTTCATTAAGTTCCGTCTCCTACCTCTTATCCCCGTTATATATTTTATTTTCTTGTCATCATTTTGCAAACCTCCATGATGGGATTGTCTGTGTAGAATAAAGCAAACTTGACCACGAAACTTGACTTTTTGCATCTTGAGTAATGATGTCATTTATATATAAATTCTACCGGGAAATCAGCAAGACTCCTCGATAATACACGCGAACTGTTTTGGATGTTTGGTCTTATTCGTGATTCATTCTACCATTCAGTCCCAGACATTTTCAAAGAAGCAATCTTGTTTTAGCTGGTCCATGCCCAATGGGGTCTAGAACCCGTCGATGTAGGGAAGGCCCCTGTTGATTGCCTGATTTTTAAGGATTGTTTAAGGTCCCGTAGGGGCGTCACTAAATCATGTCGATGGGATTCGAAAATCAAAACCAGAGAGCTAGTGGTTTAATGAGCAAAATTATCATTATTATTATTATTATTTAATATTATTTTATTTTACTTTATTTTTTCTTTTTTTTTTTTGGGGGGGGGGTGTTTTTGTTTTTTGGAGGGGGTTGGAGGGGCTGCGCCGATCTCTCAATCATTGGCCCACGATGAGGATCGTCAAGCTCTCCACAACACACACACGCACACAGCACACACAAACACACACAACACACGCGACCCACGCACACACACACACACACAAACAGCACATCACACACCACCACCACCACACACCATCATCATCAATCAATCACCAACGCTGTGAAAGCATGGGGGACATGATGAGAGGATAATAGTTGTGTGACCCACTTGTGGTTTTCGGATCTCTTTACATTCTTGATCGTGATTGAATTTTAGGGAGAAGGGTAACTTGGACGCACTTATCCTGGTATGGACGTGAATGGTGATATGACCATATCAAGTGGCCTAGTCTCTCAAGTCATTGGCCCACACGATGAGGGCGTCTCATGTTTCCCTTGAGATCATTGACCATCATAAATTGAAGTACGCGTGGCAATGGGGTTAAAGGAAAGATCGAACAAATTTGTATAGCTCCATGCTCATGATGCGTAGATATCTAGGATACTCATGCATTCGTGTTTTCCTAATATCTTATGATTTAACTAATTTTGAGTGCCGCCTTTAAGATGTGAACATAACCTAGTTACACCTAACTATGTTTTAGGCTGTTTTCTTATTTTATTTAATTTATTTTTCTTTTATTTTTTTTATTGGTTTGAATTTACAATGAGTGGATGTATTGATGTCTATCTTGTTTTATACTTTCACCCGAATGTCAGGGAAACTCAATTATTTATATGGAAGTAGTAATTAACCAGGCGTCCCTGTAATTGAAAACAGCCCATTTACTGTGTATGTTAGAATCAGAAAAAAATTCAGGGCGGCGCCCCACCCTCCCCCCCCCCTAATTTCAAATTTCCCTGGATCGACTACTGTGAAGAAAAGATTTAAGAAATACGAAACCCATGAATTTGGTTTAGCTCCTGCAGTTCTAGCATACATGTAATGGGTTACATTGTTTAAAATTCCCTTTTTAGGTGGGGCTACAACTTTACACTTAAGAATGCCGCACCTTCCGGCCCTCAGCCTCTATATGACCGTTCTCATTCCCCCTAAACTACTTCATGAGGTTATAGACAGAATTGAGTGAAAATTGACATGATGTTTCATATTTCAAATCTGAACTGACACTTGGCTACGATGCTGGCCCGCCTTCACGGCTAAGCTATGGCATGGCATGACGAAACGTCCCTGGAGAAAGGAATATTGGGTGGGGGGGGGGGGAGGAGGGTTGAATGATACTGCATAATGGGGATCTAATTATTACGGTAAAACAACATTATACATTATATTTATAATCTTCTTCTTATTCTCCTTGCTCTTCCTTTATCAAATATATAAATTGATTGGCAAACTAATAGTCAGTTGTAGTTTTGCAGGGCTATAAAATAGAGCCTTTAATAACGAAAATCGTATTTTAAACAAATAAGATCGGTGCAATTTTAGAACATTCAAAGCAAAGATAGAATTGACTGTTTCCGCCGCTTTTAATTCATAATTTCCCAAGTACCTGGGGATTACCTAACTACTTGTAATCTAATGAGCCATCAATTGTTGGCCTATTGGCTATGTGACCGGAATACCACTTCATTAGAATCATTGTCGTTGTGTTTGCTGACCAATCTATTATTCGAGGTTGACTATTATTATGGTCATCGGGTTTTACTTATTCAATATCATTAGACATAATTACGCACTTATGTATACACTCACTTTGTTGCTGTTCCATTTACAATATATAATAGTGTGGTCGTATTTTTTAATGAGGCAATTGCTTTTAACTATGCAACATATAAGAAATCCATACAGAAGGGAAAGACATGGAGCCTTAAACTATAACTACCATTAAAAAATATGCATAGTTAAATTGAGAACAGACGATAAAGCGAGAAGAGTTGAATAAGGAGAGAAGAACACTTAAAGAAGGTAAATGAAAATTAAATAAATGAAAGAACATGGAAACAACATATGCAATTTGTGTTGAAATCTCTTCTTTTTGTTTTTGTTTTGTTTTGTTTTGTTTTTTGTTGTTTTTTGTTGTTTTTTCCCCTTGAAATCTCACTTTGTTATTGTGACAAACCTGAAGAAAAATGAGTGACAGTTTCATTGTCACTAAAAGGGAAATACATTATTCTAAGTAATTTACTCATATCGTCTACCACCCACTATGATTGAGCTCTATCATAAACATGATTAACTTGTTGATCGATGCTAACCGTTTACGCCTCTGATGTTAGTGTTAATAGAAGCAAAACATATTATTTTTATGAATTTGAATAAGTAGGCCGAGGAAATACCCGCGTCATATTACCATCTCAAAATTTAAACCTAATATGGCAGAAATTTATTTTTCTTTGACTTTCTCGTCACTTTCAACTGTTGCAAGTGGAGAGGATTTTTTGTTTTTTTTTGTTTTGTTTGTTGTTGTTTTTTTTTTTTGAGGGTTTGAGGGGAGGATTGCCGTCTCTTTGTCTTCCCTTTTCTGCTCCTTGTGAACTAATTCTGATATAATAGGCCAAATAAACGGGTGAGTTGGCGTATCAGAATTTGAAAATTACAATAGTCCAACGAGTGGTTTTCATATTTTTAGGGGGGCGTCCCCTGTGCCGCTTACCACGGATTAGCAATTTAGCTCTTCTCTCCGCCCGGATCTAACACTGTATTATATAACTGCACTAACACCGATCTCTTACGCGCTATATCCGTAGTGGGCTATGATTAAATCTACAGAGACTTACGTTTTCATCAAGTACCTAGTTAATTGTCATTTTAGAGCTTGTTAGAATTGTTTGTGTTAACGCGTAGCATTATAAAATGATGTCGCTCGGACTTGTATCTAATAGGAAAATAAAAAAGAGGTATATTGATGATGCAGACAATCCACTAGACGTTCCAGTTCTCCCTTTAAATATTGTTTATTAATTAAATATACCACTGAAATGAGCAAACGCATTATAAAACTTTGAGATTTGTAATAGACGATCGTGTAATACAGTCTGTATAGGTTTTAGAATAATATGACGTTTGCTTATTAATGACTGTATAAGGATCAGATTTCAAACCTTTCACACGCTCCATACAACATTTGTATTATTTTGATTTTGTTATATTCGTTTATTCGGCGGCTCATTATTGCGACATTAAGTCTGCTACTGATTATACATTTACAATCACAATATGAAAATTATTTGATTCTTCCCTTCGGGATTTACCACCACATGAGTGTCAACACATAAATAATGCTGACGATAAAAGAACGTATCCAAGGATTTCCACCATTATAATAATTCATCCCACCTGATTTCTTTCTTGCATAGTTACAAGTTAAAGGAATTTTTTTTTTACTTGGTCGCCATGATACGACGCTACAATTGCTAATGTGTGAATAGTGAGGTCACGCGTTTATAAATCGCAATATGTCAACGTTAATAATGATGGATGGAAACGACAACAGTCCTACATTTTCATTTCTTTCACTTGCATTCTGTTGTAATTTCTTATTTATTCAGGTGAGGAACTTTGGAGAGAACTAGAATAGATATTTCACATGTGATGATAGTTATCTTTAAACTGCATATTTCGAACTCTTTTGATATTCTTTATCATGATAATACGTATATAATAGGCTATCCATGATAAAAGACGAGAAAATGGTGGTGCGCGATATTCTTTTCTATAGTGGCCCGGGGTATAACCTGTTTTTTTTTTTATAACTAGTACCAACGTGCTGACGCCCCCCTCCTTCCCCCCCTTTCTCTCTCTCTCTCTCCTCTCTCTTCTCCTCTCGTCTCCTCTCTCTTCTCTCTCTCTCTCATACATCTTCCGCTATTGTCTCTATCGCAACACATACTCTACAGTTCGCATAGATCAATTACTTAACATCCAATCAAGAAATATTCATTTTCTCTTTCATTATGTGTGGCGAACAAGCCGGGGGCGCAGGGGAACGCTGCCTTTCCTACCCCTCTATAACTCTCTAATAACCACTCAATGACTGTAGGTGATACCGGTACATCTTAAAATTGGAAAATTTTGGCGGCTCGACCCCCAAGCTGGCCTGGCCCCCTCCCCCTATTTTCAAGTCTCTGATGCGCCGACTGTTTCATAATCAATTCCAGTGTCCATATCCTTTCTGTCCATCCCTGTTTTGTCAATGTCCTTCAGTATTCACACTAACTTGTGTTCTTTGCTAAAGAATCCTCACAATGTATTTAGACACCGTAGTACATGTTTGTGATATTGCCCGATGGTGTGTTAATTGAATTTGGTCACGACGTGGCTACTATAGCAGAGAGCAAAGAATGACATCAGAGGTAGATATAATCATAGAGGAAGGGATGGGCATCTTTTATTCCATCATTCAGCAGTTGATTCTGGATGGAGTTTTGATTTCATTGAAGTGAAGGTAATAATTGTAGAACATCAGCTGTGAACAGAGGGAGGGAGAGGACAGGCAATAATAAACGAAAAATATCTTAAAATATAGTACATGTGAGCTCGGAAAGAACGACATTGTTCTACACCTTGTCCTGAAAAATTTTTAACTTTCAAGTACAAAAAATAATGAACAGAGAACACAAACAAAAAAATACATGTACAATACGAGGACAAATAGCTGAAAGAATAAATATTACAGACTATAAGATAGAAAAACTACCAAGCAGAAAGGAAACTGACAAACAATGACAAAGTCTCAAATTTCTAACTGTGAACAGCAGAAGAGCGTATGATTTTTTTTCAGGGGGGGGGGGGCTTGCCCCGAAGTATTTTGAAAAAAAAGGAGTGCTATTGAAAGACTATAACGAACAATTTTGTTTTAGGTCACCAACCTCTAAAGTTATGGAAATGTTATTTTTATTCTACGGACATCGTATATATGACGATGCCAGGCCAGGGGGGAGGGGCGGGGCACGAACCCTGAAAACATTAAGCTACCCAAATATAAGGAAATCGTACCCCTAAAATGCTGATTTGATGATTGACACGGGTATATAATTTACATTTTGTACATGTTCAATAAAAATATTTTTGCGTTAAACGTTGAAACAAGATAGCATAAAGTTTTTGGGGTGTGGATTCAAGTCCGCCCCCCCCGTGAGCGACTGAAGTGGTCACACACAGAAATTACTGCAAGTGAAGAACCGGAGGCGCGTAAAATTAGAGCCAGTCATTTTTTGGTTTCTGTCCCCTCCGTCATGTCTATTTTTACAAGAGCAAATGCTGTTAATTCACAATTCTTAATGTTCAGGATGATTGAGGTAATTAATTATTACAGTTCATCTCATTCATTATCATACATGAAATATGAAACACGTCAATGTAAACTTGCAAACTGCCACCCTTACTACGGAATTTAAAAAATATGCTTGTTCAGTTAGTCTATTGATTGAGCCGATTTGTTCGAGGAGCAGCTGAGGATGGGGTAGGATCCGGAGCGGTATAAAAAGCTTAACGGTAGATTGTTCGCTGTATGGCACAGCTTCAATGAATAACCTTGGGTAAAGTTTTGATTTCTTATGGTAGATACACATTGTAACCGATTGGCATCTACATGTAGAGCATATTGGTTGAAATTTGATTGCCTATGAGCGAGAACATTAACCGAAAACGGGAAATGGAAAATACACCTTTTATCAAACCCACCAACATGCTAAACAGATGTTAAATTTTATGCTTGAGCCAGAAACAACTCCTATTTTATGGAGAGCGTATCCGATTTCACAAAAGAGTTTTGGTCCTGAGAATAATTGAACACTGTAAGGACCCGTAAAATTAACTTTCCTATTATAATTATCCTAAACCAAGTTCTCAATATTCTTATTTTCTCTCCATCCCTTTTACTTTTTTTCATCCTTCAGGACAAGAAATGCACTGGATTGGGTGACGCCTATGTGTTCACGAATGGCGACATGCACTCCTCGTGACCCTGAAGAACTCAAATATGCCGAGCTACACTTCTATGCTAAGAACTTCCTCGATGTCGACAGCCAAGACACGAAGAGATTCCATTCATTCCTACTACACAAGGCATCAGAGTGCCAATCCAATCGGCATCCCAGAATTTGAAAATCCCCAGAATGGTTGGCTTGTCACCAATGTGACGTCACTACTCAATCACGTTTTGATAGACGCCTACAGAGCGGGTTAACCATTGCGATGTATATGCGGAGAAGGCGGAGTCAGTCAATCAGGCCACACCCTATATTGATGGAACGCATGAAGAAGCTTGTGAAACCGTTCCGTGTTTTGTACAGGAAGGATGTAGCTGCGCAGAAGGGTAATGCGCAATCGATGGCAGCGATTGGCTGAAAAGTTGGCGAAGCAGGAATGGATTCGCAGGTTCCAGAAACTGGGATCGAGGCGACGCAGAACGTAGTACATTCAAATGACACAACGAAACTTGCAGACCACGAAACCCTAGTCAGTAACGAAGTGATTGTGTCGAACCGATAGATAATAAAATGAGTATCCTCTCAATCCGATCGAAAACTTTCCCTCTACCACGCACACAGCTATTCTCCTTTTTCGCAGAGCAGAACATGAGACGTATCAAGTCGAAACAGGAGACGAGCGCGGAATCAGCGAAAAAAGGAAAAGAGTAAAAATATTGATGTTGGAGGAAGGATGAGAAAATTCACGTGGCGCGGAAGAAAAAGTTGAATAAGGCAGCCCTAAACATCTCGATATCGGAGGCACCAAACGGAAGCTAACAAGACGTATGTGAAAGCACTCATGAATGTAGACTTCCAGGCTATTGGCTGGGGACCGATTACGTCATAGCTCCAGCCAGGTTCCAGGCGTTCTACTGCGCAGGACAGTGCGCATTCGCCTAATTCAAAAGGTAAAGGGGAAAAATCAAAGTAGAAGTGTATGGGTATGGTCTATTGAAGAAAAAAAAGAACAAACAAACAAAAAACATTGTTAAAACAACGAAAATATTATTGAAATAGAAAAAGAATTACATCTTCAATAAATTGAACTTAATTATGAAACATGCGAAGCAATTATTTTCAATAATTAGTATAAATTTTACAATGGGATACATGAAGCCGCTCGAAATAACTTGTAAATTAAAAAAAAAAAATAAATAAAAAAAAAACACTTTTCCGGTATCTAACATTTAAGCACAGTATTTCAGTTGTTTTTGTTTTTGTTTTTGTTTTGTTTTTTGTTTTTTTTGTTTTTTTGTTTGTTTGTTTATTTGTTTGTTTTGTTTGTTTGTTTGTTTTTTTGTTTTTGTTTTTTGTTTTTTTTTTTGTTTTTTTTTTTGTTTTTTTTTTTGGGGGGGGGGTCTTTACACACCCGGCCGACGCCGTTGTACTGAATTTTCATACAGATAACGCGACATTATAATTTATATTTTGATATATTGTTTTATCTTTGCATTGAAAATGTGGGGAAAAAAGACTTAAAAATTGAGCTCAAATTTAAAATTAAAGCCGTAACGAATGGGGACAAAAACAGTCTTAAAATATAACTAATAATAATAATTAATTACGAACCATAAGCAACATTAGCGTGGGGTAGGCTATTTAAAAAAGAACATTTCATCGCATTTCATTTTCATAATTTTATCCTTCTTGTCTTTCCCCTTCTCTGTTCAGGAGCTCCACCATCAAACCACGCCCGCATCCAGAGTATTATGCCCACCTGCTTGGAGTTCAAACGGGTGCCTACCCCATGTTGCGTACCGGAACAAGATGGAGCCGTTAAATTCTGCTCTACATCGAGCAAGACTCCACGTCACACTCCAAGAAATACAGTGACCAGATCGTGGAATCGTGTGGCTGTCACTGAGCGTGACCACTCCTCAAAGCAGCAACACACAAACAAATTCTTTGAATTGAGAACTATTTTGGAAACTGACTTTTATTGTTGAAGAATTTCTAATAAAATATTGATTTGTTATTATGGCTGGGCTAATTGTTATGCCTTTCGACTCATGGAATGGTATTCAAAGCTCGATCTGGTGAGACACAGTGATTGTGAAAGTACGTGTTTATTAGAAATATTATTGGTGGATACTTCTGGTATCAAAGGCCCCTGGCAGAATTGAAGCATCCACAGCGTGAAATGAAGAGCGACTCTGCTGTCGAATTTAATAATTCGCTTTGTAATTTTGTATTTATAAGTTTGTAAATCCGATTGAGACCGGAAAGGGAGATATAGGCCGTGACGTTTAATGACTTAAACTATTTATTTATATATTGATAACTAATCACTATCCCCTGTGCATGCTTCTAAAGTTATAAATCTTTAACGAAGGAGACATTATTATACATACACTCTTACGAAATACAGTTGATAATTTTTAGAAGGGAAGGATTCATTTTTCTTCTGGATCATTTTTCACTAACATAGTGAATCATAAATGGTATGGCTCCAACTGACCTAGCATAGTTCACAATTGCTTAAATGGGTAATTTTGACCTTTCATTTTTTATTTGTTTAAAAACTTTGGTCGAAAATACTTTTACTCCGATCAAAAATGTCAAAAAAGGGAATTCCGTAGTGCTTATCAAGCAAATCAGGTTACGACCAAAAGGTAAGTAACTGAACTAACATCTCAACATGGTCGAAAACATGTTATACCTATGAACGCGTGATAAGAATATTCATGGGATCTCATAAAATTATATCATATAATATAATTAACAATATTATTTTTAATGATGAAACATTAATTTTGTTAAATAAGAATGATGGAGGAATAAATAACTAATTAAAAGGTTGTGTACTTTGCACCATTTCTAAAATGAATATGTAATTATTCATTTTTAATCCACTTCTAATGATTATAATTATTAATGTAACATTCTAGTATGTATTTTTTGCCTATGTGGTGTTGGGAAAGGATATTGGAAGTAAAGGTCATTCTCTGTTTAAAAAGCTGTCACGAATTTGATTTGTATTTAATCTGCATTTGCAAGCTATTAACGGATTTAGTATATTGTATTTCATTCGTATACTGACATAGAGATGTTATATTTAATATCTATCGTTCATTTGTTTGAAACTAATGTTGTATGACACATGATTGTACATAATATCACGGGAAGTTCACATATTTAGAAATTTTGTTTACATAATTTGTTCCAAGTAATAAAAACCCTCTTTACTTCTTTATCAAAGAAATTATAATTATATATTGAAGCTAACCAATTATTTTGTATTATTATCCAATTACAGAGGATTTTGAGAGGCGCAAATACAAGTTGTTTTTTGTTGATGCACTTAAACTTGACCTACCTTTACAAAGTTCGTTGAACTCGCCCAATAGTGGCCTCACTGCCACAAATATCGAAAAATATGGGAGCAAGAAAGGGGGAATCCCCAAATTGAAAGTGGAATAACCAGAGATATTAATATTTTTTGTTATGTTTTTTGGGGAGACGCTTAGATTTTTTAGGGATGGGACGGTTTTTTTTTTGGGGGGGGCAAATTTTTTGGTGGGGGAGGGCAATTTTTTTTTGGGGGGGGGGCAATTTTTTTTTAATTTAAAATTTTTTTTTTAAAAAAAAATTTAAATTTTTTTTTTTTTTTCTTTTTTTTTGGGGGGGGGGGCCGAATTTTTATTTATTTTTTTCCAGAATCAAGCAAAATTAGGGGGCCCTTTTTTTTTGGGGGGGGGCAATTTATTTTTTAGGGGACCAATATTTTTTTTTGTTGGGGGGCCAAAATTTTTTTTGAAAGGGGCCCAAATTTTTTTCAGAAAATCAACAAAACAAAAAAAGGGCAATTTTTTGGGGGGGCCATTTTTTTTTTTTTTTTTTTTTTTTTTTTTTAATTTTCAGAATTGCAAATAATATAGAATTGTAATCGCGAAAAAATGTGGGGTTTAGAATCCTAAATGAATAAAAAAAAATTATGATAAAAAATTGGGGGGGCTATTCGTAAAATTCTCTTATAGATAATAATGGATAATATTAGATTGTCCATTTCGTCAATACAAGGATATATTGAACTCGCTTTTCAAAATATTGGAACTCGTGGACTCGTCTTCGACTCGTCCAATATTTGTGCAAAGCTCGTCCAATATTCCTTGTATCAACCTCAAGGCCATCCAATATTTTATAATTATTGTGTTATGCAGCGGTCACAACTCGTCGTAGGCTACGGGGCACGTGCCATCAACGTAGCCTGCGTTGAATGCACAATGCACGCACAGGTCCTGTGTCAACTTCTGCGATTCCTGCGTTTCTGTAGTAAGGGTATTGTAAAAACTTCCTGCACGTCGTACATGCATTGTACCTGCAAGGTACCTCCGCTGCACGAATTTTCTACGAAATCCATCGTAGGAAGTTGCACGTCGAAGGTACGGCGAGTTGTGACCGCCGCATTACCTGTATCTCATCAAGAAGTGCATTTTTATTTCTGGCATCTGTCCAAAAATGTGTTTTTCTGATAAATCAGAATACATATAAGCAAAATCGCAGACATTTAAAGTTTCACTTGTTTTGAAACAATATTTTGTGAAAACCATGTTTTATCTCATTTTCGAACTGGTTATCTGTGCAAATTTATTGTAGTCTACTATCATATCGGGATTGGGCGGCACAACTGGAAATAAAATAATGTTAGCCAGAATTTCAATACATAGATTAATAATTATTTGTAATTCAAGTATTGTTGGATTTTATGACAATACGCTATTATAAATATTGGATCATCACACCTTATATTTATATCTCTAACGATAGACTCCTGTACAAGTCTGAAATAAAGCAATCACATTTTCCTGTTGAATTAAAAACATAAAATTAACTTTTTGCAGCATTAAACTGCGACTCGAAATTACCATACAGCAAAGCCGTAGTGTGTTTTATGAACCTGGCAAATATAATAATGTTTGTAAAGTATTGTATAAAGTATTTTGGTGTATAATAAATATCTTATTTACTCAATCGCGTCGACT
>CALNVZ010003433.1:21936969-21979043 GCA_940671915.1 Paracentrotus lividus | reverse complement strand
ATAATTTGAAAACCATCCATTGACTTTACATGTTAAGATTTAAAAAAAATCTCCTGTGTCCCCTATTTTTCCAAATTGTTGGCATGCGCCCCCCTTATTTCTAAATCCTGTATCGGCCACTGATTAAAAACATCCACGCGTGACAGTTTTGAAGGAAAAATAATAATGCTAAGTGTCCCGAACAGGAAACTCCCATTTCATGATATTGCATTGAGGTTTTGAATGGAAGAAGTAACTTAGTCCATCAGTTAAGTGGAGTAAGTACCTTACATTTGCCTACGGTGTATGTTAGTCCACCATTGTAGAGTAAAAAGTAGTCAGCCTAACCTTTGTCATGTTTGTGCCAAGATTTTGTTATGTATTTTCAGGTAGCTGCAGACCCCAGGAAATTTTGTCTAAAAAATACCACAATGTGGGGGAGGCACGGTGATGGGTGGTGCTTACGCATTTTCAAAGTATTAAGGATTCTTTAAAGGGGCAAAACCCCATAGTCAGTACTCTTCTCGGTGGGGTATAGGTTATACAACTACGCTGTTCGTCATAAAGGTGGAATATTTTTTTTTCTGGCTCAAGCGACATTATGTTGCTCCGTTATTAATTTCTTGAATGTGTTTGTCACCGCTTTCACTTTTTGGGATCCTGGGTATATCTTGGACGTTCCCTCAACCCTTCCCGGGGATTTTTCTTCAAAAAAGTTTCTCACCCCCAGAAGATGGGCATTTTCGTCATTTTTTCCTATTTTTGGGGCCTTTTTTTGTTCACGCGACCCACCAAGGCCCCCTCAGTCCTACCCCAAGGAAACACGTCTGAGGTGGAGATTTGATATTGTTCTTTAAATTAAATCTAAATTCATGGTTACAGGCTAGTCTCTTTTTTTCTAGGGGAGGGATCAAAATTTATTTTGATTGGGGTTCAATGTTCATTTTATTCATTTTTACACCATGGAAATTTCTATCTTCCCTAAATTGTATTGTAAAATCTCAACCTAACATAAATCAAAATAAATAATTATTCAATAATAACTATTTACGCCTTGTCATCAAGGCTAAAACAAATTTAAGGGGAATGAGATTTTAAGGGTTAAAGGGTGTTTTTCATTTCTTTTGTTTTCAGCATAAAGGGCTGGAATAAATATTCCGAATTTTCACCAATCTCGGTTTTTTTACTTCAACCCTCCTAGACAAGAGACCTAAGCCTGTCCCCAGAGAATATAGATTTACTTAAAGAACAATATAAACAATGCACTCGAGTCGCGTTTTCTGGGGGTGGACTGAAGAGGGGCTTGATCGGACGGGAAAACAAAAGGGGCCCCAAAATGAGAAAAATGACAAAAATGGCCATGACGGGGTTGACAAAACTTTTTTGGAAAAAGGTCCACGTGAAGGTTGGGAGAAGTTGTCTAAGATCATAGCCAGGGTCACAAAAAGTAAAGCAGGGAACAAACATTTCAAAAATTAAAGTCAGAGCAAAATCATTGCTAAAGGGGCGAAAAAATATTGCCACCTTTATACGGACAGTGTATTTATGAATAAAGCTGGGGATTTTTGGAAAAAGTATAAAAGGTAGAGCTGTTTAATCAGTCTTCAATCCCCCCCCCCCCCCCCAACCCCCCCCCGCCCCCAAAAAAAAGGTGTCTCGTAAGTACCAGGTGGGTGCACATTCGAAAGATTTTCATTTGCAAAGATTGCCGTTCTCAAGTCAAAAGATGGTGATTCATGCATGATATCAAAAATCAGACACAAGTCACCAACACAGGGTCAAGAAATCGGCAAATAATCAACTTTTGCAATACTTTTCCTGATTCGTTTAAACTCAACTTTTTTACCTAGCACCATGAAACATTAAACGCATTGATACAGATAAAGTCAGAAATTTTTCCCCCCAAATTTGACTTTTTTCCATTTTCCTTCCCCCCCCCCATTACCCTCAGGTTTCCTCGAGATCCTTTGCTGATTTGTGTTGTCATTCTATGTCAGATCATGTATGACATGGAAATCGAGAGGATAGAAAAGGGACTCTCTCCTTTAAAACACACACAAAATTTCCCCCCCCCGACATGACAGAAAATCTTTGCTACAACACAGGCAATGTATAGCAGAACTCTCACTATAATGATTTTCTTGAATTATGTTATTTTTATATGAAGGTGTCAGAGCGATATTCAGTTGAAAAGCCACCCTCGCCACCTCAACCGGAAAAGAACTGAAATAAAAATAGACGAAGCATAAAGCGCCAAATGTGGCGGTTTTGCCCACCTGAATCGTAAAGGTATTAGACAGAAGATGTGTCACTGCAATGCTTCTCATTATGTGCGGGGGATCGTCTTTGATATGAACAACTGGGCTTTATTTTCAATGAAATCTTCGTTAGAATGGCATTTCAGATCGTTCATTAAGGTTTTGACGACACATGACGTCATGATGTTATTAGGCCAGTTGAAGCGAACCTAACTAATCTGTGCCCTGTTGTAACTCATATTGGGGCTCTTTGATATATCGTATTGAAGTATCACTTGGGACTGATTCATACAAAATAAGGCTAAGTTTCACTTGAAAGGGAATACTCAATGCCAGAAATACTCGTTTCACACTTCGAAATCATAATGGAAGCAACTATCGAAAGGATATTAGGAGACCCCTCTCAAATTTTTTTAGCCCAATGTGTTAACGTACAGAGTCTTAGCTGACCTCAGTCATGAGAGAATGGATAGCAATTAAAAAAAATACAATCAAAAGACAAAAATATTTCTTTTTGAAATTATGTTTTGTTTTCGTAAAAGGAGCCGGAAGAGATCCATACAATATTACATACTTCAATTTCTGTAATTCACACAGTTTTAATTAGAAAAACAAAAGACAAAAAAAATGCCGCGTAGACAATAAATACTCAATTTCATTACCTTAAAGACGAGTTGACGGAAGTAATACAACCTCACATCCGATTGAGCTAATGTAGACGTATAACATATCCCCAAAACTTAATTAAATTTCATAACAGGATTCATAAAGAAGATGATGACCATCTACAGTCAGTTTTCCAGGGCAGTAACCCTACCTTTCACTCATCAGCTCGTATTATATAGTAGGGGCACTCGGTATCTCTGGATATCTAACGTAGCACGCGCTTTAATTGATGAACTGATACTAGAAATATATAGAAAGTTAAGGTAATGCTATCTTTGTCTAGGCCGTGATTGGGTTACGCTTTATGAAACACTACTTTGCATAGTTTCATGTCAGAGAACGATAGAATTCAGTCACACTATGGCTATTATTCACATAGCAACTTACAAACTTGTCGTTTCTAAGCCGAATACTCACTATAATGCTGGAGAGCTAGACATTTTCTGCATATCGTCTGATTTGACGTCATCAGCTCGCTTATATATGTATAGGGTACTTTATCAGTACTGAGAGGGATGGCTGTGTTCAGGTTTTCGAATCATCTTTTGAATGAAAATACTTTCTATTGAAGATATGTAGTAAATTGAGATGTGTATTATTGTATTAGGAAGAAAATGTAGCTTTCATTTATGGTGTATTTTGGTTTTCATGTTCTCGGTCCGGTCTGGGACTTTACATGTAAACGCGTGAATCTTCACGGTACTGTCAAACGAATTATATTCATCCCCCCCCCCAAAAAAAAAAAAAAAATAAATAAATAAATAAAAATAAAATAAAAATAAGAATAGATAAATAAATAAATTTTAAAAAATTAAAAAATTAAAACTTTGAAAATAACAAATAACAAATAACAAATCTGTATTTCTAGAGTAAATGATTGTATTGTCACCATACCTTCTGTTGTAAAGAAAAATACAGATTGGTTATTTTCTAATCCAAAAGATTATGGGAGAGGTACAAAAGGAAAATCGTTAGATTTGATTATTAATTGTACGGTATTTAGTTAAAATAAAACAAATGCTTTAAGTTCTGATGTATATGTAATTTTTATCATTTATTTTTTTTTTTTTTTTTAGTACGGTTTTTTTCTTCTTCAGAAATCACCATTCATTGTTCAATAAAGGGAATACATATTAAGCCCAAGTTACTTGTTTTTTTTTTTTTTGGTTTTTTTTGTTTTTTTTTGTAGAAAATGAGACATATATTAAAGGTTTAGGCATATACTTGATCGTGCGTCAATAAGAGTAGATAAAACAACAAAATAAAACAATAATAATAAAACAATGATTGAAAAAAATATTTATGTGAATTTATTTTTTAGGGAATGCTTACACATTTTGGTCAGTGAAAGATGTGATTCTTACTACACCTAAACGCAAACAGAAATCATAATAAGTGATTGATTTTAACTGGGTTTAATTCACAAGTTTCGTACCTCAGAAATTTTAATTTTGTTGTAGCCTCTCGCTTGTTTGTTATCGGCGTAGCCACAGCCGATGTGTAATTGAATAGTGTAAGTAATGAGAATTTTAATAATATTAGACGCGTTTTTGTTCATATATTGGGGAAAGACGATAATGTGGTATGTAGTTCTCAATCTACAAATTATTGTTCATATTTCAATATTTCCTCCTCATGCGGATTCTACAATTTCCTCACTTCAGTGAACGAATTAATATTACATGATTATATATGATTATTTCATTCAAGCAGAAATTCCACAATTCAATACTAAAATTAATGAAAAGAAAAGGAGCAGCGAGATAAGAATGTGGACTTTTTTCTATCCTATTTTTTCATTTATTTTTTTTTATATTTTTTTTTTGAAAAAAGGGTCGCTAGGCTTTGAGCTACAGATCTGATTTTACAGGAAAATCTGTTATAAATGCATTATAAAGAAAATGAAAATAGCAATATTTTATAACTAAATATGAAGATATGCACAAAAACAGTACATGCATTAAAACGTGATCGAGAAGCCGTATATCCAGTGAAGAAGTCTTGAGAAAAGGACAAACTCATTATAGAGAGAGAGAGAGAGAGAGAGAAAGTAGAGTGAGATAAAGATGTACACATAATTGTTGTTTATTACCCTTTTCTCTGAATTGTGATGCTTGTTTTCAAAGAACAAACATGATCATTAAACAAGAAAACCCTTCATTACCCTTCATAACCCTTCATTGTCTATAGTCCTGATAATCTCACATGAAATATCATGGAACTCATTATAGTAAATTGCAGAGAGAGAGATACAAAGAGAGCGATAGAGAGCGATGGGGAGATAGAGAGAGAGATGAGAAAGGGAGAAGTACACAGAGAAGGACAAACAGACAGAAATAAATAAAGTAGAAAGATATAGACAGCGAGAAAGAGAGAGATGGGGTAAATAGTAAAAGTGCGTTGTCTTTCTTTGTCGAAATATTACTCGTTTGTTGCAAAAAAAAAGAAGTAAATGAATTGAGGCAGCAATAATTTTGTTTTCTATCGTTTATACTATTTTCATATCCATAGACATGCACCCCCCCCCTATATTCTCATCCCCCCCCCCTCTCTCTCTTCTCTCTCTCTCTCTCTCTCTCTCTCTCTCTCTCTCCTCTCTCGCTCTGTCTCCTCCTCTTTCTACTTTTTTATGTTAGACTTCTCATCTTCCTCTCTCTTTACGTCTTTACACTAGGTGCTATCTCACTTCGCGGAGACGTCTCCGCGACAGAAATAGAAATATCGTCTCGCGACGGATAAATAGTATTAAGAGCGTCTCGGAATTTCGGGGACGGATTATTATTATTTTTTTTCTTCATAAACTGTGCGGAGACGTCTCCGCGAAGTTGAGAGGCACCTTACTAGCCCATGCATACGTCTTCGTTTCTAAGTCCCCCCCCCTTTTTTTTTTATAAACTCTCCTCTCACTATCTCTTTCCCTCATCTCTCTCTCTTCTCTCTCTCTCTCTCTTTACCGGCCTCCCTCCTCCTTCGACACCTCTCTCTCTCTCTCTCTACTTCTCTTTTTATTTTATCGCTCTCCCCATCTCTGCTCTCTTCTCTCTCTCTTCATTATCATTCTTCGATCATTGTTTTTCTTTCAAACGTCAAAGAAGTGCTCCCTTTCAATATACTGAAAGATCTAATTGAAATGACAAATTCAATGCGATTGTAGGATCTTTGCTTGGTGTCTTTATTACCTTTCACCATTGTCACGATAAATGGACTAAACCATGCATGTGTTCAGTGAATAGTCTATTTAAAGATTTTCATTTAAAAAAGGACTAAATAAGATTTTTATTAAATCCGAGTTATTGATATATCAGACCAATGTTCACGTAGTCACCCGTCTTTGAACAAAATTAACCTAAATTTGAAACAATTGTAACGAAATTCACCTTTTGATATCATTTTTCCATGTTCACACTCTGGAAAACAAACTGTTTTCTCGGGGGATGGAAATGTGGATTTAATTCCTTTTGGAATGAAACTGGTTATTATTTTGTTGTGTATCATATTGATGAGCTAATGCGAATTGCAAAAAAAGCGTTAAGTAATTCACAGAATTTTTTGTAAAATTGAAATAAGTAAATCATGAAGTGGTGAAACATTATGTGAAAACATTTGGCTAGCAAGTTTTAATATTATTTTAATCTTGCCACCTCTCAACTTTTCTTTTGCTCAAAATCAATCACAAATGCCTATGCACTAAATGTAATTATTCAGAGGAATTATTTAATTGATTATGAAAAGAAAGGCCTATAACGTTTTAGTATTAGAGAGGAGGATCAATAATCCATCCCATCTGTGCTTTGATAATTTCTCTAGAATTTGCTGGGGGAAAAAAAAAAAAAAAAAAAAAACGTTAGGTAGTGTCAGCCTTTTGCAGGCAAAAATATTAAATTTCTAGTTTTTAGAGGATAAAGTAGTATACCAATGACTATATCTTCCCACAACATGATTAAGCTCAAATGTGTATGTTTGTCATTATATTGCGATTATCAAAATTCATTCCTATTTTTTCGAACCTCGAAAAATATACCGTACGGTGCGAACCGCTGACCGTTAGCGCAGAGAATAATGCACGCTGATGCGCCGTGTGTATATTGCTGTGTACGGTCCGTGCTGCACGTGCTGTAATATCAACGATGTTGATGAAGAGCTGGTCAAGATTGGTAGTCAGATTTTCGTTTCGTATTACTGATCTAGGCAACCTACGACAGTAAGATTGAATAGACAGTATAGGACGATCATATTCTACAGCTATGCCAAGTTGCATTAGTTTTCGTAATTTGTGAAAAAGGCTGATACTACCTTTAAAGTGTGGTATATATACTTTTTTTTTTTCAATCCACAGAGTCACAAAATAAAAAATTGAGAAAAAAGTGGGAAATCCACATCGTTTGGGACAATATTTGGAGCTTTCAGAAATTACTCTCTGGTTTTGCAAAGTGCATTATACTCTATTAGGACACATAACATGGTTATATAGCATACTAGCATATTAGCATTACTAGCATATTAAGATAATAATGATGATGATGATGATGATGATGATGATGAAGATAGGCTTAATAGTAATAATGATAATCATAATGATAATATTAATGATAATAATAATGAAAAGTATAATATGAAAATACCAACAATTTACTTTTTGGCTTGCAACATATAATTATATTCAGGTTATACAGAATTGAACATCAAATGTATCAAAATTTATATAAATGTGAATGTAAGAAAATATTTGTTTACAAAAGAGATATTGTTTTGATGATATTATATATGTTCAACTCCATAACTATACAAAATATATCTACAAAAGCACTTTCAAGTTTAATTCATTGAATTGGAAAATATTTTAGTGAAATGAAGATAGTGAACTGTACCATTTGTACCATTCAATTGCATCTATACAAAGTGGTGTCATTTGAACACACACACAAAATATTCATATAAACCCCTCACAAAAAGTTTCGCAAATAGATTTTGGGCCATGATAACTTTTCAGGTACGCTTTTATAGTTATTCCTGATATTCATACCATTGGAAAGATAATTTATTCCCCTTTTTATTAATATCCTACTTGTTATGATTATGTCATGCTTCAATGCACAGAATATCAGGTTATGGAGAAAAGTAAAAAGTCAAATGTTGCAAAATGCCTTTATCAAAGCGAAGTTCCGCAACTCGACTTTAGGCTCTGATAACTTTCGAGGTATTTTCTAATTTTTATTGAATTTTAGACCACTATCAAGATAATTTATTCCTCTTTTCAATGACACCCTAATTGTAACGATAGTGTTGTTCCTGCATGGACAGAACACCTTAATGTTAGGACAAGTCAGAAGTTAAATGTTGCAAATTGAATGCCTATTGTGAGTATTATTGTCTGCTGCGAGCAATAACAATGCATTTCGCAACTTTTCACTTTTTACTTTGCATTATATTCGTGAGTTATGTGCATTCAAATATGATGTTACTATTGCAAATATATAGGGTATCAATAAAAAGAAGAATAAATAAACTTTTTAATGCTATAAAAATTGACAATGATTAAATCCCCACATTAAAATGTATCAAGGTTCAGTGTTGTGTTACAGAAATTTAAACTGAAAATTATCTTTCGCTTTGTCATGTATTCAAGTGGTGTTGAGGGGTTCTGTGGACACAGGCATGACATCACCCTGACAAATAAGGTATCAATCAAGAGAGGAATAAATTAACTTGACAATGGTATAAAATTCAATAAAAATTAGAAAATATCCCCAAAGTTATCAGGACCTAAAGTGAAGTTGCGGAACTTCAATGTGATCAATAAAAATGCATTTTACAACATTTGACATTTTACTTTTCTCCATATTCTGATATTCTGTGCATTGAAGCATGATACAATCATAACAAATAGGATATCAATCAAAAGGGGAATAAATTATCTTTCCAATGGTATGAAAATCAGGAATAATTAAAGCGTACCTGAAAAGTTATCATGACCCAAAGTCGACTTGCGAAACTTTTTGTGAGGGGTTTATATTCTTCAAAATAGACAAACCTGATACTTTAAAAAAAAAGAGAGATATATTTCTAAGTAAAATAATACTTGCATTAATATTTACCATATAAACACTCTTTCCCTTGCATTGTTCAAACGCATTAATATTAAAAAAATGCACGGTACAATAACTGAAACTTGATGATAACAGGAAATGAATGTTAAGGTCTCATAAGCATAATAATATACATACATTGAAATCCTCCTTTATTAAATGCTTTAACGCCTTATCATTGAACACACGCATGCAAAAATGCATTTCATTAGAGACTTTATTGCTCATTTCTTTTCCATCTCCAGGATAATTCCAAAGACGATTTAAGAATTCCAAGGTAAACGAGTTCTACAGTATGTGTAAAAGCAGAAAATGGTGAAATGGTAAAATGGTAAAATGGTAAAAGCAGAATTTTTTTTTCATAAAATGAAGATTAATCACAACTTCTGGGCCCCGTTACAAAAATGTTTGCGATCAATCGCAACTTCGAAAGAACAACTCCAATGATTGGTTACTGGTAAGTCTTCTGAGCAATATACGGAAAGAATAATGATTGTGATCGGCTCATTACAGAGCCCTGGTAGTACTTAGTATTTCCTTAAACCTTTCCTACCTCATTTGGTACTGTAGGGCTTGACATATCATTTGTAATCTACATTCAAGAAAAATCAATTTTGTGCCTCTACCCGTCTATGAAATTTTTGTTTGACGATAGAAATCGACTTTTTCAGTATGGGTGGTATATTACTTCGCGGAGACGTCTCCGCGACAGAATAGAAAATTTCGTCTCCGCGACGGATAAAAAGTATTAGAGAGGTCTCCGATGTCGCGGAGACGTTTCTAATACTTTTTATCCGTCGTGGAGACGAAATTTTCTATTCTGTATCGGAGACGTCTCTAATACTTTTTATCCGTCGCGGAGACGAAATTTTCTATTCTGTCGCGGAGACGTCTCTAATACTTTTTATCCGTCGTGGAGACGAAATTTTCTATTCTGTATCGGAGACGTCTCTAATACTTTTTATCCGTCGCGGAGACAAAATTTTCTATTCTGTCGCGGAGACGTCTCCGTGAAGTGAGATACCACCCTAAGAAAAATCTTTCGGTTTTACATCTTTTGTTGAGGAGATTTTATAACTACACTATTTTCCCCCGTTTGTGATTTTCTTAAATGCAGACTGTACACGACATCCTTTAATTGACAAATGGTTGATTTCCACAAGATTGTCATAGCAACATCTCAACAAACGTGTTCTGTTTACTGTGTGATTCGAGATAAATGTCAGTTGCTCAGAAAGATATTTATAATCTTTATCAAAATATATGGAATTTATTTTTTAAGGAACTCTTGAATTTATTCTGTTTCAGAAAATGAATCGTTGTATTGGGGGAAATTGTTGATAACGTTTCAGAAGAGAAGCAAATCATTAGCATGGATTGTTGACACGGTTTATGGTTATTACAAATTGATTAATCTTAAATGCTTTCCTGATATTTTGATAGATTGTAATTATCAGAATAATCTATGACACGGTAATTAAAAAGGGGTAAATCTAGCTCTGCCAATAACGCTATAAAGGTACTACCGTGCGTCAAGAGACGTCAATATTATAGAGCCGTCGAAATAGGTGCGTCAGTACAGCCTATTGACGGAAACGTTTACACGCATCACTGATTTGATCACTTTAATAATAATGTGAGATGTCACTCTCATAATGTAAAGTGCAGTCAACAAGTCTCTGAGTCCTGATGACCCCATGGACATATCATTTGCCCAGTGACACAACTCCCACATAATGATGCGTCAAAATCCATGCAAGCATAATCTGACTCTACCAACTTCATTTAGCGTAGAGGATAGCAAGTCTCCTTAAAATCTATAGCATCGCAAATATCAATACGTCAGAATGAACATATTTTTGTTCCGTCATTGAGCTGCTAAATTCATTTCTATTATGTTCTGACCGGGTCATGACATAAGAATGTCATTAGGTTCCTGATTCTTACTCTGATCAACGTGTTGTTCAACGTCAGTGGAGTGAACACCTGAGTCTGTATGACCCTCCTCGGAGGATTTTGGCAGTCTTTCGGTTGGGCTCGTAGCCCCTTCGGAATTCGACTGCGAGTCATCCTTTTGTTTCGTACTCTGTGTCGATCGTCGTTTCCGATGCCGAGTCCGTCGAACATTCTTCACCATGAGACTGGAGTCGGCCAAAGGAAGACCCTGTCCGTACGCGTCAATGTCGCTCATTCTTTGCAGCACCGAGTTGGGATCGATCTTTCTCTTCCGACCGTCATTAACATTCGGACTCGTCTTGCACGAGGAATAACCAGGCGAACTGCTCCGATCGCTGTGTATCCTTCGATCGATTGAAGGTGATGGAGTAAGTGTCATATTGTCTGATAACAGATCATTATGGTGACCATTTCCCACACTGAGATCAGACCCCTTTTTCACTGGAAACGAGAACGATCGCTTGATATCGATTACGTTTGATTCCCTGATTTTAATGAGCTCTTTTCGTAGATCTTCGTTCTGTTTCTTCAGTCTTTCATTCTCCTTTACTAGTTCATCGGGGTTAACCTGCTCTAGTTGAGACACTCGTTTCTTGAGATTTGTGTTCTCTATCTGGAGTTCATTGATTTTGACCTTTGACGTTGAGCCGTTGACTCCTTCCGGTTCAATTTCAACACTGCGCACCCGCGTGGGTCGACTTCCCATTCTGGCCGTCTGGGTTGTGTTGGTTTGGTCGAGTCAAATCTGTGTATACAGAAAACAGAAAATAAGAAAAATGACCCAATATACAATTTGTAAGTGAAAAGATCACAAATGCAGTGTAAATATTTTCATCAGGCAAGGTTTATATGAAGAAAAAAAAAGAGATGGACAAATAGCAAATAGTCGTAGCTGATTTATTTCTGTATTTTAACCCTTTTTTTTTTTTATAAAGACAGAAACACGTCCCCCTCAATTGTTAGTCGAAGTGTATATAGATCATTTGCTTTAATCCACCTCACAATTTGATATGATATACGCTCTCGTCCCAGGGGTGAGCACAAAAACTGAGTATGTAAAGTAATTTTTTTCTAAAACTAAGAATGCAAGCTTCCCTTAATCCAACTTGCTATTTCCAATATCAAATATATTGCGCTACTCTTTGTCGAAAACGTGTCGTTTCCTTGTAAACCGCATCATAAATATCCATTCGCTGCCATAGCAACCTTATTCAAATGACAACAACACAATCTATGATAGATTTTTAGAAAACATAATATTATACTGATGCCTCACGACCTTATTTTCTTAAATGTACTTTTGATTGTATATTCTTTTTTAAAATTATTATTATTATTCTCCTCAGTTCACTCCCAGATGCCGACGGGTCTAATTTTTGTTCTGACATGTGCATGTCAGTAAATGGAGTAAATAAGTCAAAAGAGCCTACATATCATTCAATTTTCTTTCTTCCATAAGGCATTTGATAATAATCATGATAATAGTAATGGTAATAATAGTTATTCTTAGAAAACGCATAGCACCATTTTACGCTCGAGGAAAATAATATAAAGTGAAACAGTAAAAATGTTGAATAAATCTTAAGTACCAAATGTGATTTTTTTTTTTTTTTTTTTTTTTTTTTTTTTTTTTTAAGCTTTTGAATTTGAGCATTTTGAGCTATTTTTAAATGTAATCACTTTCGATTTCCTGTTTCTCAATATAACGGAAACAAACGCATGATCAACGATTTTGGAATTCAGTGCGTTTGTACTGGTATGATAGGCCTTATATGTTTGAGTTACCAGAATGATTTTAATAAGAAACATTATTTTAAAAAAATAATTTAAAAAAAAAGTCATAATGCACTCTCCATACTCAGAACAGGCAAGACAAACATAACTAGAGGTTAGAACAATTAGAATATATAATTGCCCTAATGAGTGTGTATCGTTGCCATGATCTAAATATGAATGCCTTGCATGCATCAGTCACTCCTATGACGTTGGCACAAGACAGATCAAAAAAGAAAATGAGCTCAATCATGGGTGGGGGGCACCAGTCTAAATTATTCTTAAGAGGTCACGCCTAGAGAGGTGTAGGCCTAAAATTCGCTCCTATAGATTGGGACATAACAATCATTTTGTTATTTTCTTTTTACCACCTTAACCTCAACTTGGTCCCATTAATTTCATTATACTCAGACATTTTGTTTTGTAATTCACTTATTCACTTGCTGAATGTGCCTCTAACTGTTTCAACAAGTGATGAATATTATTGGGGTGGAAATGAGGTATCATCATTGTGATCATCTTAATCATGTATATAGGTCGGTTGTAAATTTTCTCTTCATCGCTCACTACCCGAGGAGATTGCTATAAAAATGATTCCCCCTTTCCTGTGAGGTGAATAATTATTATTTTACAGAGAGCATAATGATTGACAGTAACAACTAGCATGATAATTGGACAGCACACATAACAATCACCGTGTCATATTGCTCCTGTTGTGTATCTACCTCAATAATGGATGTTTTACGTGTATGTTAGCCACTGTATCCATTGGTTACCGTGGGATGCAGTCTGCATAGTACGGAATAATTGAAGATGATTATAATAATACCCAATATTTTTGTCATTATTTTTTTTATTGAAGTCTGTAATCATGGTAATGTACCAATATATTGCCCACTTCCGTATCGTGGGTGTTTTCTGAATGTAAAAGCAGAATTCACTACAAAGTTAACCGATTTTCTGGAAAGATTTTTAAATTATTATCTAAAAAGCAGGTGTAAATCGCATGCCATGCCTTCCGCCACCTCTAAATTAGCATACGGATGGTAGTTAACGTATTTGTATCATTATTAAAAAAAAACATTTTATCAGAGCTATCCTAAAGGAACTCATATAAAAATATAACATAAGAATATAAATGAAGTAAATAGGAGAAACGAGAGGAAATGAAACCTTTATTATGTTAATTGCAATAGGCCCTAATAGATGAACAGCAAAAAACAACAACAAACAAACAAACAAAAACGAGCCTAAAATCAAACATAGAATGAACCCCCTCCCCCCCCCCCCCCCCACCCCCCCCCCCACGAAAAATCAACGAAACGAAATTGAAGTAAGAAATAACGAAGGGGAAACGAAGAAGTCCTCTTTCTATCCGGCTAGGAAATTGGCCTGGGGTCTGTTTGTGTCGCTTCATTCTCTATGCTCCCTGATAGATGATAGGTATACCTTTATAATGGCAAAGTTGCAAAGAGGGCTTTTAAAGAATCGGAGGGAAGTAGATTGAAATTGATAGGCTGCTCACTAAACGTTATTGATCTTCTTCCCCTGGATGTGACATTTCGATTCAAGAAAAACACACCCTTTTCCTAGGTAACCTCATTTTCATTTCTAAAGGGCAGGCAATATTAAGAGAAGAACGTGTGTGTGAATTCAACGTGTTCAATGCATGGGCTGAAAGTCGGGATTTTTTTTCCTAAAAATATTTCAATCTTTCCATATCTTCCCCCAAATAGTTGTCTCTAATAGGAAACTATTTATTTTTACCATGGATGAAGGTGGAAGTGAAAAGGAAATGAATGTGAAATGACAGACAGCGACAGGGTAAAACAGAAGAGTTAGGACATTCATAGAAAGGAAAAATGAGAACAAAAGAGAGAGAGAGAGAGATAGAGAGAGAGAGAGAGAGAGAGAGAGAGAAGACAAGAGATATAAAAAGAGAAAATGGGCGTGGGAATAATAGTTTTTTTTTTGTATGTTAACATCTTCATCCGATAGCTATTCGGGAATCACCAATCACTATCGGATGTAGATGTGAACATACCGAGACAGAGAGAGAAACAGAGAGAGAGAGAGAGTTCGGAGATGATACGAGGAAGGGAGGGAGATGAGATGGTATAGAGATGTGGTGAGAATGGAGAATGACTGACCACCACTGACCACCATAAGGAGGAGAAAATTCGGGATAGATCATGGGGCATGTACGGCGATCATGGTGACTCTATTGGCATGCTGGGGGAAAAAAACCAGTTCCGTTTGGACTTTGCTTCACAAATTTTCTATCTCTTGTCGTGCCTCTAATCTAACATACATAATTGGCTTTCGATTTGTAAGCAATTCTACACCACAATAATACACATTTCCCGAAAAAACAACCTTTCAAAATATCTTACTAAAAACTTATTTGAGCAAACGACATGCCCTGAAGATCCAATACAATCTGGAAAGAAACGAAGAGGTCAGTAGGGATGATTAAGAATAATAAGATGTAATAAGAAAGGATGGCATATCAGGACACAAACAATTCTTGGAAGAATGATTTGATCGTGATTGTGATGGATATATCTAGAAGTATGGCCTCCATCCTTGGCGGGAAACCAATACGGATATCACAATCAACATCTTCATCCAGCAGTGGCCCCCAGAACTACCACGTAATGCGGGCATTATAAGCCAAGGGATCATGATGAAACGCTAGAAAATAATCTGAAATCTTTCTTCGCGCTCGTGGTCAAAAGGAAATCTTCTCGTGATAACCTTCTTCTCCTCTTTGCTTTCCTTTTTTCTTAAATTGGCTATCAGTATCAGGCAAATTATTTATTGCAAAGAGGACACAATAGCCAAACCTATGGTGATAAAACGTGAACAATTATTCTTCATTTCTGAAAATCTGATAATCTTTCTTCGTGCTCAAAAGGAAATCCTGTGATATTAACCTTCTTCTCCTCTTTGCTTTCCTGTTTTGTTTTGCTATCAATATCAGGCAAATGAATAATTGTTGTAAAGAGGAAACAATAGCAAAAAACTATTGTGACAAAACGTGAAAAAAAAATTATTCTTCCTTTCTGAAAATCTGTCTTCGCGCTCTTGGAAACCCTGTCATAATAATCTTCTTCTCCTTTTTTCTCCACTTGCCATCAGTACTATGCAGGCAAATTATTGCAACGAGGACACAAAAACTATGACGATAAAGCGTGAAGAATTATAGTTCATTTCCCAATCCTACATTTCAATAGGCAACAGCATCCCCCTCCCCCCCCCTTCCATTAACTTGAAGAATTTGGACATTTCTGAAAACTATAGTATTTGGTTCATGTCCTTAACACTAAATTTTGAGCATTCATAATGAAAAAAGCAACAACATTGCTTCAAGTTCTTACATACGTTGTACAATTATTGGAAGCCTATTCAATATTAAATCCCTTGGGTGGATGTGGACAGCATGAGATGGCGGGAGAGAGAGGGAGAGAGGGGGAGAGAGAGACAGACAGAGACAGACAGACAGACAGAGAGACAGACAGACAGAGACAGAGAGAAAGAGAGATAGAGAGATAGGAAAAGAGTATTGAAAAGAAAGGGCTAAATTGGATTACATGCAGGTGTATATACATGTGGAACCGTTGTTTGGATGATAACTCGTCAGTATTTAGGTTGATTGAAAACGCCACGGTGACAGAACTAGACCAGTATAATCCACTGCTGGTATAATCCGTATCGTATACCATGCATAGGCCTATAATACACAAACCAACTGCACATAAAGGATCATAATTGTAACATTTTATATTTTTGTTCCATTAATAGATTGGGCCAAGATATTTATGCCTTTTCTACCATGTCTACATTTAAAATAATATAGGTATATAATATTGAATTCCCTCTGGTATGTCGAAACATGTACCGACTGTTGACCTATGTATATAAAATTCAGCCATGGAATCGCATCCAGGGTATTGCGTTTTTTCTACAACCTTACGTACATGTACAATCATGTAGCTTCTCTTCACGGTTAATTTACAGTCAAATTATTGCAGCGCTGCTAACTATGTCAATGTTTACCTAGTTGAAGTTGACACACAAAATAATGTGCTTTGTTAATGGTTAGCGAATGCATTACAAGGCTCACATCAAACTGATATGTGCCGATGGAAGGTGAAAGTGTTAAATTTATTTTCAGGGTTAAGTATTATGTTTAATATCAGTAGAAGCAGTAGTCAGTAGTATATAGAAGAAGTATGATTAAATTAGTAATAAAATAAATGTCAAAATGACTCCATTTTGGGTTCATTGGGGTCATACTCCATTTCGAGTCAATTATATTAATGTTGTTGTTGTTGCTGTTGTTGTTGTTGTTGTTGTTGTTGTCGTGTTGGCGTTTTTATATGACAACCAGTCAAAGATTTGTCTAGTATTATCACAAAAATGTTTAATTTTTATTTTTCTTCTCGACTTTCTAGTGCCCTAAGGTAAGGCCCTAGTTTACCCAGAATCGAGTCACTTCAACCTTACTTTTTTTTTAAAGCAGACATGCAGTGATGCAGTTGCAACTTCATGAGTAGAAGTAAATTCTAGGTTGAATGAAGGTACATCAATATACATCCATCACTTTCCCCCTCACAACCATACTCCGTTCTCTAGATCTCAGTTAGATATGAACCCACTTACATCCCACAAACTCTGACGTCATAGGTCAACTAAACAAATTCCAGGGACCCCAACCAGCAAGGCAAAAGAACCTCTCCATTTTTAATCTTGAAGCCCGTGAGAGAACGTGGAATGCATTATGAATTTCTGACTTTAGTTTTTATTGCATTGCTTGAGAATTCTTACCGAGAGGCACAAGAATGCAGCATGCATGACAAAAATGGCTAATATATCCCATCCAGAGAAATGAGTTTCAAAATGCACCTTTCCCAATAATTTTTTCTTTCTTTCATGATCAAATATATAACAAAAATATATATATAGAGAGAGAGAAATGGATAATGCATCAATATAATTTTGTTTCCAACGCTGTCCCCTTTTTTCTGTTTGTCTTTTTCTTTGCGTCTTTTCCTAAAATGCGTCTTATAATGAATACATGATTTTATTATGAATACCGTAATGAAGAAAACCAAAGCCTAATTTTCAATTATCAAACCAAAAAGAGTAGGTCGGTACTCATTTTGTTACTCCAGGCAGTGGTGTACAAGAGTGGAAAATGAAACCAAACACACATTTTTCATGGGTGACGCGCTATTATAATAAAGAAATACATGAATGCTATGAAAACCTTATGTACATTAAATGAATTATTAATTTGATTTTGGTAGACGCATTAAAGTATACACTACATACAATATTCTTATTGATAATCTATACACATTTTAAAATGGAAACTGTTCCTTAAACATCCAAGCAATTCGTAAGTTATCATGTACTGAATACCTCAGGGCAAAATTCCATGAAATTTTAAAAAGAGGTACATGTATATCATTGCCCCGATACATTATGCTGTATCATAAGAAACGAATATAAACAGGAAGAAATACATTTGTTTTTCGCCAACTTCACCGTCTGCATATTTGCACCGAACCGACACAGTTTCTTGAGGGCAAGACAATGTGGGTGGATGATACAACGCAAACAGATCGATTTTTAAAGGGGTGGTCACCATAAATTAAGTTTTTTTTTTTTTTTCTTATTTAAAGCCGAGCTATGAGAGAAACATACAAGTTCGCCAAAGGATTAAAAAAAAGTTATTAATTTCTAAAGTTTATGATATAGTAACGTAACAAACAAACTGCTTCCTTATTAGTTTCTAAACTTAAATTCCATAATTTGGCATTTTCATTGTTTATTTATAAAAGAACTATAGGCCCACGGGTAGGCCTATAGATGAAATATTGAATTTAAAGGGTAAAATAAAGTTTTAAGAGGAAATTATGATTTATTACATTCATAAGCACCATTACATGCTTCACAATAAATAGAAACGTGATTATTTTCCCGCCATAGACTCCAGTGTTTGCGTATCTAGGGGCGCTTTTGACTATTTTGATATTATCTCAGAATTTTACCACCGCGTGGCTTCAAAGTCTCTGGCAATTCATGTCTGACCTCTCAAAGGTTTGCAATTATGACTACAGCATGCTGAAAGTTTTTTTATTTTGTAATTTTTTTTAGATTGAAAGTTTAAAGTTAAACAATCACTTTAAAGTCCATATAATTTGTGCATACATCACTGCAACGCTTAGAGGAATAACGAAGAAATAAAAACCCGGCAGTGCCAATAATTACTCCAATAATTGAGCGATGGTTCAATTACGAAGGTGAATGCTAACAAAGAAGAGAGGGGCGAATTAGAGTGAAACGAGAGAAATGTAGTTTTACAAATTAAATTAAATGAATGTCAAGTACGGGGGACATGACTTGTAAGGATTTGAAAAGAAGAAGAAGGGGAAAAAGTTTGGAAATGAATCAATGGGACCTGGAAAGAAAAGAGAGGCAGATTTGGAAATGAGGATGAGCGAGAGAGAGAGATAGAGAGAGAGAGAGAGAGAGAGAGAGGGGGGGAGAGAGGGGAGGAGGGGGAGAGAGAAGGGGGGGGGAGGATGAGTGGTAAACATTCAACATATAACAAGAGAGAGAGAGATCAGTAATGATGAAACAATTAAAAGAAAGAGGAGTAGACAGGCAGATTTATTGATGAGTATTATGAAAGCACTCGTTCTAAGACAAGTGAAACATCCACTCTGAAATGAATGTTAGTTTGATGCTAATGAGAATTAAAAAGTTAATGGATATTAATGGATATTTACTTTAACCTGGTCGTTACAACACTAAAATTAGCGATCGGTTCTTAACAAAGGGGAATTTCCGTTCGCATTCACCATGCATGTTTACTGCGATAGAGTTATGACTGAAACTTTAACTTGAAAACTATATTTACGTTGACACAAGTTATCTCATTTCGTAATAAAACTCAATGATATGAATATATTATCATGAGGCCATTTTGAAATACATATAGTAAAACACGTTATAACAGATTACCAACAATACAGAATTGTCCCCTTTCAAACTTACTAGCACTGGGTGATATTTAATAACTATGCAAATTGCTTCAATAACAAAGTCATCCTCTCTTCCGTTCTAGCTGTATATCATTTACAAAGTGATACAAATTTGACCTCAAATCTGTTAGACCATTTCCACCTACACATTTCATATAGTCATGATAGTGATGAAGGTGCTACATTATCATAACAACAGTTCCTGTATAATACAGTCATACAGTATGCATCTCTATAGCTCGTAGAAGGACACTATAGTTAACAGGTAAATTAATAGTGAATTATATCACTGAGGTGCGATGGGTTAATGTAGGATTTTAATCGTCTTGATGGATCGCCATATTGGAATATGAAATGATAATGGCCTCGGGCTTCTTAGAGCTAGACGGGTATTAAATCGTGTATTTTATATTATTGGTTAAAGTCCTTATTTATCTCGCATGGTAATATACTTGCTTCTATAGATGAGGTTGTGTTTATTGGTGCGGCAAAAAAGGGAAGCAATATGACGATGAAAATATATAATATTTAATATGAGCGGTGTGAGGCGTATAGCGACACAGGTAAAGGGAACGAGATTGTTAGAGATAAGATAGAGTTTTAATCCACTCTAATTATGATGCTCTCAAAAAGTGTTAATTCACTTTTTCATCTATTAATTTATATCTTGAAATATATGTTTTTCATTTATTTGGGGGGGGGGAGGGGTTATTCAACGTCATTAAGTAATATTGTCTCTAATGTTTTCAGTGTTGTATTTTAAGGGTTGCAGTTGTTATATAAATAGTTGCTGCGGTAATAGTAGCAGTACTAATAAAGTTTATAATCAGAGTAGTAGGCCTATAGTACTGGAAGTAGTAGAAGTAGTAATAGTAGAGTTGCAGAATATGGTCATTTCCCCCTTCATTTTAGTTGGTATTATAATTATAGAAAATGACTGAGGGAAAGGAGGAAGTGTCTGCATCTGTATTAACCTAACCACATGTGCGACAGTGAAGATTTCTCGTTCTGTTATACCAGTATTAAAGCCATCAAGAGTTGCTATTAAATGATGATGTTAATGATGATAGATCGGGGATGGTATTATATGAAAAAAGGACTAAATTGCTCATTAAGAGGATAATCAAGATGAGATGGGATGTGGTATATGAGATGGGATGCTATCAAATCGTGCGTCATCAGCTCACATTTCCTCCGAAATAAAGTTGTGGTTTTTTTTTTTATCACTAATGATTAGATCCCTACCTTTGAGATGAGATTCAATAAGACATTGCAATCATTTGATATTTGTATTCTTCCTTTTTTAAAACTTATGATAAAAAACACTAACAATGGTATTAGGCTAGATTCGATGAAAAACTATAAGCCACTGCTATCGTTTGATTTTATTTTTTTTACTTAACAAAAACAGTATTCAATGGTATTAGTTGGTACTATGTAGACATTTATCCTGATCTTTCTATATATTATTTATTTGTTTTAGGGTCTTGCAATTACCTCCTCTTTTTCCCATTAGTACAACATTCACATGTTCAATTTTCCGTTCACTTTATCTTTCTCAGATAATATTTCTTTATCCAGAGATCTACTGCACTCCATACTGCACATTCTGTATTGCAAAATAATGTAATCGTTATTGTGTCATCATCTAAACATTATTAAATATAAAATCACGTTTTTCACGCAAAGTTTCTTCTTTCACTTATTAGAGAATGAAAAAAGATAATTATGCGTGTGTTGATTATCTACACTCCCCATGGCTAGACGACAGACAATTGAAATACAGACTATAATTTCCTTTCCAATTGGGGAAACTATTGCCAATTCTACATCTAAATTAGATTTCTCACATCGAGAAAATTTGATAGAAGAGGTGATTTAATTTTGCTGGTGGGCTTTTGTAGAAGTTTCATCTTAAAGTTCTTTAAGAAGGTCTTTTGCCGGAAGCAATCACTTCAAAATTCATTATTCGTCAAATAAAGATGTAAGTTATGTTGATAATTGTTACATCATTATAAAATCTTAAGAGTAATAGTTTGATAACATCATGCATGATGTTGACGTGGTAGTATTTGTTTTAAATAAAGACTGAGTTTTTTTAAAGAAATATGGCGTGTCCAAAGTCGCCGCCTCTCCCCCCGCATGCCCTCTCTCTCTTCTTCTCTCTCTCTCTCGTCTCTCTCCAACAGCTCCTCTCTCTCACAAGCACACAGCCTTCTTCTACACACAACGAACACACACAGCACACACAGCATCTCTCTCTCTCTCTCTCTCCTGCCTCTCTGCTGCCTCCGCATCTCTCACATCTCTCTCTCTCTCTCTCTCTTCTACCTGCTTGCTTCCATCTCACCCTGCACACGTTGCTCCCCTGTATTTCTTATCTATATGCAAAAAAAAAATGATATGACTCGGTGTGTTCAAACTACTGTCTTAAGAGACAAGAGAATTATGCTTTGTAATCTGCGAGATCTCAAACAAAAAAGCAAAAACAAACAAAAATCTGAAATCAGATGTAAATAATACTTATTGTCGATCCCCCCCCCCGCTCGTCTCTCTCTCTCTCTCTCTTTCTCTCTCTCACTCTCTCTCTCTTCTCCCTCCCTCCCTCTCTCCACTCTCTCCCTCCCTGTTTTTCTGATATTTATCTGACATAGGTGTCATCACAGTCATTATCCCTCTGTGTAGCTCCTACGTCCTCCATTATCTCCTCTATAATGCAAGCGAGGCAATTATTTTCTCGTACTGAAGGCTCGAAATCCCCCGAAATCCGATCATTTCGCACACAATTCTCCAATTTCCCTCGAATGACGAAAGAATTCTAATTGCATATGACGCAAAACAGATATTCAGGTGAACGTGCTTCAAAATATATAATTTTTTTTGTAGGGGGGGGGGGGAATAATTGGTTTTTAAATTATCGTTTTATTTCTTTGAATTGTCAAACTTTGGCCAAACATTCTGCATAGTATTCAATCAACTGCTGAGTTCGTTTTTTTTTTTTATAAAAAATGCCTTTATGCAGAAGAAAGAAACACAGTGGTATTCCGTTTGTAGGAGTCGATTGCGTGGGCTAAACACCAAGTTAACAGTATCTGTTCAAATTGCTACTATAAATAATAAATCATGTGGCGACGCCTATACTTATTACAACAACCCCATCCCTGCACATGAATAAAATGTGTCATACTACTCCCTTCTCTAAACCCTACACTTTCCTCTCATAAAGGAGTGAAATTTAACTCCAATTACGGGTTATGATCAGAGGCATAATACCTCAGTCGGGTGAATAAATATATTTCCTCTAATTTCCTTCCAATGAGCGGTCGATTTTGTATAAATATATAAAGTCTTTTGAATATTTCGAGGTTTAGAAATTATTTTCTGTTGATTTGTGGGGGGGGGGGGTCATAAAGGATTAAGCCAAAAATAGAGAGATCTATATGCTGAATACTTCTTATCATCATCAATATTTGTCCTCCACAACATTTTGTGCTAAAAAAACTACAAAAACTTTGCTTGTAAACCCTTGTAAATAGCTGGTTAAAAATAAGTGTCCAGACACCCAACCCGTCCGGACACCCAATAACTGGCTATATATGATCACCCTTCGTATAGTTGCTACTACTGAAAAGAAGTAATTACAAACCAAGCTTATATGAAACTTGAACTATATCTTTAGAACAGTAACTCACCATAAAAATAGTCGATTCGTATTCCCGTGTGCCGATCATGATTGGTGTATACTCGTGAGAAATTCACGTGCTTCAAGTAAATACAACAATGTCAACAAAATATATGTGTCGTACAACATGTCAGTTCAGCTAACAAGGCAGTATTCCTATATGAGCTTTTTAATGCTGGTAACAAAATGCGTTTTCACAGAGTATGTGGTTAGATGAAAAGGCACCTCAACGCATAAGAAACTAAGTATGTCATCTTGATGTAGAGTTGAAAGGCTTGGTTTTAGAGCCGTGAACTGTATCACAACCATAACAGCTATCTACAGACGAAGTAAAACCACTATCACCGCTGCGTGGCGTTTGCTTTTTGTTTGGTGCGAGCGAGATACACTGTTTGCATGCGTTTTATTGGGGTTTGGCGCGCTAACTGACGTCATCAGTGCACGGGGAAAGTGATGGAGATGTACCATAGAAAGAAAGATGCTCAGAGGAAATTGGTATCAAGAGAGAGAGGGGGGGCGAGAGATTGAGTGAGTGGGAGGGAGAGAGAGGCAGAGAGAGAGAGAGAACGATAAAACAGGAATTGACATGTAACCATGGAGATATGTGAAAATGTACCATTTGCAGAAAGAGGGAGATGGAGAGAGATAATTATAAAGAATAATTGAAATCTTAGAGGGATTTAGGGGTCATACGGAGGAGGAGGGGAAGAAGAAGAAGAAGAAGAAGAGAAGATTGAAGCAGAAGAAGAAAAAGAAGAAAAAAAAAGCTAGAAGAAGAAGAAAAAGAAGAGGCAGACGACGACGAAGAAGAAAAAGAATAAAAAAAAGGAGATGATGATGGTGGTAGTGGTTGCTGTGGTGGTGGTGGTGGTGGTGGTGATGATGATAATGACGGTGATGGTGATGAGACGAGCAAGAGATTGAAAATAGTCATGAAGATTGGAATCATCATGGAACAAAGAATATGTTGGGGGCAAACAGATCATCTGAGTTGTCCGAACGAGAGACATGCATACGAGGGTGAACAACCAAATATAATATATAATATAATATATATATATATATATATATATATATATATATATATATATATTTGTATTTCCATGTTTAACTCTTTAATATGTACCCTATAACTCTGACCCTTGTATAAGGATTAATCTTTATTTAGTTTTTTTCCACAAAATCTGCATTATTTTTAACAATATCAAAACATGTACAAAAAATGCGAAGAGTAGATGTACATAATACACTATACCGCATTTTTTAATGTATTAAGTTGATAGTAAAATATAAACGAATCGACATCTGGCAGTCGTTGATACAGAGAGAGAAAAATAACGGGGAATGAAAAGAAAGAACAGGAAAGAGAGAGTTTAAGAAGGATGGGTAAAACAAAAGTTAACAAAGGTGTTTCAGGTAACGTACACGAACACCTTTTGAGATGACGGTATCTGTAACTTTAGAAAGTTCTTCGTCCTTATAGCCTACTCGAATACACTACTTATAGGGAAAGAATACCCTTATCAAAATTAACAGAATGAAAGGGTAAGCTTCTTGAAAGACACAACTCTTTATAGTTCAACTTACAAGAGTACATTCTGATTACTTCTTAAAGCACCGGTATATCTTGCATATGGCGGGAACGCATGACACTTTTTTTGCTATAAAATGGAAATAATAATAACATAGTGCACAAAACACGTGAGATATTATGCAATAGTCAGTGTTTCAATATAAATATTTCCTATATCTATTAATTTCCGTGTTAGCAGGATTTGCGTTTCGATGATCTCGTACTATAGTCAAGATATTATGGTGGGGGTTTAGCAGACGATGTAAACGTTGACAGGGTATCATACTCTCAAAAGAGAGTTCATGGAGATGGATAGAACAGGAAGTTGTCAGGATAACTTCCTGGGTAGAATTGACCCCGTTCTGGGTCGATTGGGGTCATGTTAGATGTACATAATCATTGCAATAATTATGAATGCTTTCGTATCTGACCCCGTACAAGCTCTAAAAACATGAGAACTTGTAGTAGTTCAACTTCAGCATCATATAATTAGTACAAGTGCGGTCGCCCACGTGTATACCGTAACCATGGTTTCACTGTTGTAGCTATCATGTTTTAATTTTAATTAGTTTTCGTCTATTGGTCAAATTATGCATCGTTATCCCCAATAATAATGATTTAATTTCCAATGGAGTGATTCTCAGTCAAGAAATTATATCCGCCTTCAACGGCAATGGTTTCAATTGTTTTTAGTATCAATCTATACTTTTTATCGACAACGACTCGTTATACATTCCATCTATTTTATTAACCATGTTTATTGTCTGACATTGCAGTATCGTCTCATTTATAACCATCCCCAAGTAGTTCGATAAAATTTAAATACAGTTAGAAAAATACAAATCTATCCACTGATTATTACAGAAATAAAAGGCTATTCATTACGGGTGATCTATTTTAATCAAGTTACAACCCCCAAACCGCGAGGAGTAATAATTGCCGTTGTGTGTATGCGTGTGTATGTTCTTTTGTTTGTTTCTCGGGATCTACGCCCAACAAGTTCACTGAACTTTTTTTGTAGTTTCCCTTCTTTTTCTTTTGTATATATGTAAACAGTTAAAAGTTTTACATTGTATATGTTATATCATTATTGTAATTGTTTTTATTGATTGAGAGAGAATAAAATCGAACTGAACTGAACTGAACTGAATTGTTTGTTGTTGTTTTGTTTTGTTTTTCATCGTTATTATCATATCAAATCATAATAAAGCAACATGTGTAATGAATGAATGGGAAGCAAAAATACCGCCTGAGCTTTAAGACTAATCTTTCCATCTTGGACGTGGATCAGATAAAAGGATGCAAGCTGCTCCTACCTGAACCACGGCTCGCATCCTTGGTCTCATCATTGAACTAATTCGGTTACTATGGTAACTGTGTTGTACTACGTACGCATCGTCGTATGCATGCGTCCTCACTTTGAAGTATATTGGGCTAATGATCCAAAATGTAATTTTGGCGATCTACAGCATATTCTCAATGATTGATAAACAATTACTTCTACGGTGTCCGTGAACGGGTGTTCCAATAAAAGAAGGATAGGTTTTGAATGAGTATTTTGCTTAGCGTTCTAAATGATATAAATTCAACACTAAATGCCTTGTAAAAAATGGCATTAATATGCAATAGTTAGGCTGGAAGAGAAGTCTCAGAAATTGACACAACAAGAGATAAATTAATATAAAAGAGGAGGGGAAGAGTTTCGCCCCCCCCCCCCAAAAAAAACAAAAAAAAAAGTTTAATAAAGAACAAAGTATCAAGCAAGGTAAGGAATAACAACGCAAAAAAAAAAATCATTCTAAATCACGTATAAACTGTATTAAGCATCCGTTTTTCAGACGCCACCGCTAAGTGATGAGTTCAAAAAGTAAAATACACTTGTGTTTATCCGTTAGAATGTAACACCTAAGAGCATTAGACAGGATGGATATCATTATGATACTGTGATATTTTCTTTTTCTATAGAATAAATGAGAATTGAATTGAATTGAATTGATTTGAATGTACAGTACTATAACTAAGATCCCAGTAAAAAAAAATTAATTACTTATTTAGGTACACAGCCCATTACTATCAAACACTAATGCCTCACCCGTCGCTCCGTTTGCTGGTAAAATACAAAGAATTATCATTAGAGGGGCCGCTGAGCAGCGGGGGCTCGGGGGCTGCCGCACCCCCTTCCCACACCCTTTTTTCAGCAAACGTGTACAAAAACGCGAATATGACCATAGATTTGGGGGTTTTGGCCTGTTCAGCCCCCCCCCCCCTCCAACTTATAGCTCAACCCCTCCACTTTCAAAAACGCTCCGCGGCCCCTGAATTGAAGTTTGATGAGATTTAAAAACCTTATATAGGTTTTCCCGGCCAATTTCATACATTTATCATTCATTTTCATTTAATGTGTATTCAAATTCTTGTGTTTGATGCGACGGACCGACTTTAGTCAATCAATTTCGTGTTCATGCTCTGAAATTCGTTTTTAGGCAAACAAAGTAATGGTTACAAAGTTCAAATTCGGATATAGGCATTTAATTTCAGTATTTGTGCATTCAAATTAGCGAGAATTTGAGTATACGGAATGAAACGTCGACAGAATGAAGACGAATTTGAATAGTTATTGCCGAATGTGTATACTTATTATGTGAACTAGAATGGGCAAATACGAAATCGATCACAGCAATCGTTAATTTTGATGATTGAATACGATTTTCACTGGCAACATTTCGATGCATCAGCGTTTTTTCCGAAAATGAATGTCTCTAATATGAAATTGATTGACAAATCAATGAAATTGGCCGGGAAAACCTATATTAAAAACATCTTGATATGACCCTCACAGGACCATCGCGGAATGTTGGATCAAACCTACAATATGCCATTTTGAATTTTCTGCTTCTGGTTTTGTATTTTACTGCTTTTCTTTTTTTTTTAATACTTTAATTGCCTTGTTTTTATTATTTATTCCAATATGTGCGTAAAATGAGCATTTTTATGAACTTCAATGTGAAATATGGATCTTAACCTTTCAAGAAAAAACAGGTAAGACTTATACGCGTACATTATCTTTAAAAAAAAAAAGAAAAAGAAATAAAAGGATGTTGGAAGGGTAAATGTCCTACCATGTACAGTGGTGGCCAAAATTATTAGAACACCAAGCATATTTAAATGATTTTAATAATTTTCATTCAGTTGACCATTTAAATACCTATAAAATGGTTGGAATGTCTCCGAATATCATCAATATGCTTTAAAAACTAAATAACAAAGCCATGCGTTGGGAACTCGCCCCCAAGTTGCCCTTTTTATGTCACCCCACCCCACCCCACCCAAATTTTCTGAAACTTAGATTGTATTTGAGGTATATTAGAATAAATAAGCCTGCTAAGTTTCATACTTGCACCTCAAATACTTTTTGAGCAATCGGCATATGTATTTGGCATTTTACTTTTTTGCATTTGGACTACATGTTTAATACACAAGTCTATGGGGAAATCAAAAGCGCATAGGGCAACTATTTTTAATGCTGCGCATTACCAGATGATCGAAACTATATAAATTTGGTATCAACATATACGTAAGACCCTATGCTAAAAGGTCATGAAAGCTCATGGCACACTAAAGATATTTTTTATCTGATTTCGGCAAATGAACTAGGGCATTGATAATCCCATATACTTTGTGTAGGTTCAGATGTTCTAATAATTTTGGCCACCACTGTATATGTGAGTGAGAAAGAAAGGATATTCTTCTATAATCCTCTTATTTCATCAATAATATATTGTACAAATGCCAAACGGTGTAATGATGACATCATCGGGTCTTGTTTACTGACCGGGACTGAACCACTCATCATCCCCATCAACCGTCGCCTTGGCAACCTAAACAGATCGTCTGTTTTGCATGGCTTTGATTAGAGCTGATTACAACCCGCAAACATTTATCTAAAGGTTGTCGGTGAGTAATTAGACATCAAATACCTTGCTCTCATTAAGGAGGAAAAATAAATATACACTTTAGAGTTACGGTATAAATTTCTAGAACTGTTGAGTGTTTATTAGAAAAATAAGACGTCACTCAGTTCATCTAAATAGCGTTTTCCGTGTATGATCACTTTAAATTGCACCAAACACACTGAAAACCTAACCTCGTCCGTTAGTGGACGGACTAGCTTTAAAGCTAGTCAGTCAAGACGGACCAGTTTTAAAGCTAGTGTGTCATGTTAGTCCGTCGAGACGGACTAGCTTACAACTGAATCAAAATCTCTCAACTTGACGGACGAGCTTTAAAGCTAGTCCGTCACACTTGATGTTTATAGTCCGTCGATGCGACGGACGAGCTCTATAAAATTAGATAGGTAGCCTCAGTTTACCCATTAGAATGACCGACTAGGATTTGATACACATAGCTGAAATGTCGCTTACAATTGAAATGACTGACTAGCTTTTGAAATACACACAGATGCAATGTCAATTATTATCTCCATTGTAAATTTAGAGCGGCATGTTTCCGAACATAATCAAGTGAATACATTATTCTCAAACAAAGGTTGTTTTGAAATTTGACCTGACAATCTTAAAGCTTACGATACATAACATCAATCACGACAATAATGCAATTCACGAGTAGGTTCAAACTATTGTTCTCCATTCTTTAATTACAGGCTTATTGAATACCTCGTTACTATAGAACCCAAGAATCTATTCTTATAGATTACTGGTGAATGCCCGGCTAAGCAACAGCAGTGAATACAAGGTGAATAGCATCGAGTGAATAACGTGCGCATTGCGAAAAGGACATCATCTATTATTTGTATTATCTGTATGTGAATTCTATTTAATGAGCAAGCTGTAAGGAAGCAGATCCGATATACCCCGTAAAACTGAAGATTTTGATGATAATGGCGATCTCCTTCATGTGATATGTGTGAGTACTCTTTTTGAATTCCTTATTTTTCAGTTCGTAGATATCGTTATTTTTTCACATGGATTAATATAGGTTTTCCCGGCCATTTTCATCCCCCATGCAGTCGGTTTCACGAATATTCATTCAATTTCAAGCGAAATTGAATGTTCCAGTAACCCCTTACTTCAATTAGATAAAGAAAAAGTTCAATTTCATTTCTTTTACTTCGATTTCATAAAATAATCGATCAAACAAAAATGTCAGTAGGCGCAATCAATTTCGCGCCTGCGAGAATTTTTTCTTGGTTTGACATTCAAATTCACCAGTGGATATTTCAAATCAACACATGTCCATTCAAATTAATGCTATATGCTCGTTCCCGTATGCTCGTTCCCAATTTTCCGGGAAATGGGTATATTTTAGGAACTCAGGTAGGAGGAAACCCGAGAAATTATTGAAATAGGGGTCTTTTAGCATTCTCTCCCTCACCCGACCTATTTTAATAGGGGTATTTAATTTAATTTAATTTTTTTTTAGACAAAGCCTGAAATAGGGTCCCGAACATATGAAAAGGGGGTAATCTTCCTGAGACAGTGTATGACTGTACCTTCTCTTCGAATTCATATAACCATCCAAATTACAATGATGAATTAAAAAAGGGTTCAAAAATTAATGAAAACAAAAGTATACAAAGAGAAATGGAAAATGCGCACATTATATCTAAAAAAAACAAAAAACAAAACAAAACAAAACAAAACAGAGAGAATGAAGAAACTTTAAACAAGAAAATTATATGAAAGAAAAATAATGAAGCATGGAGCCTTTCCTGGCACATGTCTATACATTTCAGAAAATGATTAAATGAAGGAGGATTATGAAATGAAAATTAAGTAATGAATATGTAATACAAATAACATTGCCATAACGTCATTTCCTTGAAGAGGAATGAAGAGGGTGGTGCGTATGGAGGGCCATCCACGCTATATTATATCATTCTATGCCCTTCCCGAAGTTTAAGAGAGAGAGAGAGAGAGGGAGAAAGAGAGAGAGAAAAAGAAAGAGAGAAGAATGAAGACAAAATTATGAGAGAGAGAGAGAGAGAGAGAGAGAGAGAGAGAGAGAGAGAGAGAAATGATGCATGGAGCTTTTTCAGGCACATAAATTATATCCGTACATTTCCAAAAATGATGATAAAGGAAGATTATGAAATCAAAATTATAACATGAAACAAAATGTATACATATGATATTGCTATAACGTCATTGTCCTGGAGAGGAATGGAGAGCGGGCAGGGCTGATGCGTTCATCTCGACATCTCCTGTCTCTATGGCCTATACCCGAAGTGTTGATTGTTTATCAGAATCTACACTGTCCGTCATAAAGGTGGAATATTTTTTTGCCGCTATAGCGACATGATTTTGCTCTGACTTTAATTTCTTGAATATGTTTGTCCCTGCTTTTACTTTTTGGGACCCTGGCTATATCTTGGCCATTCTCTCAACCCTTCACGTGAACCTTTTTCCAAAGAAGTTTTGTCAACCCCCGTGATGCCCATTTTTGTCATTTTTTCTCATTTTGGGGCCCCTTTTTGTTTTCCCGGCCGATCAAGCCCCCCTCAGTCCTACCCCCAGAAATCGCGACTGAGGTGTATTGTTTGATATTGTTATTTAAGTTAAATCTACATTTCTGGGTACAGGTTTAGGTCTCTTGTCTAGGGGAGGGGTTGAAGTAAAAAACGAGATTGGTGAAAATTCGGAATATTTAATTCCATCTTTATGCTGAAAACAAAAGAAATGAAAAACCACCTTCAACCCTTAAATATCATCCTTTTCCCCTTAAGTTTTGTTTAGCCTTGATGACAAGGCTGTAAATAGTCAATATTGATAATATTTTATTTTGATTTATGTTTGGTTGAAATTTTACAATACAATTTCGGGAAGATAGAAATTTCCATGGTGTAAAAATGAATAAAATGAATGTTGAACCCCAATCAAAATAAATTTTGACCCCTCCCCTAGACAAAAGGGTCGAGCCTGTAACCATAAATCTAGAATTAATTTAAAGAACAATAACAAATCTCCTCCTCAGACGTGTTTCCATGGGGTAGGAGTGAGGGGGCCTTGGTGGGTCGTGTGAACAAAAAAGGGCCCCCAAAATAAGAAAAAATGACGAAAATGGCCATCTTCTGGGGGCGACAAACTTTTTTGAAGAAAAATCCCCGGGAAGGGTTGAGGGAACGTCCAAGATATACCCAGGATCCCAGAAAGTGAAAGCGGTGACAAACACGTTCAAGAAACGGAGCAACATAATGTCGATTGAGCCAGAAAAAAATATTCCACCTTTATGACGAACAGTGTATTATGTGGGATATGGTGATGAAAATGAATATTCAGTTATAAGCACAAAAGCTATGACCATTCCTTTCAAAGATTGACTTTGATACATAATTTCGTTAGCAAATATAAAATCATGCGTTATCACATTATACCATACATAGTGAAGTTGCCTACGTTTTGCATTAAATAGATAGCTTTGAAATGAAATAGAAAATGAAAATACGTACAAATTAGCTCTTGTTTACATTAAATGTGAAATTGAATATAACCATTGTGAAATAGGCGAATTTTGTACGTCTTTGATTGACTAAAATACCTTTTCGGTCGCTGCTCACATTAGGTTGAATTCCTAAAGTGTGATATTGAAATGCCAGTTTAAGCACAGGCCAAAAAATGAGCTGAATTGAATGCTCCGCACATGTAATTGAGTGAATGGGGGATGAAAATGGCCGGGAAAACCTATACTATAATCACCAACGCGAAACAAATTCTGTCTTGCCAAATTAATTTATAAATTGCGTGTGTGTTACTGACAACGATCATAGCAACATTAAATAATGAATTCAATTCTAATTATAAGAATTATATGTGCCACTATTTCTTTTAGATTACTATCTGAAAGAACAGAATATTTGGATTATGAGGTCGCGAATTGCGGGATTTCTGAGGTGGCTCTCAAGAAAGATGTGCGTAGAAAATGCAAAAATAGGCAGGCCTACAAACAAAACAAGACAATGATGATGCAAGCATTGGCGGGGGGAACCCGGGGACAGTGGACCGTTTCACCCTCGATTTTTTCGGAGGATCGTCCCCCTTGATTTTTAAAGTGATCAGCTAGTGAAGCTAATAAAGAGGCGAAATTATGTTGAATTTAATGCTAAATGCTATTTCAAGCCCCCCCCCCCCAACCCCCCCAGTTGTGACATCAAATCGCCGCACTGGAAGCAAACATATAAAGTATAATTCAAAATGCATATTATTAGCGTTATGGATTGCATCTAACTTGTTTGTTTGGCCGGGCTTCAGTGTAATTATTTCACATTTGATTTTCCAAATTAAATCTTAACATCACATTATTTGATAATTGCCATAATGTTAACTAATTGTGCCTCCTGTATTCTGATTATCATCATAATAAAATGATTTGGCTTGAATTCTTGATTTTTTTGTGAAAAAAAAATTAATCGTATCTTTAAAATGTTTTCTCATATTTTCAGATTTGACGTCTCTGACAAGCTGATGAAGCCATATTACTAGTAAGCTATTTCGTAATGCTAGTCGGTCAGACAGAAGTAAGAACATCGTGACAGACAAGCGCGACTGACTAGTTTTGACACCTTGACGGACTAGCTGTAAAGCTAGTCCTGCTCAAAAGCTCGTCAGTCTGGGCATCACTACGATAGCTTTTATGCTAGTCCATCAAACTAGTCGGTCAAAACGGACTAGCTTTAAAAATAGTCTGTCATGACCGACTAGCATTAAAACTAGTCCGTCGTGACTGACTAACTTGACGGACTAGCTTTCAAGCTAGTCGTTAGAGATGGATGAGCTTGAAAGCTAGTCCGTAATAACCGGATGGTGTTGAAGGAAACTAGTCCGTCGTGACTGACTAGCTTTAAAGCTAGTCAGTCTGGGCATCACTACGACTAGCTTTAAAGCTAGTCGGTCTACCCTTTAGTTTTCAGTGCAGTCAGTGAAATAAAGTGTCATCTTGCTCAGTTATGTATAAATTTCTTTTTTAACAAAAAAAAATAAATAAATATATAGGGTCAATATTTCGATGGAAATATTGTAGGGTGTTTTGTTTTTTTTTTTTTATTATGGAGGTATATGAAGTATTTTATTTCCTTTATGCCAAGTAGAATCACCTTATCCGAACAACTTGGATTTCAGTGGAAAGCCAATAAAACTTTTACGTCACTCAGAAAAAGAATTTGATTTAAAGGGGAATCCAACCCAAGCAGAGAATCAACCTTACAGGAAAGAGGAAAATGAGAGCAGCAATCTAAAAAAAAAGTTTCATCAAAATCGATTATAAAATAAGAGAATTATGGACGTTTGAAAAGTCTACCTGTTCCTTCTATGGGATCCTTAAATTGGCATCATCAGCTTTCAAAATGGCCGATCTCTATGGACAACTCTCCATTCGTTTTTGTACACAATTTTTCAGATTTTCCCATTTTCATTCGAAATATGTCTTCTTTACTTATGAGCTCAAAATATGTTCATGGAAATATATTTTCACACAACATATGTTGAGCTCAGAAGGAGGTAAGATAATTTCGAAAGAAAATAGGGAAAATCTGAAAATTGTGTGTACAAAACGAATGGGAGAGTTGTCCATAAGATCGGCCATTTTGAAGCCGATAATGTCAATTTGAGGATCCCCATAGAAGGAACAACTAGACTTTTCAAACTTCCATAACTTTTCTTATTCTAACCGATTTTGATGAAACTTTTTTTAGATTGCTCCTCTCATTTTCCTCTTTCCTTTAATGTTGATTCTCTCCTTGGGTTGGATTCCCCTTTAATTTCACATTAAGCCTTTTATAGAAACTATCTATCTAACCGGACACAAATTGTTGAAATTGGTATTATGAAATTATGTTTAAGATATGAAGTGCCCCAGGGAATTATTCTTGGTCCGCTTCTATTTTTTACTGCATATAAATGACATTAGTAATGCATCATATAAATTGAAATGTAAATTATTCGCAGATGACACTAGTTTTCACATGACACATACAAATTTACATACCCTCCAAACCGATTTTTATCGATAAAGTGAATTATTTAAAATTATTAATAAAAAAAAGAGTGCAATTCATAAAAACTAAAGCGTCAAATTGACTTCATTCTTTGTGTCCTGTGGAGAAGGCTCTTTATAATTCAGATATTATATATCATTTATTCATTCATTCTCTATTGAAGCGTCAAGTCATTCCGGGTAAAAACTTCGTGTTTTTGAATGTATATTGAATCTCGTGAGTCTGCCAAATATCTGTATGAGACTGTGCAACCAGTCCTCAATCAAAAACTGAAGAAAAAACACAATAGAGGTTACTTACCAATAATGAAACCTGGAAGAAAAAGTTATTACACCTTCATAAATATAAACCAATTATTCTTCAACTCCATTTTATTCCGAGATAGATATTAGAAAAGACTCTCCTTCAGAAAACACAATTTCTTAAAATATCCAAAGAGGTTGCATGGGCTGCGACCTCACAAATGAGATTCCTGTGGCCATTTTACAAAAGTCAAATATACACGTATTACAGGATGTCTAAAAAGAAAACCGATGCTAATTTGCCACTTCATGTGTCTGATATGACAAAGAAATGATAACACTTTTTATTAGCGATACCATATAAACATGATAAAGAAAATGTTGGACTCATTGAGTAACTAGCAACGGTGTCGATTTGTTTTGGCGATTGGGGGGATGATCGTCGATATTTCCTCATTTCCTCAATGTGACACATACGATAGTATATGATCGCAGTGTCCATTGTTGGGGGTGGGGTAATGCTTGTATACACACATGCATATAAATATGAAAAAATGTATTGTATAATGCGAGCGCGAAGCGCCAGCTGAAAATTTTCTCAATAATAGTGACATAAAATGGGGCATTTGTAGCATAATGCGAGCGCGAAAAGAGGAAGGGGCTTTAACTGGCTTTAAAAAGGTGACCATGATGAAGTAATGGCTGCAGATAATACACACATGCATGTATGTGAGTCATCTACTAGTACACATTTTTAAATTCATTATGCGAGCGCGAAGCGCGAGCTGAAAATTTTCTCAATAATAGTGACATGACTTGGGACATATATTGTAGAATGATGCTAACGCGAAACGGGGAAGGGGCTTTATCTGGTTTATTAAAGAGGGCAATTATGATTTAATGTCTATAGATATACACACATGCACATTAACATGCATATGAATACTAGTATATCGCCGAATTCATAGGGCTGTAAAGCGAGCGCGAAGCGCGAGCTTAAAATTTTCTCAATAATATTGAACTGAAACATGGTATTTGTAGCGTTACATAACTATAAGCGCGAAATTGATGGAGGGCTAGGGGGCTTTAACTGGTGATTAGAAGCGGAACATCATGACGTAATGCCAACAAATGCAAATCTGCATAAATATGGACGAATTCCAGTTAGGGCAATATTGTGCGAGCGCGAAGCGCGAGCTGAAAATTTTCTCAATAATAGTGACCTAATAAAAACAAGATACTTGTAGCCTCATATGGGAGCATGAAACGGGGAGGGAGTTGGTGTTTTAAACGTACCATCGTGACGTTTATATATGCATAACAGATAAACAAAGTCAAGTGCAGTTTGTACAATCTTATATTATGCGAGCGCGAAGCGCGAGCTGAAAATTTTCAGGCAAGTTTTAACAGTTATCTGAAATTTGAGAGCAAAGTAGCGACTAATTTGAAAAGAGGGCATTTAGCCCCCGGAGAATAGTGGAAGTGTATTATATATGATCCGAGTTAAAAAAAAAAAAAAAAATGTTACCTTGTCGATGAAGAGCCGAGATAAGTTTTTGCAGACTCTTACATATTCATTATTCATTTTATCAAAACTATCGTGGATTTTTGAGGGGGAATACTTATGCCTTCAGTTTTACTTATCGAGGCACCTGTCCCCTATGCACCTTGGGATCAGTGCCCCTGATTATCATCGATTAGAATGTGTTGTTTTTTTTTTTTTTTCAGTTGTGAATAGTGAAACATTTGCGCTTCCATTATCTACAAGGTGCATTGTGTATTACATGATTACTAAAGTATATCAGGCACACACGAGGGAGATTAACGAAAGAGTGAGAAAATTTTGGATTTTTGAATGTCAGAAATATGCATTTTAGACTGCAAAATAATATAATAATGTCATAAAAGTGTTTTTTTTTTATGATAAGGAATTTGTAATGGGTAAATCTATATGCATATAATATATATTTTTATTTTATTGATATCAAAATATTGGGGGGGGGGGGTGATTGTACACACCATCCCCCCAACGAAATTATTGGGGGGATGCATCCCCCCCCCCCACAATCGACACCCATGGTAACTAGCAATTTCAAAGTTTATTTGTGCATGAGAGTCTATGATCAATACAAATTAAAAGACCATCAATTGAACTTGTTGGGTGTGTTTTTCCGTTTCTGCCACATGAATGTTACTTTTGAGTATGTCTTATGAAGACACAGAAATTAACATGGAAAACTACGAAATTCTGCTGTGCCCCTGAAAATATTTTTTAGGATGACAAATATAGTTATATAGGAATACGCAGATATATTGCTCCATGAAGAATTTGAATCTCGTTTCATTGAGACACCCTGAAAATGGTAAACAAGATGTTAAAATAACGAGTTGGTCTTATCGGATAGGTCCACACATATCGACGATCTCACGGTTCTAATTAGTTTGTTTAGCAGCACTTATAACGAAGGTTGAGGTCTCAGGTTCAATATAGTGAATTTCATTACTTTATTGATTATAACTGCATGGAGTTTGAACAGGATTGTAAATCATAATTTCAGTTAGCATAAAAAAATACCACTCGGAAAAACAAAAGGATCAAAGATGACTCAAAGTTTATTCACGAATAGATAGGACTATAAACTTCTAGAAATTAAATCCTGTACACTGAAAACCTAACCTCGTCCGTCAATGGACCAACTAGCTTTAAAGGTAGTCGGTCAAGACGGACTACTTTTAAAGCTAGTCTGTCATGTTAGTCCGTCGAGACGGACTAGCATACAACTGAATCTACATCTCTCAACTTGACGGACGAGCTTTAAAGCTCGTCGGTCAAGCTTGATGCTAGTCCGTCGACGGGACCGACTAGTTCAATAAAAGTAGCTGGGTGGACCAAGTTTACCATTAAAATGACTGACTAGCTTTTTATACAAATAGTTGCAATGTCGTTTCAATGTACCTCCTCTATTTATTCTGTTTCCGAGCATAATCGAGTTGATACATTCTGAAACAAATATTGTTTTGGCTTGACAATCTGAAAGCTTATACGAGACATAACATCTATCATGACAAGTATGCAATTCACCAGTACCGGTAGATTCCAAATATTGTTTTCCATTGTTATTACAGGCTAATTGAATACCTTGTTACTATAGAACTCAAGAACCCGGTATTTTCTTACAGATTGCTGGTGAATGCTTGTGACAAAATGCATGTTTTTAATCGTATCTTTATAATGTCTTCTTATATTTCAGATTTGACGTCTCTGACAAGCTGGTGAAGCCATATTAACCTCGTCTGTCATGCTAGTCTGTCAACACAGCAGCAAGAACATCGCGGCAGAAAAGCGCGACGGACTAGCTTTTACACCTTGACCGACTAGCTGTAAAGCTAGTCCTGCTCAAAAGCTCGTCAGTCTGAACATCACTATGACTAGCTTTTATGCTAGTCCGTCAAACTAGTCGGTCACGACGGACGAGCTTTAAAATTAGTCTGTCGTGACCGACGAGCTTTAAAGTAGTCTGTCATGACCGACTAGCTTTCTGGAAAGCTAGTCCGTCGTAACCGACGAGCATTAAAACTATTCCGTCTTGACGGACTAACTTGACGGACTAGCTTTCAAGCTAGTCCGTAGAGACGGACGAGTTTTAAAGCTAATAACCGGGTTCAAGTGTTGAAGGAAAACTAGTCCGTCGTGACCGACTAGTTTTAAAGCTATTCAGTCTGGGCATCACTTTAAAGCTAGTCGGTCTACCCGTTTAGGTTTTCAGTGTACACTGAAACCTAACCTCGTCCGTCAATGGACCGACTAGCTTTAAAGCTAGTCGGTCAAGACGGACTAGTTTTAAAGCTAGTCTGTCATGTTAGTCCGTCGAGACGGACTAGCATACAACTGAATCTACATCTCTCAACTTGACGGACGAGTTCTAAAGCTCGACGAGTTCTAAAGCTCGTCCGTCAACTAGGTCGATAAAAGTAGCCGGATGGACCCAGTTTACCCATTAAAATGACTGACTAGCTTTTTATACAAATAGTTGCAATGTCGTTTCAATGTACCTTCTCTATTTATTCTGTTTTCGAGCATAATCAAGTTGATACATTCTAAAACAAATATTGTTTTGGCTTGACAATCTGAAAGCTTATACGAGACATAACATCTATCATGACAAGTATGCAATTCACCAGTACCGGTAGATTCCAAATATTGTTCTCCATTGTTATTACAGGCTAATTGAATATACCCTAGGAGCCAAGGGCCTTTAATCAGCATTTTTGCTGGAGAAGGTTTGAAGGTCTTATCTAGAGTAAAATTTTGTGCTGATTCCAAAAATGTCACTCTTACTGACCGTACCCATGACACTTCGGCCATTTTGGCCAATTTTGGTCCAAAAATGACAATTTTGGTCACTTGTGGTCAAGGGTATTTTATTTCTATAATTTTTGCCGATAAGTGGGATTTTTCAAACTTAACTGATGTAAAAATGTGCGCTGATTCTAGAAAAGGTAGTTTTATTGACTCTGTGGGTCATTAAAGGGGTCATTTTGGTCAATTTCGGCCAAAATTTGATATTTTTATCATTTTTAGACCAAAATTAGACCAACTTACCATCAGAGTCATCCAAGTTATGGCTTTCCCACCTCAAAACCATTTAAAAAAACTTCCTTGAGTCTATAAGAATACTCCCATACCATTTTTCTTAAATATTTGGACAGCCCTGGTCATTTAGGCCAGTTTGACCGAAAGTGACCATTTTGTAGTTTTGCAGGATTTTGCTATTCAGGCCTATGTAATACACATGTTTTAGTGTATAGGCCTACATGTATACATGTAGATGTATTATCCTTTCGTTCAACTCATTTGACTTGAGGTGACTTGAGGTGGAGAAGTGGGAAAAATTGATGCTGATTTCAAAAATAGAGGTCTTATTCAACCTACCCATAAGGTTCTGGTCACTTATTGGCCGAAGGTTGACCATTAGCCCAAATGAAATAAAAATGATATATACAATTTATATAGCGCCTAAAACATAGTTGGACTGTTTCTCTAAGCACTTTACAGACATTTTTATCATCCCGGTCATCAGAAACAGATTTTCCCCGCACACAATATGTGCACATTCTCCACTCCCTACTTTAATGCCGGCCATGAACTATTAATTTTCCTTTCCATTTTGCCATATTCCGCACACAATATGTGCACATTCTCCACTCCCTACTTTAATGCCGGCCATAATAAATAACTAAAAAAACTGTTTGATTTTTGTTTTTACAACAAAAGGCATGAACAAGTGTGAGAAATCTCAAATTCTGTCGTATTTAATGTGATTTGATCATTGTAATGTCCACCGTGGGGGTTCTAACCATTTTGACCCGCGCTGACCATTCCATATGCAAATGGTCAGTGTGGGACACGGTTAAGATGAGAACAACCGCCAAAGTGAAATGAAATTATGTGTCCTGATCGAGTCCAGTTTAACCAACATAACCAAGGTCTTCAATGCCTTTCTATCAGGAAACATTTCAACTAGGCGGGGAGAAGTCATGTCCTCCTGAATACTTATCGTTCGTTATAAACATGTTGAAGTCTTCTTGTAATGTGAAGAGGCAAATGAAAGCTCCTAACATTGGTCAAGATCTTGAAGGATGTCGAGTCATCTCCATCTCCTAAAAGAATGGAAGAAAGTGTCTATAACTCCTTCATGGTTGTCTTTGATCGTTTCTGAAAAGACACTAGTGTGACAAACATGGTGTAAATCCAGAGGACATGGTTGACTCTGTGTTTACTGTTCAGTGGAACTGTGAGAACCATGTTGATCTGTTCACATTCATAATAGGAAAATAGCCAATGTCTTCTTTGAAGCGACTGCCATAATCATGCTTGTGTATACTACATGTATATGTGGGTCCTGTAGAGGGATACCACTCTTCCTGGAATAATACATGGGTTGTCTGTATGTGTTCTCGACGAATAATCATTGCATCATTCCACCAAAATCAGGGAGTAACTAGAAATACCATTATACAGTCAGCTCTCTTTGGAATGGTCTTGATCCAAGCCATGAACATAGCAGGTCTAAAGACAAGATGTTCCGTTGAGACTTGAACGAGTGCAAGATATTGACACCAGAATAGTTCACTTTAAAGAGTCTTTAAAAAGATGCGTGGTGATGTGAAAAATGACATGCTAAATCTCTTCCTCTTGGGTAATGGTAAAAACTCATTCCTTCAGGGATATATGAATGACCCTTCAAGGTTAGAAAGACCCTTTCTAATAAATTAAGTGAAGGATTACGCTAAGTCACAGAGGTGACTGACTAATAATGCTTTTAGCTTGCTCCCTGATTTTGGTAGAGATATTCCCTGCTTGGTCATCGAGATGCTGTAGCAGCAATGATGGAGGTGTCCACATATTGGTCAACTAGCTGCCTTGCAAACGAATAGATGACAGCTTCTAAAACACAGATAAGCCATCTCGTATAAGTTCTTCCCTTATTCCAGGAGAAGTGGTATCAATGTACTGGACCCAAGATAGGATACAGGCACATAATGGCATGCATAATTGTGGCAGTTCTCGAAGATGTTGTTTCTCCTATCAAGTATTTGAAAAGATCAACATATGATTCTCAAAACTCTAATAAACAGTATATAATGTCAACCACGTCCATGTAATTTATCATACAATTTATTGACACCTTGTTTGCCACCGTGGCTTCTTTGCAGAAATGGTCAAAGACAACTTGAAGAAGGTGTAGACACTCTTTTTTCATCCTTTCAGGAGATGGAGATGACTCATTAGACACC
>CALNVZ010003433.1:21898467-21931162 GCA_940671915.1 Paracentrotus lividus | reverse complement strand
TGCTGGTAAGACCCTGGCAGACTCCTGTGGCACCAACGTGATACGAAGAAACAGAAAAATGTCAGCTGAGTAAATCAGGCTGCTGGACTCCCGGAGAGAGGGCATGTACCATTTTAATTTGAATCAGCACGCTGGGCACGCCCCCCCCCCCCACTAGCCAAAAAAAAAAAAAAAAAAAAAAAAAAAAAAAAAAAAAAAAGGAAAAATAATAAATAAAAGGGAATAAGCGAAGGAAAATAGACGAGCGGCCGATTGACCGCCAAACTGACCCTATGCTGATACATGATGACTCCTTTTCATGGAGGAAACAACAAAAAAAAAAAAAAAAAAAAATGGAAACAAATGTAATTTGTTGTTCCAGAAAAGGGGCAAAAACAAAATCCGTTTCGGACCATAAAATTTGGAGCATTAATTTTGTAGCATGGACCATTTTTAATATAGGTTTTACCGGTCGATTTCATTGTTTTGTCAATCAATTGCATATTAGAGGCTATCATTTTCGGGAAAAAACGCTGATGCATCGAAATGTTGCCTGTCAAAATCGTATTCAATCATCAAAATTAACGATTGTTGTGATCGATTTCGTATTTGCGCATTCTACTTTACATAATAAGCATATATATTCGGCAATAACTATTCGAATTCGTCTTCACCCAGTCTACATTTTATTCCGTATACTCAAATTCGCACTAATTTGAATGCACAAATAATGAAATTAAATGTCTATACCCGAATTTGAACTTTGCAATCATTACTTTGTGTGACTAAAAACGGATTTGAGAGCATGAACACGAAATTGTTTGACTAAAGTCAGACTGTCGAATCAAACACACGAATTTAAATACACATTAAATGACAACGGATGATAAATGTATGAAATTGGCCGGGAAAACCTATATTATATCATGAATAAGAAAACTACAAAGTAAGTAGTGGAAGGTAGTCTCCGGGGAGTCGCAGAAATATTGAAAAGTTTTTTTTTTTTTTTTTTTTTTTTTTTTTTTTTTTTTTTTTTTTTTTTTTTTTTTTTTTTTTTTTTTTTTTAATAAATAAAAGAACAAAATTTTTTTTTTTTACAAATTCGACCATGATTAACAGTTTGTAGACATTTGCTTGATTTTCCCGCGACCCCTCGGAGACTCAGGAGACGTCGCGGCGGCATATCCGCGACTCCAACGACTCGGAGTGGTGAACTCGTCGCATAGCCTGTAAGATCAACCCTTTATACCCCACACACTGAGCACACTCACACTGAGCTCGTTCCTACTACGTCCTTGCAAATTCTGCCGAACGGGCATAGTCTGTGTGTAAACTGAGTGGACGTAGTAAATACTTCTTACGATCTGTTTACGACGTCATTGGACTAGCTCGGTGGATTTCCAAAAAAGTGTAAAAATTCGCCGCCCAATCTCGTCCTACAAGATTAACGGGGTTGGCAACGTACCTGAAAACGAGATGGCGTACTAACAACGAAAATTTGCCTGGTAACTTCAAATCGTTCTAAAGATGTGCTATAGGACGTCATAGCAAACGAGATTGTAAACTATTAAGATTATTCAGTCTTAATTACGTATGTGACAACAGTTCCTTAAACGGGTAGGACTTCACCTCTGAACGAGAGAGGACGTACTACGAACATACGTTTCAATGTTATTAAACACAGACGGCCATGTCATATATTTCCCGTCACACTTGAGCTAGTTTTCTCAACTGCGTTCTATACGTAGTGTCTCGGTGAACGGGCTCAATGTCTGTATCAAAAACACACGGACTGAACGTAGTGCAGACCTTTTTAGAATCTAGTACAGCAGCCATTTAACTATGTTTACACGAAGACTTGGCGATACGGGCGCACGGAACGGAGACGGAGAAGGATATCCAGTCATTTTTTTGAACAATGTTCAAAAAATCGTACCTGGCTTCAAGTTCTAAAATTAACACGGTTAGTGACACGGTTTCCAGGTGACTTGAACTAGGGTAACGGTACTATACTTTTAATCGATGGCATAGGACTTGTATCCTGAACGGGTTAACTATTTTAATAGCGCCGTCATGCTAGTGACTTTTTTACTGATGCCGAAGGTATAGAGTGAAACGAGCAGTTTAGCATCGTTCTGATGGATAAACAAAACGTATTGACGGACGCGATAAAGACGGATTTGAACATCGTAACGGAGAACTATTCTAGAACTGCCTAAGCATCGTATTCAAGGACGAGATTATTTTCAAAGTGATAAGTTCAACCCGACCAAAGCGTCAGCATTTTTTTTTAAATCGGCAAAAACGGGCAAGAACGGTTCATAGAACGACCTGTCAGTGTGCGGCCCCTTAAGGAGAGAAGATAGCGTTTCCTTATAATACTTGGATGTGACAAAAAAAAAAAAAAAAAAAAAAAACGATGAAACAACAACTTTGCAAAAAAGCCTTTTTATACCTACCCCTCCCCCCAATATGGAAAAAGTTGGTTTTGTACTATTCATCTTTGAAGAATCCTAACTCTGTGACTCGTGACAATGATGACGCGAGCAAGGTGTCAAATGAAAACCAGAGGCCCATATTCTACTAAGAAGACTGAGTTTGTATGCGTCGCAAGTTCGGACAGGCTATTGTGCGATCCTTTTGTCTGATGTTGACTGATGTATGCAGACAAAAGGATCCTACAATAGCCTGTTCGAACTTGCGACGCATACAAACTTCGTCTTCATAGTAGAATATGGGCCAGAGAGTTGCTCGTTCACCCCAATTCACCAAAATTGTTTCAAATTTTTTATTTTTTAAATGGCTGTCCTTTGAACTTCGGTTACCTTTTTTTTAGGAACACACTGTATAGGCCGTTTTTTAGAGCACAAAATGAAACGCATTTAAATCAGACGTCCATTGATCACATGCAGCATGGGTTATCTAACTTAGATAGTAAACTCTCATTATTTATTTTCGCGAAAATTAGAACATAAAATATATATACAATTGAACTCTATTTACTTATTATATATATTTATTATATCTTATATTATTTTCTTATTGAAATATATTACTTTACAACATCCAAATATAAAGAATTTTAACCGATACGGCATTCTCTTTTCTTTCCTTTTTCTCATAATCATTACGGTATGAAAATAATGTTATATTCTTGTTACACAAGTCTAAAGAAAAACTTGGGAACTCTAGAAACTGATAAAATGCACATGTAACGTAATAGTATTACTGTTATAAAGATTTATTGACTCTACCTCACTTGCTGTACATGACGAAGCATATTTACATATGATATGGGTCCGTGATTAAACTAAAACATAATAGTACATAATAAACATTTAGCATGACAATTATGAGTAAGTAAATTAGAAATATGATATGCATGTACGCAACATTAATCATAATAAAAAGTCTTCAAACAATACAATATTTAACATTAATGATTTTATCAAACCAAAGAATACAGTCTGTCGGTTCGCCCCCTACCTCTTCATTTTCCCAGATCTCGGTTGTTTGTTGTTTGTTTTGTTCGTTTACTATTTACAAAATTAATCTGTCAGGCTGTTTAAATATCCCAGCGATACGTAAAATTTGTCTGTACTACATTTGTTACTAGGCTTATCATCATCATCATAATTCATTAAAGCTCATTATGCCTCATCACCCATGTAATTATCACAATAAGTATTTCAGATTTTATTGAACTTATTTCATATTTCGGTAACATAGCAGGAAAGTGGGTATATTTCAAGCCGCCAAGAATTAATACGTACCAGACTATTTAACATATCTATGTTGAAAATTCAAATGAGCTTTAAGAAATCTGGATACTATAAAATAGAGACATCAGATTTTATTTCCTTTTCATGGTATAAACTTTCTGTATTCCTTGAATACTGACCCAAAATCTGTAGGGATATAATTTTAACAATATACAGGAAGACATCTTAAATGTAGTAAAGTAAAAAGAGTTAGCAGTAGTTGTAGTAGGAGAATTGCTCAAACTAAATTACGGTGATTTTACATTGAAATAACAAGAATTGTATAGATATATAACGGTAACTGTAAATGGTTAATGTACAATTTCAATAATTAATATGCTATTAAAAAAAATAGAAACTTCAACAAGATTTTGATTAAGGGTTTGACAGTCCATTTTGAACGGCAAGCAAGGTTGAGGTGCTCAATCTATGACAAGTGAACAGAAGATCACCCCCCCCCCAAAAAAAAACAAAAAACAAAAAAAAAAACAAAAACAAAACAAGACCAAAAAAAAACGAAACAAAACAAAGCAAAAACAAAAACAAAAATGAAAACAAAAAAAAAGCAAAACAAAACAACAAACAAACAAAAAACAACAACAACAACAACAAAAAAACATGTGTGGATATCTAAATTTGCCCACGAACTTTAAAAAATCTACAAAACATTGCAACATGCAGGAGAGTTTTTCATTGAGGCGTTGGTCTCTCCCCACCCTCACTCCATGTACCATATTAAACTTGGTCTTTATTTTTCGTCAAGATTATTTATCGTCTAATGTAAGATAGGACTAGCTCAATTTGTTTACCTATCCAAGAAGGATAGTGACGTAACAATGCAACCCCAGATGCACTGAAGATTCCAATAACCAGGAAGAACTTGATGTAGCTGAACCCGGATCCCTTGACGTCCTTCATAGACTTGGTCCCACCGTGCCTGGTCTTGTAAGGCTTCATGATCCTGGGCCAGACTGTGCTCATATGTTTCTTAGCCCCGGACCAAGGGTGTGGACCAGTGATCCGGTACTGGGCCGGAATGTAAGGAGAGAACAGATAGTGATAGGCCAGGACCGGGTCTGTCAGGAGGAGCCAAAACAAGTTTGGCTTGGCTCCGATCTCTCTAGCGACTTCGTCCATATAAGGCATTATATCCACCTGTCAGAAAGTATGAAATTTCAATGCCGGTTATAATTTTCTTCTTCACGAGAAAAACAAGGAGACCACTGCATGAAAAAAAAAAAAATAGGAACCGAAATATTACTAAAATAAATTCATATTCGGGCGAATCTTTTATAGTCGAACAGCTTTTGAAAGAATTCTAATTGGATTATTATTATTTTTTTTTTTTTTTTTTGAGCGGGGGGTGAGGGAGTTATAGAAGACAATAGAATTGATCAACAAAACGAAATATCTAGCTGGGTGCTCCTCCAGAGTACAACCTTGTAATGTGGACTAGCATGTGATAAAACAATCGTGAAGCGATCACATAAACCAAATATATCATCTTCTTAAACATAAGCATTTTGTTTGGCTCCCGGAACCGAGGTAAAATTGACCGAATTTGTCGACAAGTGTACTATATTAGCATGGTTAGTAGCACATCAACTTCTTCAAGGATTACATGCATGACATGAGGAACGGCCAGAAGGTCCTAAGGGGGTGGGTCTTCTCTTGTCATATAACTATAGATTAATCGAATCACAATATTTTTACCTGAATTGTATGTCTCGGAGATTTCTTGTATCGTCTCGCCATTTCCATCTTCCTCTGTCGAATGCGCTTCAACATAACTTCTTTGGTCGGCAGCTGGTTGACACCTAACACGAGGAAGAAAGGCATGATTAATATGTTTGAAATACAGGCTTTAAGTAGGATTTCATGGTGGCCGATAACGCCTTAAAGACCTTTTTCCGTTAGATTTTTGGCACTAATGTTGCCATCAAACTTTAAAGAATTGTAGTTTTTCTATGAATTCCAAAGGGAACTATCTTTTGCCATCAAAATCTTTATAGCATTACTTCAAACGAAACTTGCCAATTGACTGATAGGCCTATCCCGGGGACAACTTCTAACAAACGGGTTTGGGGAGGACGTAGTAAAGTATGCGCAGATCCAGGGGCAACGTACCCGGCCCAATCTCAAAACGAAGAAGAAAAAAAAACCCAAAACTGGTTTTAAAATGTTAGAAGGTAGGACTTTGACCCCCCCCCCCCCCCCCCATCTGCCATGTCTGCGCTCAGCAATGACGTACACTGTCAGTGGTGGATCAGGCGGAGACGCAGCGGACGCCCCCTCCCCTTATAATTTGAAAACCACTCATTGACTGTAGATATTAAAATCAGAACATTTTTTTTTTTCAAACTATATCCTGGATCCGCTACTGCCACTGCGGACTGTTGACATGGTAGACTTACCTTTAAAGACTCTGGTAGCCCAGCGGGCCTGGAGTTCGGCAGGTGGAAAGATTGGTCCTGTCGGCTGAACAAGACCAAGGACAGCCATAGTCGGGTGCTTATGCTGCGGGTTAAATACGAACTTGTACATCTCAACATGGTTATTGTTGATCGGCAGTACGCTCTGAGGAATGTATGGGAACGAGATTTGATATCCGGTTGCGAGGACGACCACGTCAATTTCTTCTTCGCTACCGTCTTCGAAGACAACGCTGTTTTCGTTGAAATGGCGAATGTTTGGCTTGATAGTGACCAAACCGCTGACGATGGCAACAGGAAGTTCATCATTGAGTGTAGGCACAGCGGCGGTGACCTTGAAGTTGGGCTCGATGCCAAGGAGTTTGTGATCTACACGTGACCTTTTATTTTGAATTAAAATATGTATTTAAATATATATATATATATATATATATATATATATATATATATATATATATATATATATATATATATATATATATATATATATATATTAACCCCTCCCAAAAAGTTCCGCAAATCGAATTTGGGCCATGATAACTTTTGATTAGTTATTCAAACTAATCAAAACTTATAACTAACGCCTTAGTTATTCCTGATATCCATACTATTGGAAAAATAATTTATTCCCCTTTTTATTGATATCATATTTGAAATGATTGGGTCATGCTTCAATGCACAGATTATCAGAATATGGGGAAAAGTAAAAAGTCAAATGTTGTAAAATGCACTTTTATTGATCTCATTGAAGTTCCGCAACGCCAATTTGGACCCTGATAACTTTTGGGGTATTTGTATTTTTATTGAATTTTATACCATTGTCAAGTTCATTAATTTCCTCTTTTTATTGATACCTAATTTACCACGTTGATGTCATGCTTGGGTCCACGGAACTCCTGAATACCAACTGAATGCAAGGCAAATTAAAAGATAATGTCCAGTTTTAATGTTCTGTAATACAACTTTAAACCTGGATACATTTTAATATGGTTTTTAATCTTTATCAATATTTGTAGCATTGAAAAGTTTATTCTTCTTTTTATTGATACCCTATTTGCAATGGTAACATCATGCTTGCATTCACATATAATTGACGAACATAATGCGAAATAAAAAGTGAAAAGTTGCGAAATGCATTGTTATTGGTCTAATTGAGTAACTCGCAATAGACAATAACAGTCGCAATAGGCATTCAATTTGAAACATTCTACGTCCGACTTGTCTTATTATCCAGGTGTTCTATGCATACACGAACAAATCCTATTGTTGCAATTAAGGTATCATTGAAAAGAGAGGAATAAATGAACTTGGCAATGGTATAAAATTCAATAAAAATGCTAAAATACCTCAAAAGTTATCATGGCGTAAATTTGAATTTTGGAATTCAATTTGATCAATAAGACTGCATTTTTGCATCATTTAACAATCTACTTTTCTCCATATTTTGATATTCTGTGCATTGAAGCATGACATAATCATTACAAATAGGATATCAATAAAAAGGGGAATAAATTATCTTTCCAATAGTCTAACTATCAGGCATATTCATTTTCTTACATTCCGTAGGATATCAGAAACCTTTTTGTCTTCTTCGTCTTCCTCCTCCTCCTCTCCTTCTTTATCTTTCTTAATTTTTGTTTTTGTCTAATCTTCTTCTCCAAGATGTCCCCGCTTTATTTTTGGGGCAAGTCCACGCTATTTGTTTCCGAGATGGCGATTTTTCGACTTTTTGACCATTTTTGTGTCAAGCATGTCAAGTGTGTCAGTGGGTTTGTAAAGGTAATAATGTGTCATATATCACCATAAAGGGTATGAAATGAACTTAATGCAAATGAGGTCAAAAGGTCATTTCAAGGTCATATGACGTCACAAAGCTCATTAATATTCATGAAAAATATATAAAATGCATTAAAATGCTATTTTCAACCATTTAAGAAAGAGGTTTGTCATAGGAGTACAACCAAAAAGTATGTATTTTCGGTTTTTATATTTTCCTGGCTAACTCTGGTGAAAATATCACGAACCTAGCACAAAGCTTTCCATATTTTTAGACTTAAAATATTCAGGTCTCACAAAAGTTACTGAGCTGATGTTAAATCGTACATTTTTATTACCCACCCTCCCACCTTTAGGAGTGAAACAAAATAAGTTTTTCTTACATTTTTGTTTTGTATTGTGTTTCTTTTATTTTATCAGAGAGATTTTTTAACAAAAGATGTTGCTACGCCTTGGCTACACCAATTGATTAATAAAAAAATATTACAGGGAATAATTGTCCCGTGTGTTACTGTCCCGTTTGTTACCTGACATAGTTTTTAAAACTTGAACTTTGCCAGAAAACTCAAAGTTGTATTAACGTTAAAATATGTACTTACAATGTTTATTACATGTTTAAGAGGATTATGACTCTGCAAATTTAGATCTACTTTATAAAGTATATTATGTATACCGTATTGAATTTTTATCATGTAAAACTGTTTGTAAAAGAATCTCAATTCAGCCTTTGGCTGCGACGATTTTATTGAATAAACCATATCTTATCTTATCTTATAAATTCAGAGTTAAATGTGAAGAAAGTCAAAATTTGAAAACACCATTTTTTTTTTTTGCGGTCCCGTTTGTTACCGACGAACAAATGATCTTAATTTAATTATGAATTTAGTTATTACAACTATTTTTTATGTTTTTGTTGAACATTCTTAGTGCCTTCAGGAATATACCAAAGGATTGAGATTTCATTTAAGATTGTTTAAACAATCCCTATTTTTGGCTCTGAATGTCCCGTTTGTTATCGCGCAAAATAGCTTGGACTTGCCCTTTGACATTACCCCCCCCCCCCCACAAAACAATGTTTCTTGTTTCTTGCTCAACCCTATCCCCAAAAAACCTTTATAGACTATCATTATCTCTTCTTATTCAAGTAAATTATCAAAGGAATGTTATTACGACATAATACACGCGATTCATTCTTTCCAGGCGTCATTGTTCTTGATTGTTACTTCTAGTTTGAGTATTCCTATGAACGCTGAAATTGAAACTTATGCCCCTTCTCTGTATAATGCAAATTTATTCCATAGCAAAGTGAAATAAAATTAAGGCCCATTTAGTATTCGGTCCTAAACTCTTGCAGTTGAACAAAATCTCGATTGCATGTTTCGAACGCCCACACAAGATAATTTTACTTGTTTTAGATGTCATAATTAATGTAAAATGTCACATTTTCCGAATCGTATAGCAGCAGATCGCACAGAGTGCCGTGGACATGGTGGACTAACTAGGTATGGGTTGAACTCACTGGCTTAATTTGCGAAGTGAATATTCGGTAAACCAGAGGGGTAGGGACTTCACAACCCTGTTACTTAGATCACCTGGAATACACTTATCGGCCAATCGTAACCAGATCCAAGCTCCACTTCTCGTACTCAAGTACAACTGTTTAGATTGAAAATGGAAATATACTAACGTTACATATTTTGGTGAATATAACCATATATTTACATAAACTAAGTAGGCATAGCATATAAATACATTTAAATTAAAGCTATTCATCATTAGGGCGATTCCATACTGTTGTTGTTTTTGTCTCTTTGTTTTCTCTGTTATTTTTGTGTCCCGTACGACACACTGCTATTTTCCATTTCAATTGTAAATGATGTGTAATCAAGTCAAGTTAAAGGGGAAGTTCACCCTGGAATTTTAGTGGTTTAAAAAAATGCAGAAAAATAAAAGAAAAAATTGAGTGAAAGTTTGAAGAAAATCGACCAAAAAGTAGATGAGTTATGAATATATCAAGGTTTGATTCTGTGACGTCACGTGCGAGCAGCTCTCCCATGTGTTGTGTATGTAAATTCCATAAATTCATCTTTTTTCATGGTTCTTAATAATGGAGTGGGCTAAATTGATATTGGCATGCATATGAACATATGTTTGATGTTACACCGGCCACACAGGTGAAATAATTAATATTCTTCTGAAAAAATGACACTTTATGGAATTTACATTACATAACACATAGGAGAGCTGCTCGCACGTGACGTCACAAAATCGAAAGTTTAAATATTCATAACTTCATTATTTTTTGTTCGATTTTCTTCGAACCTTCACTCATATTTTTCTTTTATTTTTGTGCATTTTTTTAAACCACTAAATTTCCAGGGTGAACTTCCCCTTTAAGTGTTGGTTCTTGTGCTCCTTTTTGTACTACTTGAGGATCACCATCAATCAAGAAAATATTCTTTTATTTTCACACCAAAAAGATGTAAAATGTTGTCAAAATGTCCCGTACGACACAGCATGGAATCGCCCATTATTAGTATAAAAGATCATCGAACAACAACCATACTGCCCCCTCCCAAATACTTGAAAATGACTCATGTTCATGAAGCGGGATTGATGACGTAATGCCTAAGCATGGAATGCTAGAACCCTCTGCCATCCAGGCCTGATTGAGTTTGCCATTAGCATAGCATGCTATGCCTATGGCATGACGTCATCCAACAACGCAGGAAATTGGACCCATCTTGAAGGAGAAAATACAATTAACGAAACTCCTGATTGTGAGTGTTTCAAAAGGAAAAGTTTCAATTTCCAAAATGGATTTGTCTTCTTAAGATACCCATAGTAGTTATTGGTTCCTTCAAAGTACCTTTGTGGCCACTTTACCAAGCTCGACTGCGGCGTCCACACCAGAGTTCCCCATACCGATGACCACGATTCGTTTTCCTCGGTATTTATCTTGGGTCAGATAGTCATGAGTGTGCAGAACCTCTCCTTTGAAGTCATTCAAGCCTGGACAAAATACATACACCATTGGAAAAAGATGGGATTGGTAAATTATCATGATTATATACATGTTATAACCGTCTAACACTTTCTTCTCTCTCTCTCTCTCTCGTCTTCAAAATTTGACCAGGTGAAATACTTAATTTCATTTTTTAAAAATGTTTTGTTTCGTTTTATGACTTTACATTAGTTCCCGCGCTAATCTATGACATGTCTCGTGAAATGATATTGGATGACCGTACGATTCTCTCAGCGGGTTTGGTAACAGTACCAAATCTACCGCGGGACCGTATCTGCCACCACACTGGCATCATGAATTTACCTTCAAAGTAAGGGATGTTTGGAGTGCAGTGATGACCGGTGCATGCCATCACGGCATCGAATGTTTCTTCCCTAGTCGCTCCGTCATCCGTAGTCGTCAAAGATAACTTCCATCTTCCAGTCAAATCATAGTCGACGGCAGGGAGAATGGTATTGACTTTGGTCTTGTATTGGATGTACTTTCGAAGTCCAAAGTTGTCGGCATAATTCCCAAAATACTAGATTCGAAAAATGATAATCAAACGATTAAGATACAATCCAAAGATAGTCTTAACAAAATAGTAAATAACAGAGTCGAGAACGAAACTAGAGCAAATGATTTTGAAGAAGTAACCTAAATCAAAACAGACGGGCCTGTTAAAAAAAATACCCCCCCCCACCCAAAAAAATAATAAATAAATAAATAAATAAATAAATAAATAAATAAATTAAAAAATAAATAAATAAATAAATAAAAAATAACAAAACCAAACCACCCCCCCCGCCAAAAAAAAAAAAAAAAAAAACAGAGCTTGATGAGCATGATGAGGTGGAGCCACTTTAAAAAGTGAGACGGATTTGACAACCGCGCCGTGTTCACTATTGACTGTGTTATATAAAAGCAAGTCTTATAAATATATCTTCTGAGATAATTATCAATAGTAGTGCCTGTTACGACTGGTAATGTCGCAGCGACGCATAATATCACACTAACGAATAATGTCGCAGAAAGTGACATTATGCGTTTACCCTCAAACGCATAATGTCACAGGCGACGCATAATGTCGCAACTGTTTTTCATCCATGTCCTGACGCATAACTGATAATGTCGCACCAGTCTGGAATGCAAGGCTGTTTGAGCCCCACTGAGCATGACTTCATGACTTCTGGACGCCCTCTCATTAGTCTGCAAGCACAGACTCAATTTGACACTTAACAAATTTCAGTCTAGAGTGGAGACTAGCCTCCAAACTCACTGTCTGTGTTGGGAGAAGCTACAGTACACGGGTGAATCTAGTTCTTAACTGCAGACCCTAGTAAGCTAACAACATGGGTTTGTTCCTGCAAACTACCCTCTCATTGCCATGTGTAACCATCGTATAGTATTGTCAAACCCGCATCGCACTTTCCCGAAGTTGAGCAAGGATGGACCCTCGGTCATGGATATTTTTAAATTTAATTGCTCTGATCACGAAAGCAGCGGGCCATTCGTGTATCCTTCGTGTGTCCTTCGCACCGGCATAAATCCGTAAAGAATGGATATTACATAATAATACAAAGTGCATCCCGCTAAAGATTAGAAAGTTGCAATCATGCTTTACCTTCTGTAGGCATCAGCTGACTTCACGCGAACCCTAATATTTAACCATCGTGTATCCATCGTCTCTCAACATCGGGACAGTGTGACGCCACCATAAAACAAATACCACTGCGACATAATGCGCTGGGGTTATGTAACGTTATGCGTTATGCGACATTATGCATCATGACATTTTGCGTTGGCTGCGACATTTTCGTCTCTGCGACATTAACGGTCGTAATTTAATTAACAGGGTCGAAATTATGTCAGTATAAATAAGCCTGTAATTTCATTAATAAAGGGAAAATAAATTGTGAGGGGAAAAGTAGACCTACCTTTTTTAGCTACTTGGTAATTATTGCGGTATGAATGTATTGAGTAGGGAACTAGAAATTGAATTCGTCGTTGGGACGAATTAGGTGGTCTGTCCAAGAAATACATAAGAAATAAAAGAAGAAAGATGGAAGAAAGATAAAACAAAGAAATACATAATAATAATAATGGTGGCTTCTTTTATAGCGCTCAGGTCCGTCATGCATGACGCTCATGGCGCTTTACAAAGAATTTTTTTTTTTACACATTATTACCCCGGTCATAGCTGAGCAGGCCAAGTATGTAGCGCTCAAGCATATCGGGTACCCAATTTGCACCTGGGTGGGAAGGAGCATTGTAGACAAAACGCCCATGCCCTGTACATACGAAATGGTACAGAAAAGATGAAACAAAGAGGAAATGCACAGACGTGATAACTGATATGCGCACAGTACAAAGCAACTGTAGTTATCCTAGGGTTGTGTACATAAGCCGCTTAAAATTACATTTCAATTAATATAAAAAGCAAAATATACATTATTGGCTATTGTATGTGTGTCGTAGTGACCGAGGAAGACATTTATATTTATTTAAAAAAAAAAATATATGTGGACACGCTGGACTCGTACACACGGTCTCTTGATTACCAGTCAAACGCCTTACTGATTAAGCTAAAATATTAAAAATGAGTATTCTGAGTGACCTTTGATGACATGGTCAGATGACCTTTGACAGGAAATTGATGTTCTGTAAATATGATTGATTTTGAACGATTTATATTGATGATATGATCAATGATAGAATTTTACAAAATGGCGCCTGGATGACGTTATCATGACTTGATGACCTTGAAAAACTTCGATGCACATCTTCATAGTGACATCCATTGATGACATGAAATTGAAGGAAATCGATCTGATAGATTAAGAGATAGATTGGACACAAAATATTGGCTATAAAAATAAAGAAGAAAAATTTGACGAAATTAAGAGGTGATCTGTCAAGGACAGACCACCTAAAGCAGGCGCGGATCCTGGCGGGAACGCTCGCACCCTCCGCCAAAATATGGAAATGAGTATTCCAATGGTATTTCCGAGGTTGTTTTGGTGGTTTCTTGTCAATTCGAGAGTGCTGATTCCAAATCCGATGAGCCTAGTGCCAGTCTCGAAACCTGGTGGATTTTATGCAAATTGCTAAAATTCAAAATGGCTGCCAAAATGGCCGCCAAAACTGGAAATCAGTATTCCAAGGGTATTTCTGAGATTGTTGTGGTGGTTTCTAATCAATTCGAGGATGCTGATTCCAAATTCAATGAGTGCCAGCCAAAAAATCCAACAGATTTTACGCAAATCGCTATAATTCAAAATGGCTGCCAAAATGACCGCCACAACTGGAAATTAGTATTCTAAGGATATTTTGGGGGTTGTTTTGGTGGTTTCTTATAAATTCGAGGGTGTTGATTCTAAATTCAATGAGTGCCAGCCGCAAAACCCAACAGATTTTACGCAAATCGCTAAAATTCAAAATGGCTGCCAAAATGGCCGCCCAATTGACAATGCGTGTTATATGGGTATATTGGGTGTTTTGGTGGTTTCTTGCCAATTCGAAGGCGCTGATTCCAAATCCGATAAGTACCAAACACAAATTACACATGACAGAAAAGAAAGAAAAGAAAAGAGAGAAAAAAAGTGGAAAGAAATGGCAACCAAGTAATGTAAAATATATTATGGCTATACATTGCCAATAAGTTATGAGACTCTTTTGGCTGTTTAATGTCATAGGGTCCCAAGCTAACCGTCCTACCAGCATTGAACCATTGAGGCTCCCCCACCACCACACGAAAATGCTCTCCAAACATGATTCTTTTCCTTATCAAGATCATTCCCTCAGTTGTTAATTCTTTTTTGGCATTCGGCCTTTGATCAAGAAAGTCACCATTACCTATAGGGGTAGGATAAAGTCAAATCTTACGGGGAGCGCTGACAAAATAAATAAAGGTTCATGTACAAAAGGAATGCATTTTATATTATATATTATTTTATACAGGGGTGCCCGCATCCTCCGCCTTCCCCCCCCCCCCTTGGATCCGCCACTGACATGTATAAGATGTACGCCTATATCGTGCATCTAGTCTGTCCCAGAACAATTATATTTTATTTAGTCGTGTTCGATCATTTAGTTTATGTAAAGTGTCTCCTGTTGTTCAATAAACCATAAACGGGAATTTCATTTACAGCCTCTATTCTGTAGGGGGATAAAAATCCAAGAATATCTTTTTGATGTCAGGATTACTCACAAACCCAGTCTTTGAATAATAAAAAATTGTATTGTGTCTGTAATAGTGCAGTGAGACATGAATATACTTTTGCATGTCTTACAAAACATGCGATATACAATATGAAAAAAATAATCCAATACTGAATCATATGACTCATTTTGCTATCAGGAAAATGCTAAATGTTCTATTTCTAGGACTCGCGTAATCATGGTAATGTTGAATGAGTAGGCCTAGGGCCTACCCTTAAATTGACAAGAACCACTAGATAACATAAGAAATACAGATAAAATAGGCATTTTCACAAATTTGCTTTCATTTGGAATTAATAAGCCTTTTTCATGACTGTCGGCCGTTTTCACCTGCTCAAGTCATTTCCGTAAATAATATCAAGGGTTCCTTGAAAGGTACCCATCGAATTTGGAATCATAGCCATGAACTTGCCAAAAAGCTATACTATAACCTCGGATATACACATAGAAAATTTTTAACGTGTGGCTGATGCCAGCGAATATTGACGATTTGCGCAAAATGCTAGGTTTTCGTGCCTCTACTCATCAGATTTTGAATCAGCATTCTCAATTGAAAAAAAAAATTATTAAAAAAAAACTTAGATAACAATAAACTGCGCTTTTTCATTTCACTTGGCGACCGTTTTGGATTTTAGCAGAGTTTCACGGTTGTCACTAAATGTTGAATTTGGAATCAGCACCCTCAAATCGACAAGAAACCACTCAAAAACAACCTCTGAAAAGATACACATTTTAATTTTTAGCGGTTAACATAAATCCTGTAGCTTTTTTTGGCTGGTACTCATCGGATTTGGAATCAGCGCCTACAAATGGGCAAGAAACAACCAAAACGCCTAATATACCCATATAACACGCTTTGTCAATTGGGCGGCCATTTTGGCAGCCATTTTGAATTTTAGCGATTTGCGTAAAATCTGTTGGGTTTTGCGGCTGGCACTCATTGAATTTGGAATCAGCACCCTCGAATTTATAAGAAACCACCAAAACAACCCCCAAAATATCCTTAGAATACTAATTTCCAGTTGTGGCGGCCATTTTGGCAGCCATTTTGAATTATAGCGATTTGCGTAAAATCTGTTGGGTTTTGCGGCTGGCACTCATTGCATTTGGAATCAGCACCCTCGAATTTATAAGGAACCACCAAACCAACCCCCAAAATATCCTTAGAATACTAATTTCCAGTTGTGGCGGTCATTTTGGCAGCCATTTTGAATTATAGCGATTTGCGTAAAATCTGTCGGGTTTTGCGGCTGGCACTCATTGAATTTGGAATCAGCACCCTCAAATTGATTAGAAACCACCAAAACAATCTCAGAAATACCCTTGGAATACTGATTTCCAGTTTTAGCGGCCATTTTGGCAGCCATTTTGAATTTTAGCAATTTGCGTAAAATCCACGAGGTTTCGAGACTGGCACTCATCGGATTTGGAATCAGCACCCTCGAATTGACAAACAACCATCAAAAAACATTGTATACATTGTATATCAAAAAACAAGGTTACATGGTCTCTAGCCTGGACTAACCGGACCACATTGAGAAGGTGAGGACATGGTGTGATGTTATCGTAGGCTGCTGGTTTGTTTTAAGAGATTATGCTGCAGTCACACAGACAGTTACGTATAGATACGTTTGTGTTGTTTTAATCTTATTCCATCTTCTATTCTATCATTTCTTATGTATTTCTTTGTTTTACTGGAAGAACGAAATTATTAATATTTTCACTGCTGACTATGACGGGTAGGCACCCGTGGGGATCCGCAGAAAAAAAATTTGGACGCAACCGGACGTACATAACTCAACGTAAAGTGTATGTGTGACTGTGGCTTATACACACAGAATCATAGGCCCGAATTCACAAACGTGGTTTAGTTAGTCCATGGGTCTAAATCAGGTGGTTTGTGAATACCAAATTTAGACCATGGTCTAAATCCGTGGTTTAAAAAATTGATTTAGACCATGGACTAACTAAACACGTTTGTGAATTCGGGCCATTAAGTTTGTTTAGTAATGTGTAAAATACAATTCTGTTTTTTAAAAAAATGAACAATAAAAAAATGACCTTGGTTATGTAAATAAAAACAGAGGGGTCTGCAAAAAAAAAAAAAAAAAAAAAAAAGCAGGGCTCGTATAGAGCCATATACATGAGAATATATAGTCAAATATTATCTATACAAATGACGTTTTGTAAAATGATGGATATTTTAAGGAAGTTATAAGGTAGCACTTCCTTTGAAGTTATTTCCGCTCTTTTGAGGCAGAAGTTGTTAATGAGAATCCTCATCTCGTTTTAAGCTTGGTAGGAGTGCAAATATTATCGGTTTCAAATCTGAGATTATTATTCCGTGATCCATAATTTCAATTAAATATTTATGCTAAATCAAAAGGTGTAGGCATAGAGTGAAACATATATAGGATTTTAGCTGACTACATCCGTCAGTGTAATCAGAGTAACACCATAGTGCACTTTTTCCCCAATACCGCTAGATGGTAGCCTACCATGCCGGAAAAAACCCACAGTGTGAACACAATGTGAACACACCTAGACATAATGTGTTCATATTGTTCCATACAGTTTCCAGTACCGACACTGTGAAAATGGGCTAAATTCCCAAAGTTGTCACATTGTGAGGACTCGGACACTGTGTTCATAGAGTAGACTATGTGGATCTGGCCCATTTTCACACTGTTCCCACAGTTTGGACACACTGTGATTGACACTGTGTCATTTCCGGGTAAACAGCTCACCTCAAGAACTTTCCTGTTGTGCAGAAAGTTTGGCCAATCGTCTGGGATGGGGTAGTCACTGAAGCACATCGTCTCTTTGCTGGTGTTGATGATAGTTGATTGAAACACACAGGAGAGTTCCGTCCTGTCCTCCCGATAGAACCACAAACCCCCTACAGTGTTTGTCTTCTCGAAGCACACGGGTTCGAGACCCTCTTCCAGGCATGTCTTGATAGCAGTCAGACCACAGGGTCTGCTCGGCGATTACTGCAACTCTTGTTCGTTGTTGTCGTGTTTCGCCATGATGATGATGTCGTGCCGCAAACAGCTACGAAATTCAGACAAGTCTAATATCGATAACGGTAAAGCTCTCTCAAACTTTCGTGTCAATATGCCAGTGCGCAATCGGTTCAGTGCTATGGAACATCTAGTCTAGACTATTTGTCAATTTTGTTTTGTACAGTGAACATATTTCAAAGCCGAAAATATCAGTTTGGCCAGGATTTCATTACAGGGGGGGGCCCAATCGGAATTTAGATTTTGGTACACGCAATTTTGTTCCGTTACACGCGGGCGAGCCAAAAGTACAACTTCTTTTTCTTTCCAGCTGGCCCGGAGGCTATTAAGCGGGGGGGGGGGGGGGGGGAGGCGGGTGGAGGAGGAGATGTTAATTTTTTTTAGCCGTCGTCCATCAAGAGAGAGGTCATTCATGGTATCCAGCTATAGGAGGGTAATTACGGTTGGGGTCACGGGGGGGGGGGAGGGTAGAGTGTTATTTTTTTTTTAGCTCGTGCCATCAAAGAGGTCATCATGTATCAGCTATAGGGGTAAGGTTGGGGGTCATATCGGCCCGTTCGTCTATTTTTACTACGTTTTTTTTTTTTCTCTTTTTTTTTCTAGGGGAGGGGGCCGACGGGCCCGGCGCCACCCTCCCTGTATCCGCGCCTTGCCCTTGTCAATATTTTGAACTTGACCTCACAAGGTAGTATCGACAGTCTACCTAACTACGTTGGTACAAATTCATACGAAAGAGGCATAATGATCCAGAACTCGCCCTCGATCGCATACAAAGGAAATGGAAAACAGATATAATAGTGGGGCCATCTATCCCTGATAGCAGACAATGGTAATAATGACGTCATAATTTGGTCGTAAACTGGGAAAACTGGTCGTAAGCTGACAAACGTCGTATGCACGACGTCTTTTTGACGTCATTTTAACCACTTTCAACGACAAGTGTATGTTGAAATTTTATATGACTAGATTATGACGTAATTATTACATCATTTATTGACCAATCCTCGACGAGTAAATTTGCATTTTAATATGACCACATTATGATGTGATTTGTCGTCATTTATTGACCAATCTACGACAGTTTAATTTGCATTCTTTTTAATAAGACCAGATTATGACGTGACTATGACGTCATGTATTGACCAATCTACGACGAGCTAATTTAAATTTATATGACCAGATTATAACGTAATTATGACGTCATTTATTGACCAATCTACGACTAGTAAATTTGAAATTTTGTATGACCAAATTATGACGTAATTATTACGTCATTTATTGACCAATCTTCGACGAGTAAATTTGCAATTTAATATGACCCCATTTTGACGTCATTTATTGACCAATCTTCGACGAGTAAATTTGCAATTTAATATGACCCCATTGTGACGTGATTTTGACGTCATTTATTGACCAATCTACGACAATTCAATTTGCATTATTTATATGACCAGATTATGACGTGACTATGACGTCATGTATTGACCAATCTACGACGGGCTAATTTACAATTGATATGACCAGATTGTAACGTAATTATGACCCGTTGAACCAATTACTGGACCATTTGACACCAGTAAAACAAGCCTGTGATTTGCCTACGGCCACTTTGCTTCCATTGAGACCCATTGATTAATAAAGCAAACAGGCGAAGAAGAAGCCCAATTACATATGCCTGAGCGCCCCCTCCCCCAAAAGGAGATTTTAAAAAATATATATATATTTGGGACCTTAATTTTTGGACTCAAATGATATTCACCAAAAGCTGAGGTGCCGCAGGATAATTATGAACCCCATCAAACATAAACAAGTATTTAATTGTATCAGTAGCCCCCTCCCAAAAAAAATAAATTAATTAATTAATTAATTAATTAATTAATTAATAAACAAATAATAATAATAATAATAATAATAATAATAATAATAATAATAATAATAATAATAATAAAAATAAATAAATAAATAAATTTTAAAAAATTACTCACCCCTCTTCCTGCGCATATTTCATATAATTTTTTATTTCTTCCCTTATTATGGGAGAGCCCCATCATAATTAGCCTATAAGCAAGTTGCTATAAGAGGGCTGTAGGATGACATATTGCTTTGAAATCCACATAGGGGCAATATATTTCATTTAAACTCTCCCGCCTCCTCCCCCTCCAAAAAAGAATAATATAGGTTTTCCCGGTCAAGTTTAAACTGTCTCCGATCAATTTGACATTTCTTTCGAGCGCTTTCGTCCCGAATGTGATCGCGATTACAAATCTGCAATGAAATTTGTCTATGTGTAGCCAAAATCAAACACCGTTCATTCCAATTGCGAATTGCGCCGATGAATTTGCTGTTGTGAGCAGTCGCATTCGTCAATGTTCGCTCAAATTCGTCCATTCGTAAAATTCCGTCTTCTGTTGAATTCAAATTCGTTTTGGGGCATCCACATTAGAAATATCTGTATACAAAATTAGGAATGTTTGGTTCGGGTAGCAAAATAAAATTTGGGAGGGGCCGTGAAGTTTTTATGTCAGAAAAGAGGCTGGGCACGGGGGAAGGGGAGCCTGAGCATGCAAAACACACACACACACATACACACACAAGAAAAATTATTTTAAAAAACACACACAAAACACAAACACATGCGGCATGTCAAATGATATTTAATGGAACCGGCATATTTTAGGTCATTTTTTTCTTCTTTTTTTTATTGGTCGTGTTTATATTACAAGATGAATATCATTATAATACTTTTCTCTTATCTCCAGGACCCTCTATCGTCTTTCGTTAAACTCACATTGATAATACAATAAATAAATTCATGTACATGTATAATGTGTTTGGTAGTTATTACGGTGTTGATGTTATTATATTTTACGTGATTGGGTCATTTCTTTAACCACAATCAGCGACAGCAGTGCTTAGTTGTAATTCTCAATCCCAGTCTTTGCTTTGCACAAGCTGTGCTCAATACATAACAATTTTGGCAACAATGATGTTCCTTGGTTTTATGTCTTTTTAATGCACAAATTGAAAGAGAAGTTCAAATCTAATGGTACCTGGATGGGATTTTGCATTTAATCAGTTCCTGCAATGGAATGCGTTTCATAATGTTTGTTCGTGCATGTAGGGTAGCTCTTTGTCCCCTTACAACTAAATTATTTTGAAATATTTTAGTGAATTCCCCAAACGGTACTCGAAAACATATTTTGTGTCTCGTTTTTCAATGATCTACAGGGCCATTCTTTGAAAAGTGAACCTTTTTGGTACAAAATAAAGTTTTTGTTTTTTTATTTTAAGCTGCATATTCAAATAGAGCAATGTCTGAAGTTTCACGAACTAATGTTTTTTCATGATTTTTGCAATTGTTCATGCTCATTTGCATAAATTATAAACGTAAATGATAATTAGATGGAAAACGGTACATAAAATATCTTTTTTTTTTTAACCCTGGCTGGAATGGATATGCTGACTTCCTTACTTGGATTACTGTCATTATATTATTATTTACCTCTATTCCTTTTAATCTAACCCGAAAAATAAGGTTGTTAAACTGATTGTATAGGTTTTCCCGGTCAAGTTTCAACTATCTCCGATCAATTTGACATTTCTTTCAAGCGCTTTCGTCCGATATGTGATCGCGATTACAAATCTGCAATGAAATTCGTTTATGTGTAGCCAAAATCAAACACCGTTCAATCCAATTGCAAATTGGGCCAACGAATTTGCTGTTGTGAGCAGTCGTATACGTCAATGTTCGCTCAAATTCGTCCATTCGTAAAATTCCCGTCTTCTGGTGAATTCAAATTCGTTTTGGGGCATCCACTTTAGAAATTACTGTATACAAATTAGGAATGTTAGGTTCAGTTAGGAAAATAAAATTTGGGAGGGGGCCGTGAAGTGTTTTTGTCAGAAAAGAGGCTGATCATGGGGGAAGGGGGAGCCTGGGCTTTGAAAACACACACGCACACAAAACAAAACAAAACAAAACAAAACAAAACAAAAACAAAAACATAAGCTGATTATAAGTTTGCGTTTTTATCAGAATGAATTAAAAACTATATGTCTGCTCGAAAACGAAATGTTTACCCCAAAAAAAAACAATAAAAACAAAACTTATGTGTATAAAACAGAGTAGGGGCTGCTGCCTCCATCTTCACTCTATTCATTAGAAACTTGCATAACATGAGGGGGTGGGGATGTTAAAAATTTTCGGCCTTCGGCCATCAACAAGGTTATCATGTAACGGCCATGGGGGGGGGGGTAGATTGGTCAGTCGGGTCGTCAATCTATTTTTTCTACCATTTTCCTCTTTTTCCCCCCCTTTTTTTGTGGGGGTGGGGGCTTTCCCCCTGGATCCACCCCTGAAATGGTCAATACACCAAGTGACAATTAGATCAAGTATGTATTACATAAAATTCAGATTAGACCAAATAGCTCGTAGACAGGCGCGGCCCCCATAACCCAGCAGCAAAAAAAAAAAAAAAGGGAAAGGGGAAAAAAGTGAGAAAAGATGCAAGATCGACAATATTGACCAATAAACCGTACCCCTGTGACCGTAACATGATGACGTTCTGGATGACCGAATGCCGCAAAAAAAACAAATAACAAATTCTCCCTTTTCGTTACTAAAAGTGCCCTTTTTTTGGGGGGGCTACAAAGGAAATTTCATATTATAAAAATACAAAAACTTTTAGACTTCTTGAAAGGCCCACGGACAACTTTTTTGTAAAAAAAAGGGGCACTCTTGTTACTAAAAAGAACCCTTTTTCCTCCACAGTTTCTTTTTTAAACCCAAATTTTTCCGCTCGGTCGCTATGCGACCTCGCATAAAGAGGGAATACTAAGCAATACGCATGAGACCAATTACCCTGCTGCCGGAGGCAACTATTGTAAAAGAGTGTTGTCAGAAGCACATAGGCCTATTTACATCCCTCTAAACGTATTTTGAATGCCTTTCTAGCAGTTTTGTTTTTAAAAATCATTTAAAGATGTAAATCTATTTGCAATTGGTATTTAACATTATCATGGGGGCAATAATTTACACTTTGCTTTAAGTGTATAATAAAACTGTAATGTTGCTTAAATTTTAAATGTAGCTTAAACTCCAAAATGTACATTTTTCTTTTAAAAGTGGGCACTTTTAATCACTCAAAAATCAATATATTGAACAGCATAATAAACTAAAATACTACTTTTATACCCAGCCCCTTCCTATCCCATAAAATTTGCTCATTATGCCACTGAGGTAAAGGGCCCCCTTTTCAGAGAAAAAGTGCCCCCCCCCCCACTTTCAGATTCGTTCCGTTGCCTCTCAATACAAATTATTGCTTATAAATTTATTTTGTGTTTACCATGGGCGCCACCAAATATCACCAAATATGAATCCATGACAAGTTTTAATTTGATTATTAATTAGCAAACAAATTGGTCACACACGTGACCCGCTGGGTGGGGGCGGTAATAAAGGTCTGATTATTTTCATTGATTTTAGCATTATTATGCTCCAAAAATGGTTCTGCAAATGGTTCTGGAATAATTTTTGCGAAAAAAACAAAGAAAAACAAAAGGTCGAAAAAAATATATACATAAGAAATTCATAAAACAAAGAATTACCTAAGGAATTTATTTCGATACCAAATTTTTTTCCAAATACAATTGTTAGTTATCCTATAAGGATTATGCAAACAAAAATTAGCATTCCAGAAGCTTTAGTTTGTCAATTAGTAGAAAAATTATGACTTCATGCAATGCATAAATTAGCATAATTAATTCATATAAAATAAATAGATATTATTTCGGGAAAATTAACAGTGCTTTCGTGTAGTTTACATCGCACACTACCATCGTGCAAATTTTCAGCGCGGTCGCGGGTTCAACAGCCGAGATCTTATAGGGGGCATCATGGCCCCCCTCCCTCCCCGCCCCACTCCCAGTCTTGACAGCTACCAGAACACCCCAGTGGCTGATTAGGGTTGAGTTCATAAAAATTTTACCACAATTGCTCAAAATGTACATGTGGTGATTGGTGATATCTCATGTTTAATCATAATATGTCATAGTCTTTGCGATGAGAAGACTTGAGCAAAGACTACTTATTCAGGTCATGTTAATGTAATGTTTACAAACTGTCTAGTGCCATGAACTGTAGTGACCTCGTGATGATAGTTATATGAGCCAGGTCACTTTCATGGAATAATAATGTACTGTGTGAGGATACAGTAATACCTCACTTGTTATAACATCTCAAGTCACAGCAAGACGCATTATTAAATGTGCTCTAGACATAAACCATAATGTCCATCCAAGCCTCTATATTGTGATCTGTACTGATGTCATATTTATTACAACCCACACCTATATTCCAACATGGTGTCAGATCGGGATTTATTTTAATGGAATATCAGCGAAAATGGAGGATTTAATTGACTTGGAGAGGATCAGAAGTCACAGTGTTGGATTGAAACCGAGCTGGAAGAGTCTGATGTACTACCAGAATGGACAAGCCGAAAAACTCAGGCCAGATTCATTTCGTAATATCATGATTATGATTTTATTTGAGGGAATGTCTGTAAGAGTAAAAAGCTATATTATAGCCAGTATGTCTAGAATTTGTATGACTGTGTGTAGGAGCTCTGTGCCCAACATTTCTAGAAAAATAAAGGGTAGAGTAGGCAGAACAGTGCATACAAAGTATTATTCAGTGAAGTGTTTAAATAATTAAGCTAAATGTATATAAGGTCTGCATTTAAGAAAAAGCTAAGCTAGTTATTAACACATTGTTCATGTGAGTAAGAGTCGTGTTTAAACAATTGAGCTAAATGTTGTTTGGAATCATTTATTAGAAGCCTTTTGTTAACACAGTTAGCTCAGCTTAGTCAGCTACGTCAAGCTGAGAGTGAAAATGCTACATAATAATGTTGAAAAGAAACAGAAGTAGCAGGGTTGAAAAGAAACCCAACTTGAAACTTAGCTAGGTTGAAAAGAAACCAAGGAAGAGCTAAAGTAATGGTTGAAAAGATACCAGGAAATATAGCTAAAGGTTGAAAAGAAACCAAAGAATTAGCTGAAGGTTGAAAAGATACCAAAAAATATAGCTATTGTTGAAAGCTGAAGAAATAGCTAATCGTTGAAAAGAAACGAACAAAAAATATAGCTCATCGTTTAAAGCACGTAAGAAGGAGCTATAAGGTTGAAAAGATACCAATATGATAGCTAAAAGAAAAGCTATGTTAAAAATTGTAAGACGTTAAAAGAAGCGATAAAAAAGCTCATCGTTGAAAAGACACGAAATAAAGAGCTAATGGTTGAAAAGATACCACAATATTAACAGAGTGAAACGGCAATGTAGCCAAATTAGTGAAATCCTAGAGATTTGAAGTAGAAATCCACAAAGTCATTATAAGTGGAAATTTGAGTATATTTAAGTAAATTTGGAAAAGTTTACAAGTAGAGAGTCATTGAACTCCCAGAGTATTCACATGGAGAATGTTTTGTGAAGGAAGTAGATATTGTAAATGTTGATTTAAATCCAAGAAAGGATAGATATACAAGCTTTGAAAAGAAAGGTAAAATATTTCCAGAGGGTAAAAGTCTACCCCAGAGGAAAGTTGAAAAAATAGAGATAAAAATAGAACTTGGAACTAGAAAAGTTGAGTTTATTTTTTGATGATTGAAAAGAAATTCGGTCATCGCCCCCTTAAAGGGGAAGTTCACCCTGGAATTTTATTGGTCTTAAAAAATGAAGAAAAATAATAGAAAAATATTAGTGAAAGTTTGAAGAAAATCGACCAAAAAATAGCGAAGTTATGAATATGTAAAGTTTTGATTCTGTGACGTCACGTGCGAGCAGCTCTCCCATTGGTTGTGTATGTAAATTCCATAAATTTGTCTTTTTGTCATGGTTCTTGATAAAGGAATGGGTCAATTTGATATAGTCATGTATATGAACATATGTTTGATGGTATATCGACCGCACAGGTGACATAATTATTTTCTTCTGAAAAAAAAGACATTTTATGGAATTTTACACTATATAACACATAGGAGATCTGCTCGCATGTGGCGTCACAGAATCAAAACTTTGAATATTCATAACTTCATCATATTTTGGTCGATTTTCCCCAAACCTTCACTCATATTTTTCTTTTATTTTTCTGCATTTTTTAAGACCAGTAAAATTCCAGGGTGAACTTCCCCTTTAACATGCGTTAACTGGTAACCTTTAACCTATGCCGGAGTGACCTAGGTTAATAACCGAAAGTCTGAGAGATGTACTTCAAGGATTAGTAAGATGGCATGTTAAAGTGGTTCAGGCAATGCCAGTGCCCGTGATGTCGGTAGAGGCGATTCTTTTGGACAGAAAAAAAACCTCAAAATTGATTAGTTGGAACAAAATCAGTTGCTAAGGTAGTAAACGAATTGCAACTTGAAGTTTGTATTTGATATAGAAAGACCTTTCTTGTTAAGGCTATTTAATCACAATGTACATGTATGTGATAAAATTAATGCTGATATTGTTTGAAAAGAAAAACAAATCAGGTTAAAACAGATAATAGTTAAGAAAAATTATCTGGAAATGTGAGTATGTTGTTAAAGTTAAACAAAGTAAAAACAAATCACAATGTACCACATGGAAAATGGGTAGCCAGAAATTAAGTCAAAACAAAGAAGTTTTAGACAAAATAATATTGCCCAGTATCAGTTTGAAAGCACTGGAGCACGATAGAAATTAAATGTCTGAAAAAGAAGGCATTATGATTAGTTATCTTCAAAGGAGGAAGAATATCTGGATGACCTCGACGACTCAGCAGATGAAGTGCCATCGCAAAGAAGCCGGATCAAGAAACAACGATCTAATCAACGATGTGATGACTACAAGATCGTAGCGCGAAGCTACAGAACTAACTTTATAAACTGAGAGCAGGACCTTCGAGCTTCGAATCAGATGATCTTGTAAATACGAAGAACGACTTTCGCGATTTGTAAATAGAGACCAGAGCGGAATAAACAAGGGACCTTTCGCTTTAAGCAGGCTCTGAGCTTTTGTAGGATAGAGTTAGTTAAACATAATGTAGCCTATAGTGCATGTGACACTTCAATAACTGGAAGAAATTGGAAATACCTACAAATTACAAAGTCAGCGAAACACCGGATTCATGAGATGCAGATATCATCAAGAACAGAGACTCAGTTTAAAATGAAACACTGGACTCAGTTAAATGAATACAAGATGTGACTGCATGCATAATAGCAAAATTTATAAATGTTAGAATATGCATGCTCATCAACAGTTACAGATAAAAATAATTTCATCTTTCTTTAAAGAAAGGGAGGTGTGGTGATTGGTGATATCTCATGTTTAATCATAATATGTCATAGTCTTTGCGATGAGAAGACTTGAGCAAAGACTACTTATTCAGGTCATGTTAATGTAATGTTTACAAACAGTCTAGTGCCATGAACTGTAGTGACCTCGTGATGATAGTTATATGAGCCAGGTCACTTTCATGGAATAATAATGTACTGTATGAGGATACAGTAATACCTCACTTGTTATAACATCTCAAGTCACAGCAAGACGCATTATTAAATGTGCTCTAGACATAAACCATAATGTCCATCCAAGCCTCTATTTGTGATCTGTACTGATGTCATATCCATTACACCCACATATTACTACACGTTAACAGTACACTTATTGCATAATACATAATATATTCATTTTTCTGTACAATTTGCCATAGGTCACACACGTGACCCACTAAAATGTCACACACGTGACCCAACATCACGATATGAAATAATAGATAAAAAATGAAATTTCAGAGATGACTCCTATCCAGTGGTATTTTAAAAGTCTTCTATTTTCTGCTTAAAATTAAGGTGGCGTGCAATGAGCTAACATGCTAAAATGCAGGCTTCTATTTCCCTTGGCAAATCCGACCATTTCTGTATTAGATATAGGGTACATGCAGGTAGGCTTATGCTAAAGTGTAGCGTTGTGGCGCGGCGCGGCGCGTTGAAAAGTTGAAATAATCGACGAAAAAAAATTAAGGTGTCTTGAAAGCGTCCTGCGAAAAAAGGAAAAGATTCAGGATCGATTTTTGTGAAAATTTTTGGAAATGGAAATGATTATCATTTCGGACTCGAGACTCTAGCATAAGCCCTTTTGTGGGATTAGTGTGCATGTGTGTGTGTGTGTGTGTGTGTGTGTGAAAACTTGTGTGACTAATAGTTCCAAAACGATGAAAAGTTCGGTCGATCCTGTTTACGGCCATCGACAGCTATCGACATCGGCAGCAATCAGAAATCGCGATGGGTAGTCCTGGGGTGTATTTCATCAAAGGACTTGTCGGCCGTTTTATCCGACAAACTGTTATAAGCTACTGAAATGCTTGCATCTGATTGGCTGAGAGCAAATTTGTTGGATAAAATTTGTTGGTATGACAAGTCATTTGATGAAATATTATAGAACAGAACATTGATTAGATATCAATACTTTGTAACTAGTGAATATTGTTATCAGTTTATGTTACCTGCTGTTGGCAGCCCCTTGGCTTCACCCTCCGCCATCTTGACCTTGTAGACTCTAGTCTAGGATCGATCACACAGTGCACATCGGACATCGACATCGATAACCCGAATTCGCTAATTAAATTGGGCAAACTAGTATTTTTTAGTAAAAACATGGGCGCACCCAGGACTTGACGACCCGGGGCCAAATAGCTTTATATACTTTGGCGCCCCTCTGCAATTTTGGCCCCCCTCCCAAGGAGCTGACAATTAAGCCCCCCCCCAAAAAAAAAAAAAAAAAGTCATCAGCTCAAATTTGGCGCCCCTTAATCTCCACACCCCAATGAATGTGGGGCTTATTTTACGCAGCCTTTAATAATGAATAGGCAAATAAATGACATGCTAAATTTAGATGTCATCTTTTAGAAGATGTGATAACATACTTAGGTCGATATGGGTCTGTATTAATTTGCCATTGCCCCGTATTATAATGTTGAAGCTTATATTATCAGTTTAAATAATATTTCTAATAGTAAGCAATAATATAATAATAATAATAATAATAAATAATAATAAATAATATAATAATATAATAATAAGATAATAATAATAATAATAATAGTAATAATAATAATAAAAATTTATCATTATTATTATTATCATTATTATAATAATATAATAATAATAATATAATATAATAATAATAAAAATTTATCATTATTATTATTATCATTATTATTATTATTATTATTATTATTATCAATTATTATTATTATCCGGCCTTTGTACTGCAACAATGCCAGCTCTAAATTCTTTTGTCTGGAAAGAACTTGAATTTCCAAAAAATTTCACAAAAATCGATCCAGAATCTTTTTCTTTTTTCGTAGGACGCTTTCAAGACACCTTATTTTTTTTCGTCGATTATTTCAACTTTTCACGCGCCGCGCCGCGGCACAACGCTACACTTTAGCATAAGCCTGCAGGTAATATGGGCCAGCAGGTAATATGGGCCACCTGAAGCAAATCATGTCGTGACCGTCGACCGGTGACCGGTTTGAGCACCATAATGTTGTTCATATGAATTGTATACGAAAATATATCGTCGTGAGAGCATCTGATTGCCGAAATTTCTTTGAGAAAATTGCTGAAAACCAACAAGGTAGGTAAAACTTACGGCATTTTTTTTACTCTGATTTAAAATTTGATATTTCACAGAATGTGATGGTGAAAGAGTGTTTGAGGGGTAACCTCAATTGTTTTGTAATATTTAGTAAGCTTATAGTTTTATTTTGATCATACTAGCGTGTACAAGTCATTTGTTTTAGTGAAGGGGTGCAATGTGGCATTGAATGCTTGCCTGACACAGCAACATTAATGCAGGTAATATGGGAACATCCAAAATGGCGGAAATGATTCTGGTACTTAGTATCGGATGAGGCATCAATCTCTTTGCTACGATTTTTTGGGGTATATTCACAGTATATAAGTAATATGAATAACTTATTGTAGGCCTATATTGACTTGTATAGGGGAGACCGGTTATGGAAGTTACACGGGTCAGTTGTTTACAGTTCTCAGTGTGCTAAGATGGAACAAGAGGGATGTCTAACTGGCATCTATATACAGCCTACACATAGCTGTGATGAACTGCCGGTCGTGAGGTTTCTCATTGTTTAATTAAAAAGTAAATCAACAAAAACCATTTTTTACAGTTCAAAGTAAATTTTTGACAAAAATTGAAATTTGTAATAGCTCTTACAACTGACGGCATCTGTATTTCTTATGTTATCTAGTGGTTCTTGTCAATTAAAGGGTAGGCCCTAGGCCTACTCATTCAACATTACCATTATTACGCGAGTCCTAGAAATAGAACATTTAGCATTTTCCTGATAGCAAAAAATGAGGCATATGATTCAGTATTGGATTATTTTTTTCATATTGTGATATCGCATGTTTTGTAAGACATGCAGAAGTATATTCATGTCTCACTGCACTATTACAGACACAATACAATTTTTTATAATATTCAAAGACCGGGGTTTGTAAGTAATCCTGACATCAAAAAGATATTCTTGGATTTTTATTCCCTACAGAATAGAGGCTGTAAATGAAATTCTGGTTTCCCTTAAACCCGTTCATGTTTATTGAACAACAGGAGACACTTTACATAAACTAAATGATCGAACACGACTAAATAAAATATAATTGTTCTGGGACAGACTAGATGCACGATATAGGCGTACATCTTATACATGTCAGTGGCGGATCCAAGGGGGGGGGGAAGGCGGAGGGTGCGGGCACCCCGTATAAAATAATGTATAATATAAAATGCATTCCTTTTGTACATGAACCCTTTATTTATTTTATCAGCGCTCCCCGTAAGAATTTGACTATATCCTACCCCTATAGGTAATGGTGACTTTCTTGATCGAAGGCCGAATGCCAAAAAAGAGAATTAACAACTGAGGGAATGATCTTGATAAGGAAAAGAATCATGTTTGGAGAGCATTTTCGTGTGGTGGTGGGGGAGCCTCAATGGTTCAATGCTGGTACACTGAAAACCTAAACAGGTAGACCGACTAGCTTTAAAAGCTAGTCGTAGTGATGCCAGACTGACTAGCTTTAAAACTAGTCGGTCACGACGGACTAGCTTTCCTTCAACACGACCCGGTTATTACGGACTAGCTTTAAAAACTCGTCCGTCTCTACAGACTAGCTTGAAAGCTAGTCGTCAAGTTAGTCCGTCATGACAGACTAGCTTTAAAGCTAGTCGGTCACGACAGACTAATTTTAAAGCTCGTCGTCGTGACCGACTAGTTTGACGGACTAGCATAAAAGCTAGTCGTAGTGATGCCAGACTGACGAGCTTTTGAGGCAGGACTAGCTTTACAGCTAGTCGGTCATGGTGTGATAGCTAGTCCGTCGCGCTTTTCTGCCGCGATGTTCTTGCTGCTGTCTTGACAGACTAGCATGACGGACGAGGTTAATATGGCTTCACCAGCTTGTCAGAGACGTCAAATCTGAAATATTAGAAATACATTATAAAGATACGATTATATCAACAGGACCTTGTCAACAGGACCTTGTTGGACCTTGTTGAAAAACGGTTCGGTGTAAAAATGGCAGAGGTAAAAATGGCAGAGGTAATAATGGCAGAGGTAAAAATGGCAGAGGTAATAATGGCGGAGGTAAAAATGGCAGAGGTAAAAATGGCAGAGGCAAAAATGGCAGAGGCAAAATGGCAGAGGTAAAAATGGCAGAGGTAAAAAATGGCGGAGGTAGAAATGCAGAGGAGTAAAATGGCAGAGGTAAAAATGGCAGAGGTAAAAGGCAGAGGTAAAAATTGGAAGAGGTAAAAATGTTAGGTCTTACGCAATTAATTGTCATAGCAAATCCCATGAATAAAACATGGGCCAATTCCCTTGGGTGGTATCTCCCTTCTCGGGAAACGCCTTCATGACAGATTAAAAAAAATAGTATATTACGTCTCCGTCTCCGATGTTGCTGAGACGTCGCGGAGATGTCCTCCACGACGTCTCCCGCGACAGTTTAAAAAAAACTGTTACAAAGCACTTTCAAAGAACCGTCTCGAAGTTGTTTAAGTGACTCATGAAACGTCTCAGGAGACGTCTCCGCAACAATTTTTTTTAAAAACTTGTTTAAAAAACGTTTCATGAGTCGCTGATACACCTTTGAGATGGTTTTTTTAAATTGCTTGTTACAGTTTTTTTAAAAACTTGTTTAAAACGTTTCATGAGTCGCTGATACAACTTTGAGATGGTTTTTTTTTTAATTGCTTTGTTACAGTTTATGAAAAATGTATCGGAACGTCTCTACTACATCTCCGCGACATCGGAGACGTCTCTAATACTTTTTATCCGTCGCGGAATGATTCTGTCGCGGAGACGTCTCCGCGACGGAATCCTTTGTTTCACCGTATAAAGAGTAGGACCTATTAGAAAACGTGTCTGAAAATTAAGGAGAAAGAGGAGA
>CALNVZ010003433.1:21847429-21888029 GCA_940671915.1 Paracentrotus lividus | reverse complement strand
CCTTCTTGGGTTCCCTTCGTTTTATTAGGGAGTTCCGTCCTCTCGTGGGAGTTTGTCCTCCGGGGGGTTGTCCTCCAGAGGAGTTGTCCTCCGGGGGAGCTTGTTCTCCGGGGGACTGTCCTCGGGGAGTTTTCATCGGGGGAGATGTCCTTCCGGGGGAGTTTTCATCGGGGGAGATTGTCCTCCGGAGGAGTGTCCTTGGGGGACCTGCCCTCCGGGGGAGATGTCCTGCGGGGGAGCTGTCCTCCGGGCGGTTGTGCCTCCGGGGAGTTGTTTCCTCCGGGGGAGTTGTCCTCCGGGGGAGCTGTCCTCCGGGAGTTGTCCCGGGGGAGTTGTCTCTCCGGGGGAGATGTCCTGATACGGCTATTATGATAAGTTAACTATTATGCTATGATATTTGTTAATAATTTATGTTGTTGTAAAACTGAAATTTGTAATATGTTTTATTCTAGTTAATGAAATAAGAACTCTATTGGCTTTATTATTATTATTATGTATTATTTTATTATTATCTATTATCTTATATTATTATATTTATTATTATCATTATATTATTATTATTATTATGTATGCCCGATTATGTTGAAATAGATCTGCTTTTAATCAAGAAGAGATTTAGTTGCTTCAATTTCTTTTGTTTTACATAAAATATGGCTTACAATGATGACCAGCTAAAATAAGTCATTTGACTAAACTATTTGGGCTTTGTCTGACTAATTAATTCTAGTCATCCTGACTAAAAATATCCAAGTGTCTGAAATGACTAAACTTTAGTCATTGATATCTAGATCTAATTAATCTCTGTTACTTTAATTCTGGTCATCTGACTTATTCAAAAGTAGTCTGTGTACGTTAGTCCTCTGAATACTAATTTCATCAATACGTCATTATAGACTGGGCAGGTATTTATTTCAGAAAATGTACTTATTATGTTATATGCAGTTGCTTAAAACTATAACGCTCATATTTAATTTCCCAAGAAGAGGTAGATTCGGTTATTGGGCGAAAGTTTTTCAGGCTTTCTGGATCTAAACTGGCTTTTTCAGTGTTTGGAATGACAAGCGTTGACTTTAGTGAAGATGGAAGATGCCTGCTCAAGGAGTGATTTGCATATCAGTGATATCAGTAAAACCGCAAACATGTTTCTTGAAGACCATTGCTGGTAGAGGATCAAGTGGACAAGCTTTGACCTTTGATGATTTAATGATGCGGCGACGTCAGACTGAGTCACAGGGAGAACCTCTTCAAAGAGCAGTTGGTTTCGGATGATTTCGCAAACTATCAGAGGAAGTTGAAGACGGGCAATGATGAGGGTACTGATGAGCCAACACCGTCCCAAGTTTGGTTTACTTTGTCGCAAAGAAGTCTGTCAAATCTTTGTGCGAGCTCTAAGCTTGTGCATGAAAAGGCAACGGTTGCCAGGTTTCTCTAATTCAGTCAACTTGTTGACTATCAGAAAGAGTTCCTTAGTACTAATTGCATCAGAGATCATATCTGATGAAATCTTTTTTTGTTTTGGTGGTTTCTTGTCATTCGAGGGTGCTGATTCCAAATCGACGAGTACCTAGCTAGTTCTGGACTCTTTAGAAGTTTGTGTTCATATCGCTAGTATGGCGCGTTTTCCCCACTCAGGCCACTCTCCCCACACAATCATTTACCCACTCATTCACCTATCACCAAAGGTGAATGAGTGGGGGTAAATGTTGGCAGCTGTAGAGGCGTGCTGCTATTGGAACCGAATTTTACCGTCAAAAGAGAGAGAGAGAGAGATATCAACTTCAATCTTTTTTTTATATTTTATATCACACCTCTTCAATTATACCGACAAAAATACAGGTAAATAATTTGATACAAGGGTTTTGTTTTGGCTTGTTTTAGTAAATGTTTTACAATTATAAAAATGTTTTTATCGGATATGTTGACGGAAATACTGAAAAACTGGTCGATATACCGAGATGTTTTAATTTTCATCTACTTCTGGAGATATTTTCAGACCAACACTAGTTGCAATAACACCCTCTTTTTGATAGCGATGACACGGCATGAATGCAAAGCTGTGCAAGTGCATACTTATTAACACACACCATTCAGATATAACAATTGTCTGTAAAATCTTAAACCCAATGACAATGATTGTATTACATTATTCCTTGAAAAATGACAAAACAAGTGATAATGTTGAAATTGAGTTTTGTGAATTTCTTTTGTGATAAATAAAAATTGTGTTCTCGTTACTTTGAACTGTTGCGCTCATTCTTATTTGTTTAGTGTGTGATTAATTATTAATTAAAGCTTAATTATCGTGGCTCACCCCCCCCCCCCCCCTTGCTGAAGACGACTAGAGATATTGTAGGCCAACTAGCCCTTCGTGCTCTTTTGTTACTCCTGTAGCTTCGTATTTAAAGTTCCCATTTAGCATCCTTCCTTTTTTCAATATTTCTTTTTTATATCTTGCACTTTCATTAATTTCCTTTCTGATGCGTCACATTTCGTGGTTACTCTGAATCTGCCAAACCTAACAACCTTTTGAGGGAGGAGTAAGCACATTCATAGATTGCGAAGGGGTGGTCATGGGCGTATCTAGGGTCAAGTGCGCCCGGGGCAATGTTGACTTTGCCCCCCCCCCCGGTCTACTCCACTTTTGCTCAACGATTTGTTTTAGTTTTTACTTGTACCAGTGGCTCATATACAGTCCCCAGACCGGGGATGATTTGCTGTCCATACATACATGTAGCTTATCAATTTTTTTATTTTCCTCTCAAAATATTTTAATTCAATGCGAGCGCGAAGCGCGAGCGGAAAATTTTGAGTTCGTGCATTACTCGAATCTTGCATTTAAAAATCATTAATACAGATTTCGTTATCAACAAGTTACAATAATAATTAAAAAAATGCTTACCTTCAGGGTGTCAAAAGGCCTGCTATTGCACAAAATGTTTTGGGAATTGTAGACCATGCATCGGAATCGTTTTTTTTAGTACGAAAAATAATGATTAAAACCTTTTTTTGTTGGTCCTCTCAAATGATTTTGAAACATATAATATATGCCGAGCGCGAAAGCGAGCGAAAAAATTCTAAGCTCGCTGAACTGAATGAACTTTGCAAGGAACGGTCTTGAGACCGAATGTCATAAAATACGGAAACAAAGACAATTGACAAGTGAAGAACAAAAAGGGAATAATTAGGCAGCGAGAAAAGTATGGGACAAAAAAATCCTTTTACTTAGAGGGACCTCATGTTTCTGAACGGGAGGGGGGGGGGCAAATTGATCATAGAAATTTGAGGTGCCATATTGATCTTAAACTATTTAAAGGGGACTCTAAAATTAAATTGAAACTCAGGGGATGTCAAATTGTCTTAAAATTAGGATTAGGAGTGTACACACCGGAGGAAGGACGCTAAATTGAAGTTAAAGGCGCTGATTTGATCTTTAATATACAGGGGCGCAAAATTGACCCGAACTAAGATAGAAGGTACTAAACCTACAAAAATACTAGAAACTTTGGCGCCAAAAGTTAAAACTTAGTGGTGCTATTAGGGGGCGCAATATATAATATATGGAGAGAAAACATGACCCAACATCGACTGTGGATCACCGATCTCCTTTCCTTCCTCTCCTTTCTTCTTTCTTTTTCTTTTTTCTTCTTCTTTTTTTTTTTTTTTCTTTTCTTTTTTGCGCCCCCCTTTGAAGCTCCGCCCGGGGCACGTGCCCCCTTCCCCTAGATACGCCACTGGGGTGGTCCAATAGATGATTAGCAATTAAAACAACATTCCCATCCTCGCTTGTCATTACAGAAGGGTTACTCCATGCGAAAAGTATATGTAATAATTGTAACAGAAAGAAAACCAAAGGGTGGCATAAACAAAATCAATAGTTATAAAGCATTTAAAAGTGAGGGAGATGTCACCCGGGGAGTTGTCCTTGGGGACCTATCCTCCGGGGGATGTCCTCGGGGAGTTGTCCTCCAGGGGAGTTGTCCTGCGGGGAGTTGTCCTCCGGGGGAGCTTGTCCTCCGGGGGTGTGTCCTCCAGGGGAGTTGTCCTCAGGGTGTTTGTCCCAGGGGAGTTGTCCTCCAGGGGATTGTCCAGGGGAGGTTGTCTCCGTGGGAGTTGTCCCGGGGAAGCTGTCCTCCGGGGAGAGATGTCCTGCGGGGGTCCTGTCCTGCCGGGAGCTTGTCCTCCGGGGGGTCCTCCGAGAGGAGTTGTCCTCCGGAGGGTGGTTGCTCCTCCGGGGGGAGTTGTCCTCAGGGTGTGTTGTTCCTCCGGGGGAGTTGTCCTCCAGGGGAGTTGTCCAGGGGGTGTTGTCCTCCGTGGGAGTTGTCCCTGGGGGAAGTCTGTCCTCGGGGAGATGTCCTGGCGGGGTCCTGTCCTCCGGGGAGCTGTCCTCCGGGGAGTTGTTCCTCCGGGGAGTTGTCCTCCGGGGAGTTGTCCCGGGGGAGTTGTCCTCCGGGGGAGATGTCCTAGAACCCATAATAGCAGATACTCTGAATTGTTGTAATGATAATTACATAGTAAATAGCCTGTCAAGACATCAGTGTTATTACTGTACTAAAAGGCAAATTTTTGAGGCCAAAACACTTAAATAGCATAGGAGGAAGAGAGTGAGAGGGTGAGGAAGACACAAAGTAAAGTGAAAGGAGAATAAGAGGGAAGGACAGAGGGAGAGAGAGTGACCAGGATGGAGAAGAATGGAAAAGTGTAATACAAATTTATATATATATATATATATATATATATATATATATATAAAGTAAATGAAAACGCATAAATGTAAATTCGAAAATATTGGTTTCAATGAAGAAATTCCCAATCATCACCTTCACTTCAAATAATGTAATAATTATGTATACGTATTGCTTTGAATATATACATGTATACATGACATGTTGCATTTCACTGCATGCAGTACATTCAAACAAGGTAAAGTACGTGGTACAGTGTAATATAAAGGTTTTAATACAAGAACATTATGCAGAATAGAACCAAAAAATAAATAAAAAATAAAAAATAGAAATGCAGGAAATAGCATGTATCTGAAGTTCAGCTTGTCTTGGAAATTTCAACAATAACAAATAGCAAATATTCCCCCAGCTCAACAAAGGTACAACTCCATTCAATACTCTGAGAAAGTCTTAAATCGTCCGATAGCACGTTCAACGTGAATCCTTGCTGATTCAATGCGACGTGTCTTGACTGTGGCGTGTGTGTTGAGTTGCTTCCAATGTACAAATGGTGGTATGTTTTAGTGTTGCTCCCCCTTTTTGCTCGGAGGTCTCTTATGAAAAAACAACGATCAGCCATGACGTCATCTCCATGTTCAATGTGGTTCAAGCAACCAGATTCTTGTGTGATCTTTTAATCTGATACACTACCTCCAAAGCTGAGAGAGAAAAATGAAGGTACCCCTTGGAAATGTTGCAACTAAGAGCTTGGGAGTATTGTGATGTTTATAAGATGACCAAGTTATTCTTTAAGAAGGCGTTGATGGGGTTAAATATTTCAGTACACTCTATAATTGTTCTAGTGTTCTTGAAATATCTAACACTCTTCGGAAGACTTGCCCTAACTTGTTCCTTTGTTGGCCATTTGATGAGAAGTGGTCGCCGTTTAAGGTCCAGAAAATTTCAAAATGTTCCAATTCCAAATGTCAGTCCTCGATTTGTAAAACCACGTCGAAGACGGAAAATTGTCATAATGAATTCTTCATACACAGTCAATATCCTTGAACGACTAATAAAAAGAATTATTAGACAGGCATTATAAAATCCCTGGAAGGGCATCTATATAATAATTGAAATATTTGTCTCTCTCATCATGATCTTTATTCCTTACATGAATTCATTTGATTTTCAAATTTACTAAATTATTAAAATAGTCATTCAAATTAGTTATTACTATTATTATTATTATTATTATTATTATTATTATTATTCGGTAGAAAGATGACATACAATATAAATAAAATTGATTCCATATAAAAAAAATATTATTAAAGAACACAAAAATATTAAGACACTGTTTTCACCTGACTGGGCTGCCAGGCCTTGGGGAATGTTAACTAAATAACTAGTCTGCGGACCGCTCTAACATATTATCCAGCCAGGTGAATTCAGTGTTGCAATTTATGTGACATTAACAATTATAACATAACATTCATAACTTAAAAAATCATTTAAAAAAAAAATCAGTTTAAAATGGTACAAATTGTGTTTAAAAAAGGCGTTCAAGCAGTTGTTGAGTCTCTTTCGAGTAGACATGACCACACCATATTGGAAAGGTGTCTTAATTCCAAACATAAAAATATGAGACATAATGTACTATAAGCTAATATAAAAGTAAATTACAATTAAATATGTGAAACAATAAAAAAAAATACCCTGCAATGACAATAATATTGCCAAGCTCTAATTAAAGAAATGTTGGCATTCAATTGGCGAAATAAACCATTTAGTCCAATATCTAAAATACACTCCCTCTAAAAGGTGAGATTGTTATTCAAAAATGATTTTCATCATCTTCAAGGTCCGCAAGTATAATCATGTCACACCCCTGCTCAGGGAACTTCATTGGCTCCCGATTGGACAACGCATTGAGTTCAAAATGTTGATGATTGTCTTTAAATGTTTGCAAGGAATGGCTCCTACCTATTTAAGCTCGCTCATCATTCCTTACCAGTCTGCAAGACATGGCCTTCGTTCATCTAGTGACAGGACCATTCTACAAGTCCCACGATCTAACAGCAAATCCGGAGACAATGCGTTCATGATTGCTGGACCTAGGCTGTGGAACGAACTACCACGATTTGTTCGCTTGTCCCCTTCACTGGAGGTGTTCAAGAAGAACTTGAAGACTGTATTATTTAATAAATGATTATGATATTTATTTACATGTATATTGAACAGTGTAAAGCGCTGTGAAACTCACTATGAGTAATTGAGAGCGCTATATAAATGTTTATATCCTATCCTATCCTACAGAATTATAGAACATGAAGTTAAAATACCTCAGATCTAGCTGGAGAAGCTTTTGGTGTTTTGAATCCATTCCAGTACCTCATTTTGATGCCTTCTCTTTCAGAAAGTTGAACAAATAGCTCGGTATGATCACCTTCAATCATGTAAAAGGGGGAATAAATATCATGTTATAAATTAAAATAATAGGAAATAGTGTTATGTACGTGTATACATTGCTCATGATTATACGTTATTGCAAAATAGGTGAACAATCATAAATACAACTCACCGGTATAAAAGAAGCAGGAATCGTCTGACGAAGAAACACATTCTATGAATCTGGAGCGCGTGAAAGCCGATGGGTCTGTAAGCTGTCTGTCTTCGTATGATAGATGCAAAGTGTTTGAGTGATACTTCTGTTTGCGAAGCTTTATCTGTGGTTGACACTTTTGCTGTATTATGTTGAGTGTGATAGAATTGTTGTAGATACCATGGAGGTGTCTGGCATTCTGCATGAAAAATTAATGAAAAATAAATGTGAAATAAAATTTTATTTCATTTTTTTTTTTTTTTTATTTATTTATTTATTTATTTTTTATTTTATTATTTTTTTTTTTTTGGGGGGGGGGCTGCTCTACCTCATCTTTTACAAATCAAAATTCGATTCGGCAAGAGTTCCTTTTTCGACAGCTACCCAAATTGAAACATATACATGTGGAAATGGTTTATAATAATATTTTAAACATAGACTAGGGTTAGGGTTATGGTTAGGGGTATATTTAAAAAAAATGATATTTCAATAATAAAAAAATAACAACAAAATACAACTTGCAGTTTATTTAGTCAAAAAACACAAGAGGAATAGCAAAAAGTCGAACCCGAGTCATCAGCGTTACTGTCTTACTCTCACACCACTACACCAACGAGACGACTTGCACACTGCCAAGGATTTTTTTTATTTTTGAATCAATTTTGAATAGCAAAAAGTGGACGTCCGATAAATTATACACACGCATGCGCACAGGTGTGTTGTTATCGATTTTGTTTTGTTTTTTTTTTTTTTGTTTTTTTTTTTTTTGTTTGAGTGGCTGTAGCAAGAGGAACTCTTTCCTTTGATTCTTTACATGAATATATTCAATGATACTAATTATCGATCATCATATCATAACTATAATCATTCAGCATATTATCCGAGTATGGAGCGTGTTCTGCAACTACAAATTACTAGTATTCCATGATATAAATAGAGGCCCTACAACTAACGTGGAATTGAGCATGTGGGGCTGCAATAATAATTTAATGTCACAATTTCTTCAAGCATTCCATGCTCGGGATTCGCGTTAAAAAGAGAATTATGACATAAACTTACCTTGGTCTTTAAAAGCATTTTCAACGATATCCTGATATGGATCTAATTCTTGGGCGTTGCATTCGATGTCGTTTTGTTTTTACCATGTCGGCATGTGTCCGTGTGGTTTGACCGCAAATCACTCACTGTTACGTGCGCCGTAGGCCTAGCCTTTGACCAATATAAATAAGTAATTTGTATTCCTACAAGTCATTTGTTAGTCATTTGACCAATGTAGACAAGTCATTTGTTAAATGACTTGTTTATATTGGTCAAAATGACTTACCTAAACTAGTCTTGACTGAGGTAATTAAGTCACTGAGACTGGACTAATATAAATTAGTCGTTTTTACTAATTTATAAGCACCAATGACTAATTTATGTTTACAGTGTGATGTCATATATTGATGAGAACTCTCTTCTTGAATCCAGACAATCAGCTTACAGGCGATTTCACAGCGTGGAAACGGCACTCTTGAGGGTTCAAAATGATCTTCTCCAAACCCTGGATAGTAAGAAAGAAGCAATTCTGGTCTTGTTAGATCTTACCTCTGCGTTCGATACCGTGGACCATAGCATTCTCTTGACTGGACTGAAAGAAAGATTTGGTGTAACGGATATTGCAGGAAACTGGTTATCCTCATCTCTCTATTAGGAGACAGCGAGTATTGATCCGATCCGGTTGAACTGCGATGGGGAGTCCCTCAATGATCTGTAGTCGGCCCACTTTTATTTGTTTGCTACACAACCCCAGTCCAACAGATCATCCAAGCACATGGCCTGTCGTGCATGATGTACGCGTACGATACACAACTTACTGTACATCTCGATGACATCAGACGACAGAACTCAGGCAATCAGGAAGCTTGATATGTGTCTTCAAGAGGTTCGGACATGGATGGGAGCTAATCACCTGTTCTTAAACGACAGCAAGATGAAAGTGTTACATGTAGCATCCCACATGACGAGAAACAAGGACATGCAGCCTTTCTGTGTTGGGGAAATCAAGCCTGCTGACGGAGTCCGGGATCTGGGAGTGGTCATTGATAGACAATTGTCGCTTCGTCGCCACATAAATCTAATCTGTCGTCGAGCATCCTTCACCCTGAGAAGGCTAGGTAGTATTCGCCATCTCCTAAACCAGAAAACAACAGAGATATTGATCCACGCGTTTGTTACGTCATTGCTGGACAATTGTAACAGTCTTCTGTTTGACGTTCCTGATAAAGATGTGTCCAAACTCCAGAGAATTCAGAACTCTGCCGCTCGGCTAGTATCTATGTCTAAGAGATATGATCACATCACGCCAATCTTAAAAGAACTGCATTGGTTACCCATTCATTCGCGCATTCAGTACAAAATAATCCTGATCACATTTAAGGCTGTACATGGTCTTACCCCTACTTACCTGTCTGAGTTGGTAGCCCCCTATTAACCTACCAGATCGCTCAGATCCGCTTCCCATAACCTGTTAGTTGTTAATAGGAGTAGAACGAAACCTTTCGGTGATAGGTCCTTCGAAAGTGCCGCACCAACCCTTTGGAATTCTCTTCCGGATGCTCTTCGTGCTCAGACAAACATAGATGTACTTGAAAGGGAACTAAAGACATATCTCTTCAACATTGCGTTTTGACTGTGCATTCAATCTCTCGTGACTGATTATTTATGCAATGGAAGAGTTTTCCAAAGTGGTTCATTTGATTAGAATGTTTTTCTTATATACATGTGTGTTAATATTTGTATGGTTATTGTATAATAATTAATTTTGTTTTCTAGACATTTATCTTACGTTTTATATAAGTATGATTTATTTCATGTAAAGCGCATTGGTATTGCAATTAGTGATGAAATGCGCTGTATAAAAACTAAATATTATTATTATTATTATTGAAATATATTACTTTACAACATAAAAAAATAAAGAATATTTCAAAGATACGACATTCTCTTTTCTTTCCTTTTTCTCTTAATCATTACGATATGATATGTCAAACTCTTCCCTGATAGCAGACTGACGTCTTAAAGACGTCTTAAACTGGTCAAAACTGGTCAACTCGTCATACCGTCGTAAACACACATAATGATGTTCTTAATGACGTCTTCCAAACGATTAATAGAATCTGATATTTAAATATCTTTACATGTTTCTATGCGATGTGATTATGTCTTCTTGGTAATGACTTTCAAAGACGTTAATTTTCTATTTTTGGAGCAAAAAATTATGACAGTAATATGACGTCTTTATGATGTCTTTACGACGTCTATAAGACCACTTTTTTGTCTATTTTTTACCCAAATATGATATCTTTAAGACGTCTTTACGACGTTTATAAAGATCACTTTCCTTGTCATTTTTGACCAAATACGACATCTTTAAGACGTCTTTAAAACGTCTATAAGACAACTTTTTGATGTCTTTACGACGTCTATAAGACCACTTTTCTTGTCAGTTTTGACCAAAATACGACATCTTTAAGACGTCTTTAAAACGTCTAATATAAGACAACTTTTTGTCTATTTTTTACCCAAATACGATCTTTAAGACGTCTTTACGACGTTTATAAGACAACTTTTTGCTTTCATTTTGACCAAAATACAATGTTTCTGTTGGTCATGAATATTCATAAGCAGTATTCTGAGATTTGAAAAAAAGGGGAAAATGAATAGAAATATGCAATTTTAAGCCATGTAACCGGCATTTGGCTTATTGACATAATCAAAATTGTTTTAAATTATTATCATATTATGTATAACACAATTTCAAGGTGCTTCATAATGACAATTCTTCATATTTCATTAACAAAAGTGTAATTTAATAATAAGTAACTGTCTTTTCAAACATTTGTCTGTAGCACTTTATATAGCAGAACCGGACACACCGCCAGTATAATAGGGCCTTTGTGTAGGACAGCATAGGTTATAATATTAGATAGGTTAGGTAGGATAGGATAGGACTCAGTATTAATGTCAACATCCCTGATAGCACAGTGACGTCTTAAATACGTCAGAGAAAATTTTATGACGTAAATTTGCACCCGCGTTTGACGTCTTAAAGACGTCGTATTTTTCGTCATAAAGATGTCAGTTTAGACGTAATAATAGGGATGGCCACACAACAGCAAAAAGCCACTAGAACGGTTTCCACTTCACTGTATGGATGTAGTCACCCATGCATTTACAATACAAACAATAACCCATGCACTGCCACAATAATACACCAGGCAGAGGAAAAGCAAAATTTTCAATAAAAAAACAGCTTTCGAAATTGTCATTTGGCCAGTGGTAAATATCAATCATTTTTATTCTTAATTGGTCAGTTTCTTCCTTAGAAAATACCTCAGCAGGTGATCAACTTCCTGTTGAAAAAATTGATATGAAAACACTACAGCGTGTTCAAAGTGATGCTTGTGTGTGATGTGTGTTATGACTAGAATTCTCATGATTGGAATAGATTCAGATAAGGAAAAGTGGATATCTATAAAATGTAACTATTTTTGAACAAAAAATGTATTGGGGTGAAAAACAAAAAACAACGTTTACCACTGGCCATTTAAGTTTTTAAATTACTCTACCCTCACCAACACTCAGCCCTGAGCCACACCACCATGAAATAGCCTATTGTCCAGGGTGTTCCTATTGAAACATGCCCTATGGAGTATTTTTCCACGGTGGTCATATTGGATCACATACGGTAACATACCTGTCAAACCATCAGTTTTGTACTGCCATAACTTTTTGTAATAATCTACTCATACGCCTCATATTATGTTACTATAATCTCATTTCATGTTGATACACACATAGAAATGTTTGGTATTATTTGGTTGAATAAATCAAATACAAAAGGACCATAAACTTGAGCTTTTTATGCATTTTCTGGCTTTGTCTGAAACTTGTAAAAGTGTTCTAGCAGCTCATTGGTAATCCTGAGACACTCTTTGGGTCATATCTTGAAATGGAACATCCAATTGTGATAATTCAACTACCAAAATCTTTCTTTTAAAATGCTCTATCCAATAAACCTAGCAAAAACAACTTAAAAATAACTTAAAATTTTAGTGGACATCCCTAGTAATAATGACGTAAAAATACGATGTCTTTAAGACGTCAAACGTGGTGCAAATTTAACGTCATAAAGATGTCTTTTCCTGACGTCTTTAAGACGTCTGACGTGACGTCTTTAAGACGTCACTCTGCTATCAGGGTTGTTACACAAGTCTAAAGAAAAACTTGGAAACTCTAGAAACTTATAAAATGCACATGCAACGTAACATTATTACTGTTATAAAGATTTATTGACTCTTCGTACCTCACGTTGTGTACATGACAAAGCATATTTACATATGATATGGGTCCGTGATTAAACTAAAACATGATAGTACATAATAGACATTTCACAATGACAATGACAAAAATTTGACAATGAAAATGACAATTATGAGTAAGTAAATTAAAAATATGATATGCATGTACGCAACATTAATCATAATAAAAAGTCTTTTAACAATACAATATTTAACATCAAAACCAAGTATATAGCCTTTCGGTTCGCCCCCCCCCCCCCACCCCTTCATTTTCCCAGATCTTGGTTGTTTGATGTTTGTTTTGTTCGTTTACTATTTACAAAATTAATCTGTCAGGCTGTTTAAATATCCCAGCGATACGTAAAATTTGTCTGTACTACATTTGTTACTAGGCTTCTCGTCATCATCATCATCATAATTCATTAAAGCTCATTATGCCTCGTCACTCATGTAATTATCACAATAAGTATTTCAGATTTTATTGAACTTATGTCATATTTCAGTAACATAGCAGGAAAGTGGGTATATTTCAAGCCGCCATAATTCAAACGAGCTTTAAGAAGTCTGGATATTATAAAAAAGAGACATCAGATTTTATTTGCTTTTCATTGTATAAATTTTCTGTACTCCTTGAATACTGACCCAAAATCTGTAAGGATATCCGTTCAACAATATACAGGAAGATACCTTCAATGTAGTAGTAAAAAGAGTTAGCGGTAGTTATAGTAGGAGAATTTCTCAGACTAAATTACGCTGATTTTACATTGAAATAACAAGAATTGTATAGAAATGTGCTATAAAAAAAAATAGAAACTACAACAAAGATTTGATTAAGGGATTTGACAGTCCATTTTGAACGGCAAGCAAGGGTGAGGTGCTCAATCTATTGACAAGTAAACAGAAGATCACCCCCCCCCCAAAAAAAAAAAACAACAACAACAACAACAACAACAACAAAAACTACAACAAACAAACAAAAACGAAAACAAAACAAAACAAAACAACAAACAAACAAAAAACAACAACAAAGCAAAATAAAAATCATGTGTGAATATCTAAATTTGCCCACAAACTTTAAAAAATCTACAAAACATTGCAACATGCAGGAGATATTTATTTGAGGCGTTGGTCTCTCCCCACCCTCACTCCACGTACCATATTAAACTTGGTCTTTATTTTTCGTCAAGATTATTTATCGTCTAATGTAAGACAGGACTAGCTCAATTTGTTTACCTATCCAAGAAGGATAGTGACGTAACAATGCAACCCCAGATGCACTGAAGATTCCAATAGCCAGGAAGAACTTGATGTAGCTAAACCCGGATCCTTTGACGTCCTTCATAGACTTGGTCCCACCGTGCCTGGTCTTGTAAGGCTTCATGATCCTGGGCCAGACTGTGCTAATATGTTTCTTAGCCCCAGACCAAGGATGTGGACCAGTGATCCGATACTGGGCCGGAATGTAAGGAGAGAACAGATAGTGATAGGCCAGGACCGGGTCTGTCAGGAGGAGCCAAAACAAGTTGGGCTTGGCTCCGATCTCTCTAGCGACTTCGTCCATATAAGGCATTATATCCACCTGTCAGAAATTATGAAATGTCAATGCCGATTTTTGTTTTCTTCTTCACGAGAAAAACAAGGAGACCACTGCATGAAAAAAAAAATAGGGACCGAAATATTACTAAAATAAATTCATATTCGGGCAAATCTTTTATAGTCGAACAGCTTTTAAAAGAATTCTAATTGGATTTTTTTTTTTTTTTTTTTTTTTTTGAGCGGGGGGTGAGGGAGTTATAGAAGACAATGGAATTGATCAACAATACGAAATATCTAGCTGGGTGCTCCTCCAGAGTACAACCTTATAATGTGGACTAGCATGTGATAAAACAAACGTGAAGCGATCACATAAACCAAATTCATCATCCTCGTAAACATAAGCATTTTGTTTGGCTCCCGAAACCGAGGTAAAATTGACCGAATTTGTCGACAAGTGTACTATATTAGTAGCACATCAACTTCATCATGGATTACATGCATGACATGAGGAACGGCCAGAGGGTCCGAGAGGGGAGGGTCTTCTCTTGTCATATAACTACAGATTAATCGAATCACAATATTTTTACCTGAATTGTATGTCTCGGAGATTTCTTGTATCGTCTCGCCATTTCCATCTTCCTCTGTCGAATGCGCTTCAACATAACTTCTTTGGTCGGCAGCTGGTTGACACCTAACACGAGGAAGAAAGGCATGATTAATATGTTTGAAATACAGGCTTTAAGTAGGATTTCATGGTGGCCGATAACGCCTTAAAGACTTTTTTCCGTTAGATTTTTGGCATTAATGTTGCCATCAAACTTTAAAGAATTGTAGTTTTCTATGAATTCCAAAGGGAACTATCTTTTGCCATCAAAATCTTTATGGCACTACTTCAAACGAAACTTGCCACTTGACTGACATCCCGAAGACATAATTCTAACAAACGGGTTTTGGGAGGACGTAGTAAAGTATGCGCAGATTCAGGGGTAACGGACCAGGCCCAATCTCGAAACGAAGAAGAAAAAAACCCAAAACTTGTTTTAAAATGTTAGAAGATAGGACTTTGACCCCCATCTGTGCTCGGCAGTGACGCACCACTGTCAGTGGCGGATCAGGCGGAGGCGCAGCGGACGCCCCCTCCCCCTATAATCTGAAAACCACCCATTGACTGTAGATATTAATATCAAAACTTTTTTTCAAATTATCCTGGATCCGCTTCTGCCACTGCGGACTGTTGACATGGTAGACTCACCTTTAAAGACTCTGGTAGCCCAGCGGGCCTGGAGTTCGGCAGGTGGGAAGATCGGTCCTATTGGCTGAACAAGACCAAGGACAGCCATAGTCGGGTGTTTATGCTGCGGGTTAAATACGAACTTGTACATCTCAACATTGTTATCATTGATCGGCAGTACACTCTGAGGAATGTATGGGAACGAGATTTGATACCCGGTTGCGAGGACGACCACGTCAATTTCTTCTTCGCTACCGTCTTCGAAGACAACGCTGTTTTCGTTGAAGCGGCGAATGTTTGGCTTGATAGTGACCAAACCGCTGACGATGGCACCAGGAAGATCATCATTTACTGTAGGATGAGCAGCGGTGACCTTGAAGTTGGGCTCGATGCCAAGGAGTTTGTGATCTACACGTGACCTTTTATGTTGAATTAAAATATGTATACAAATATGTATATACATTCTAAAAACGGAAAGTGTTAATTTATTGGTACTCGTATAGTGACTGCACTTGAAGTGCTAATCGGCACCTGAAGTGTTGTTTTATCAACAACAAAAATGTTCATGGTCGGTATGGGATTCGAACCGGGTTCACCTAGACATGGAAGAGTACCGCTGACGTTACCAATAGACCAAAGGAGATCTCCCTAACTTGATTGAATTGTGAAAGCATAGTTGATAATTATGGCAACGTTGAAGAAAGTTCATCATGAAACAATATGTTCCCGCTAGCAATCGTAAGATGTGAATTTGGTCTAACGTGCTCGTAAGCGCTTCTCATCCAGAGGATCCAGGGTCGAATCCTAACGAAGTCACGCCGTTTTTGTCCATTTTTGCTGAAATTTTAGCTCACGTGAACGTGCTAAAACAGCACTTTGAGTGCAGTCACTATACAAGCTCTTAAAAAGGGCTGATTTCAGCCTCTGAAGAGCTAAAAACAGCACTTCAGTTTTTAGAGTGTACTGCAGGCCTATTCATTTTCATACATTCCGTAGGATATCAGAAACCCTTAGGTCTTCTTCGTCTTCCTCCTCCTCCTCTTCTTTTTTTATCTTTCTTTCTTTTTGTTTTTGTTTCATCTTCTTCTCCAAGATGTTCCCGCTTTATTTTGACATTACCCCCCCCCCCAACAAAACGATGTTTATTTCTTGCTCAACCCTACCCCCACAAAAACGTTATAGACGATCATCATCTCTTCTTATTCAAGCAAATTATCAAAGGAATGTTATTGCGACATATAGAGCACACTCGATTCATTCTTTCCAGGCGTTATTGTTCTTGATTGTTACTTCTAGGCTTGACAAATTCGAATCCACTGCATTTTCACACATTGTGAAATGTTACATTATCTTATATAAAAATGCGAACGTGGGAAGTATAATTTTCCATGTTTGTATTTTCATATCAAATAATATAACATTCCCCCCCCCCCCCAAAAAAAAAAAAAAAAAAAAAAAAAAAAGGTTTGAGTATTCCTATGAACGCTGAAATCGAAACTAATGCCCTTCTCTGTATATAATGAAAATGTATTCCATATTAAAGTGAAATCAATTTGAGGCCCATTTAGCATTCGGTCCGAAACTCTTGCAACTGAACAAAATCTCGATTGCATGTTTCGAACGCCCACACAAGATAATTTTACTTGTTTTAGATGTCATAATTAATGTAAAATATCACATTTTCCGAATCGTATCGCAGAGGAGCGCACAGAGTGCCGTGGACAAACTCGGTATGGGTTGTACTCACTGGCTTAATTTTCGAAGTGAATATTCGGTAAACCAGAGGGGTAGGGACCTCTCAACCCTGTTACTTAGATCACTTGGAATACACTTATCGGCCAATCGTACCCAGATCCAAGCTCCACTTCTCGTACTCAAGTACAACTGTTTAGATTGAAAAGGGAAACATACTAACGTTACATATCTTAGTGAATATAACCATACATTTATATAAAGCTGAGTAGGCATAGCATATAAATACATTTAAATTAAAGCTATATTTGTCATTATTAGTATTCAGAATAAAAGATCATCGAACATTAAACTGCCTCCTCCCAAATACTTGAAAATGTTCATTGAGCGGGATTTATGACGTAATGCCTAAGCATGGAATGCTAGAACCCTCTGCCATCCAGGCCTTATTGAGTTTGTCATTACAAAGTTAGGGTTCCACAACAACGTAGGCTACTCTCCTGTCTTCCGAAGAGCCTATTGTCATGGTTGCTATTGAATTCAATCCTTATAAGGGCAAACTCAATAATTCCTAGATGCCAGACGGCTATGGCATGCCATGCGTATGGCATGACGTAACTCAAGAACGCAGGAGATTAGGCCAATCTTTCAATTTCTGAAATGGATTTGTCTTTTTAAGATACCCATAGTGGTTATTGGTTCCTTCAAAGTACCTTTGTGGCCACTTTACCAAGCTCGACTGCGGCGTCCACACCAGAGTTCCCCATACCGATGACCACGATTCGTTTTCCTCGGTATTTATCTTGATTCAAGTAGTCATGAGTGTGAAGAACCTCTCCTTTGAAGTCATTCAAGCCTGGAAAAAAAACATACATCATTGGAAAGAGAATGGATTGATATATTAGTCCATTATTATATATGCATGTTATAACAGTCTAACACTTTCTTCTCTCTCTCTCTCTCTCTCTCTCTCTTTCTCTCTCTATCTCTCTCTCTCTCTCACTCTCGTCTTCAATTTTGATGTTGTTTTTATGTTTTATGACTGTACAATAGTTCTCGCGCTAATCTATTTGATGGCCTTACAATTCTCTTAGCGGGTTTGGTGACAGTACCAAATGTACCGTGGGACCGTATCTACCAACACACCGGCATCAAGAATTTACCTTCAAAGTGAGGTATGTTTGGAGTGCAGTGATGTCCGGTGCATACCATTACGGCATCGAATGTTTCTTCCCTCGTCGCTCCGTCTTCCGTGGTCGTCAAAGATAACTTCCATCTTCCAGTCATATCATAGTCGACGGCAGGGAGTATGGTGTTGACTTTGGTCTTGTATTGGATGTACTTTCGAAGTCCAAAGTTGTTGGCATAATTCCCAAAGTACTGGATTCGAAAAATGATAATCACACGATTAAGACACAATCCAAATATAGTCTTAACAAAGTAATTCCGTATTAATTTAGTAAATAACAAATACAGAAGAAATCTAGGACTAAACCTAGAGCATGATTTTAGAGAACAGACGGGTCTGTTTCTCATTGACTGTGTTAATATAAAGAAGCAAGTCTTATAAATATATCTTTTGAGATAACTATCAATAGTAGGGCCTGATTCGACCGGTAATGTCGCGGAGGCGCATAATGTCTCACCAACGTATAATGTCGCAGCAAGTGACATTATGCGTTGACCCTTCAACGCAATGTCGCAGGCGACGCATAATGTCGAAACTTTTTTCATCCATGTCCTGACGCAAAACTGATGATGTCGCACCAGTCTGGAATGCAAGGCTGTTTGAGCCCCACTGAGCATGATTTCAGAGTCCTAAAACAAATTCCACTTCGACATAATGCACTGGGGTTATGTAACGTTATGCGTCAGAAGTTTTATGCGACATTATGCGTCATGACATGAATGAAAAAAGGTGCGACATTATGCGTTGGCTGTAACATTTTTCGTCGCTGCGACATTACCGTTCGTCATTAACAGGGCCGAAAAAAATTTCAGTATGAATAAGCCTGTAATTTTATTATAGGTTTTCCCGGCCAATTTCATACATTTACCAACCGTTTTCATTTCATGTGTATTCAAATTCGTCTTTGGTGGGGCAGACTGACTTAAGTCAAACAATTTCTTGTTCATGCTCACAAATTCATTTTTAGGCACTCAAATTAATGGTTACAAAGTTCAAATTCGGGTATAATCATTCAATTTCATTATCAATGCATTCAAATTAGTGCGATAGCAGGGTAAGCTCTTTAAAACACTTTCAATTTCGTTTTAAAGCGATCAATTTCCATGATTCAGTATCCATTTCCGTTATATTCGTATACACATACATATAAAAGAGTAATCTTGACTACTTTATGTGATTTTACTTTCATCATTAGGCTATATTGATCATCGTTTTCATTTTTAATTCAGACACTTCTCTTTTATCCCCAAATTTATTTGTTTTTCAGAATAAATCATCGCCATCATCTTATGATCATTGTATTGCATTCGTGAACACCATTTTCCATCATCATGATTCTTAGGTGTAAATGTCTTCATTGCAAATCTTTATTTTCATCGTTACAATTAGAATATTTTATTATGATCTTCATTTTACATCTTTGTTAACATTTCCAAATATGTTCTGACTTATAATTTGAAATAATGCATAAGCAACGTAAATTCTAATGGGTACCTCATGTTTAATTTGAATGCTTCTATCATGAACTTGTTTGTCTATGAACGAATTTGAATATACGGAATGAGACGGTGACAGGATGAAAACGAATTTGAATAAACATTGCCGAAATATATATACTTATTATGTGAACTAGAATGCACAAATGCGAAAAACGATTTTGAATGTCTAAACGTCGGTGCATCAGCGTATTTAACGAAAATAAATGTCTCTAACATGAAACTGACTCTCAAACCAGTGAAATCGACCGGGAAAACCTATAATAAAGGGAAAATAAATTGTGAGGGGGAAAGCACTTTTTTTAGCTACTTTGTAATTATTGTGGTACGAATGTATAGGTTTTCCCGGCCAAATTCATACATTTATCATCCGTTTTCATTTAATGTGTATTCAAATTCGTGTGTTTGATGCGACAGACTGACTTTAGTCAAACAATTTCGTGTTCATGCTCTCAAATTCGCTTTTAGGGACACAAATTAATTGTTGCAAAGTTCAAATTCGGATATAGTCATTTAATTTCATTCTTTGTGCATTCAAATTAGTGCGAATTTGAGTATATGGAATGAAATGTCGATGAAATTGAATAGTTATTACCGAATGTATATGCTTAGTATGTGAAGTAGAATGCGCAAATACGAAATCAATCACAATAATCGTTAATTTTGATGATTGAATATGATATTGACTGGTAACATTTCGATGTATCAGCGTTTTCCCCGAAAATGAATGCCTCTAACATGCAATTGATTGACAAAACAATGAAATTGACCGGGAAAACCTATATTATCGGTTTCAAAACTGACATTATTGTTCCGTGATCCATAACTTTCACTAAATATTCATGCTAAATCAAAAGGTGTAGACATATAGTGAAACATAATAGGATTTTAGCTGACTACATCCATCACTGTTATCTGAGTAACATAGTGCTCTTTTACAAGATACAAGATACAAGATTCTTTATTGGTCCATGCAAATACAGAGAAATGTGACTTCCAATCAAATTCAAATTTGATGTTTTGGGAAGTATAACAAAACGGTAGCCTACAATGCCGAAAAAAAAACACACAGTGTGAATACAATGTAAACACACTTTGACATAGTGTGTTCATATTGTTCCGTACTGTTTCCAGTACCGACACTGTGAAAATGGGCCAAATCCACACAGTTGTCACATTGTGAGGACTCGGACACTGTGTTCACAGTGTCGACTATGTGGATCTGGCCCATTTTCACAGTGTTTCCACAGTTTGGACACAGCTGTGATTGACTCTGTGTCATTTCCGGCAGAGAAAACAGCTCACCTCAAGAACTTTCCTGTTGTGCAGAAAGTTTGGCCAATCGTCTGGGATGGGGTAGTCACTGAAGCACATGGTCTCTTTGCTGGTGTTGATGATAGTTGATCGAAACACGCAGGAGAGTTCCGTCCTGTCTTCCCGGTAGAACCACAAACCACCTACAGTGTGTGTCTTCTCGAAGCACACGGGTTCGAGACCCTCTTCCAGGCATGTCTTGATAGCAGTCAGACCACAGGGACCTGCTCCGATTACTGCAACTCTTTTCGTTGTTGCTCGTTTCGCCATGATGATGATGTCGTGCCCAACACAGCTACGACATAAGACCACCTTTGCACGAAATTCAGACAGGTCAAATATTGATACGGTACTCCTCTCTCTCAAAACTTTCGTGTCAATATGCCAGTGCGCAATCGGTTCAGTGCTATGAACATTTAGTCTAGACCATTTGTCAATTTTGTTTTAGTACATGAACATATTTCAAAGTCCAAATATCAGTTTGCCCTTGTCATTATTTTAAACTTGACCTCACATTAAGGTAGTATCGACAGTCTACCTAGCTACGTTGGTACAAATTTATACGAAAGAGGCATAATGATCCAGAACTCGGCCTCGATCGCACACAAAAGAAATGGAAAAGAGATACAACAGAGAAACAAAATGAAAGTGAAGAAAAAAAAAATCTGAGGGAAGACGTGCAACCTTTATGTCATATATTACATTTTCACTTGAAAGCCATAGAAGAGCACAAAATACATAATGATGGAATGACATACCCTACCACCCCCCCCCCCCACCCCAGCGATGTTTCGAAAGGTTTGATCTATGGAATATCAAAATAATCTTTGAATAACGCGACGTGATTATTTGGTGTAAATATGCACTCAGATACACCTCACTATAATATCCAAAGTTCAATAATTATGATTGGCGGCCTTAATAACTGTTGCAGGCAATTTAAATTTGTATGGTGCCTCTTGTCGATAAGGGGATCTGTGATGGCAAACGGTTTCAATCGAAGGTTACTGTATGTTATAGATATACGATTCTGTATCGGCCTCATGCCAAAAGGGCCTTAACATTTTTAAAGGGTTGGCATTAGGCTGACGGGCCAAGTATCAATCGTAGAGTTAGGGGGATGGCGGCGGCAAATTTTGAAAAGAAAAAAATATGGAGGGACGCAGTCGTAAATGTTTCTAATAATTTATCAACACTAGAGATGCCGGGGCAGGCAGGCCTCTCGCTACCTTTCCATATTGTTTTACACCCTGTCATCACACTTTGCCAAAGTAGGAAGCCGATCGATTCCGAACTTTTCCGATTGAGGGCGGTTCGGCAAAAGATTCTAAATTGTTACAAATACTAGGCATGGAGATTGAGTTAAGTGACTTGAAGTCAAGCGAGATAGTCCGAGTTTACTTGAATTTAATTGTGAAATCCAAATTGTGCCAACCCACACCCCTATCCTCAATAATGAAGTGTAACAGCAACGTATACATATTCATCTAAGTTTTCAAGCAAGAGACTATACAATACCAGACAAATTCACCAAATCAAGTTTAGTTGTGCCGGATGGGTTTTTATTATTTTCTACGGGACAGCTGCTATATATTTACTCCATTAAACACTCTTTAAATATCAACATTCATGATGATCACACATCCCTCTAACACACATTTACTAGGCACATCATCACAACTGGAAAAGACATTTTGACATAAAATAGAATTAGGTATGAATTTTCTTCTAGTACTACGATTTAGGAGATTAGACGAGTTTGAATCGCTTCAAAGTTCAAAGGTTCCACTATAAATATGTCCATGTTAGAATCATAAAAATTATATTATAGGAAATATACATGTACATTTATCTTACTTGCAATGGCTATAATAAAAAATAACTGTAACAAAGCAAAAGTTGGGAATATATATATAAATAATATCACAGATGTCATGTCGGCAAATAAACAATATTCAAAACTGATAATTAATAATCAAGCGTACAGCCTAACCAACACAAATTAACATTGATTTACAGAACACATTTGAACAAACTAGGCTCATGAAGCTTATGACATGCTATTCTTTGGCACCAAACTCCATTTGATATGTACTTTCTTTTCTTTTTATAAGCATACGAGAAATTAGTAAAATATATTGAAAATCACTCAAATTAAGTTCATTAATGAAACAAATACAATGAGCAAAGTAAACATTTAAGCAGAGAATAAGATCAACAAATAACATAACATCATGCTCTAATATAACAGTCCAGCAAAATCGAATAAATGTATTTTCCAAGAATCTATGATATGAATTTAATCAAAGCCGAGGTAATGAACAAATCATTCCTGGATATTTCAAAATAATAACTGGCCCAAATTTGTTTGTCATTATGTTCAGTCCATTGAGTTGTGTGCTAATTTACACTGTTTTCTAGTTCTCCCCGACAATAATACTACTGTATTTCTAACACGTAAACCAAATGAGCCGCTTTCACAGGAACAAGCTCAACTGCTGTGTATTGGTTTATTCCTATACCTGTATTCATGTTTACTAGACACATGCAGTACTACAGCCAGATTGATTGCAAAATGTAGAAATAACAATATCTTTACTACAATTAGGTACATTCAATCTTGATCAAAACCATGTAATACAAAGAGTTATAAACAATTACAAATTGATAGTAGCCAATCAGGATCCTTGTTGCATGCGCATCTTGCATGAAAGGTTCATCACTCTGCACCAATCAGAATGATTGTTTCAAATTTGTAATAAGTTATGACTAGTTATGTTACAGGAGGCAGATATCTCTTTGCATAATTCAATTGGAAACATTTCATAGCAAGGATACATGATGAATATTGTCACACCAATGAAAATGAAAGATCTACTAAGACCAACTTGCGAACTTTTTATTGTTCCTGTTCAGCTTTCTAGATCTAAATGAATCATGTTTTTATCCTCAAATTATCAAAAATCATATTCTCATTATTTTATTCCTAAAACATTTATCAGATATCAATTCATATTTGTTGGTATTTTTTTGCTCTCTTTCTGCTGATATGTATTGTGCAGCACACATTTTTTTTTTTTTTTTTCCAGATACTATGCCTATGCATCATTCAAAAGATATGTTCATATCTACGAAAGCTACACTTCAGCATCATACATTCACTCACAAACACCCAACTGATGTATCTAAAGGATGGCATATTCATCCATCTTTATCCTATCCCCGATCATATACATGTACCGACAACATCACTGAATATAAGCTATATAAAATCATAAGGAATAATCACAGAAATATTGATAAACTATAAGGCAATTACAGGTATAATGAATGATTGTTATATACATTTTATATGAATAAATGTAAATATACAGAATGTGTATTCAATCACAACTTATATTTTTATTCCATTCTCATTTGTTTTTCACATGAATTTGATTCAAAACTTAGATAAAAATTATATAAAATCTATACTCTTAGATTTTCCTGTAGTGCTTTCAAAGTAGAGAATAATTAGGCAAGAGCTTTAGACTAAATCATCAACATGTAAAAGAGATACATTATATATTCCTTCTAGAATTTTTTTTAAATCACATACATCTTACATAGCCAATCAGTTCTTACAGGCCTTACACACACTAATTCTTATCATTCTGATTCAGGTACTAATGTTATCCCATCAACATGGACATTTTTTCACTGAGCCAAATTAGAAAACTTTTGAGTGTCAATCATGAAAGACTTTGGAAAAGACAACTAATTTTATAACAGAAACAAAAAGAAAAACTACCCATCTTCTATGTGATGCATAATATTTTTCATTTTTATAATAATCTCATACCACTGTTTAAAGATCTCTTATCCCAAAGTATAAAATTTTATACTAAATATCCAACATTTTAAATTTTAGGCTCACATTCAATACATTCAATACATGAATGATTATGAGAAAACGTACAATGGATGACTACAACAAAACATTGACTAGATAATGTCAAAAAAAATTCTTAAGAAAAAATGAAAAACAAAATGAAAGCAATGAGATGTAATGTATTTCATTCTGCTCTTAACCCATTGACTACCGGAATATCCCTTTCCAAAAGACTTAATACAATGATGACCAAGATCCAGCAGACAATGGGTTAAGAAAACAAAAATTATTCATATTTCTTCCAATGAGGTTGGACACTATATGTTTATTACCCCAAGAAATTACATATGATGATTAACTTTAAAACATATTGATTTATTGATAAAATCAATATAAGGCAGTTCATTTTTAATAGTTATACGTGAATATGCCTTATATCCAAATATTACAAGCATAATTTTGTTAAACAATTTGTTGTTACTTAAATAAATTCCTAGCAGACTTCAGTTGTGTGTCCCTCAAGCATGATACATATGCATGATAAATATTTAGACATTAATACAATAATCACAGAAGAATTGGGCCATAAATATTTCTATCATTTCAAAACAATTTACTTCTATTTTAAAAACTAGGATTTACAGAATGGTAAAGATCACTTTTACAATCATTCAAAATCTAGTTTCTATGTTAACATGAATGAGGATAGAAAGGAGGGGCACTGTTATAATATGCAGTAACTAGACAGATATTGATATTATCTTGATACAGAGCAAGTTGATTATAACCTCAAACTTGTCATGCTCCTATTCCCAGGATAAATCCTGATCGATACCGGGAACCTGCCATATAAACATTTGCGATTAGTATCGATTTACAGTTGTGGTTGGTTTCAATCTATCTCAAATTTTTGTGATTGGTTTAAATCTATCTATACTCATTGTGATTGTTTTCAATCTATCTCAACTTTTTGTGATTGTTTAGATTCTGTCTCAACTCTGTATGAAATCTAGTCCATGTATGCTTTGTCTGTCCTCTGATCACGACCAAGAACCAAGGTAGTCCTGCAACAGGTTCTAGTCCCGTCCAATGATAGCAAGAAGAAGTTTCTTATAATCTCCGCTGGTATCACCAGACACCATTGTGCCAAGAGTCTTCTGGTATTTCTCAAGGAATGCCTTCTTGATCTCGACCAAGTCAATCTAAAAAAATAAATTAATAGTAAGAATCATAAATTAATCAACTGCATGTAACATGAAAAAATGAATTAAAAACACATGTAATTACTACATCATAATAGATTACCTTATTATACTAATCCCAAAATCAAATCTGCTTTATATTCTGCAGCATTTTTTTTTTCTCCACAAGAAGCCGTAGGGAAAGCATTCCATGGATGAGTCAATATATAGCAATCTCCAACTACACATGGGCACTGCCATTATTTTGGGGGGAAAATTTGTCCATTGAGAGTCCTGACAACAGAGCAGATTGCAAATGTATTCAAACTGAAGGTTTATAGACAAAGGGGTGGTGGGGTGAATTCCACTAATCCCCTTCTGAGATCTCCATCATAGAGTGACCAAAACTTCTGAAACTTGGCATGCATTTTAAAACCCTGCACCTGTTCATACCATCTTAAATAATTTTTGTGGTAAAAGCATTGAAATCATCATCAATTCACAGATCTGAACCTCAGTATACAATACACAAGGCAATGGGAATATACTGCATGTTTTTTAAGGGCATCATACAGTGAAAAACCCCACAAAGTTTCATACCTCTACTTAAAGTAGTTACCAATATTTACGTAATCATATATTTGCAGATCTGCATTTCAGTATGAATCTGGTACAGTACACAAGGCGATTGGAATGCACTGCAATTTTTTAAGCTGCACATTACAAGATGATTGAAACTTTGTAAATTTGGTATCAAAAGATATATCACTCTGAACGATAATATCACTAAAGCTTGCAGCGCAAACTAAAATTGTCCTTAAAACTCTAGCACAGAGGGGGTGGGGCAGATCGCCCCCCTCCCCTCCCTTTGACCCTTTTCAGGTTAGAGTAGTGAATCATACCTCTGAACGGGTGACAACAACACGGATGAGTGTATCATCATCGGTACCAGCTCCCTTCATGGATCGGTAGAGACGCTCAGCAAAATAGGATGGACGGCTGTTAACACATTGCACTGTAAGCAGGAGATGGAGAGAGAGAGAGAAGTTGATATTAGGTATTATATAATTAATTGCAGTAGATAGAGACAATTAGAAATAGGATGGAAATTCAGCAAAGTATGATGGGTGTCTATTCAAACATTACAACAAAGGAAAGAGAGAGAGAGAGCAAGAAGAAGACAGACAGAGAGAGACAGTACCAGTAGACAAAATATTAGAGAGCACCTTACAAAGTAAAGGGTACAAAATTAGCATATATAAATTCAAAACTTTATCACCCTTTATGAGATTTTCTTCAAACCATTATCAATTATGTCTCCCTCATTCTTACTGCTTTAACTACCCCTTTGAATAGACCTCCCTTTGAAATCTAGCTGTGTTGTATGCTCATCAAGTTTATACATACCGATGGTTTTGAGTCCATTCTTGATGTTGCCAGAGAACTCCCTTTCGATGCTGTTCAACAGATCACGCTGGGCAATCTAAACATGCAGGAACAATATGAAATTTTGATCATTCTGTAATCAAAGAGATTATGTTCATCATCACCTTGTTTAATATTACAAGACAATTTGCTTGTCCCGTGTACCTCATTATAACAACAGTGGACTGGGTTTTTTTATATTTCACCTAAAAGAAGAGATGCTTTTGCTACCTAAATTTCTGTTTTCTATGAAGAAATCATCTAATAGTACATGAACCCAAGACATACATTCCCTCTTAATCTATTTTCCTTGGCAAAAATTAATTCTAAATTCATGAAATTCTTGGATACAGATCTAGGAGGAGTTGTTTGAAGTGCAATTAGCAGAGTGATTACACCTATTTCGTAATTTATAATCTCCTTTTTAATTGCATCGAGAAACTATCAAAGCTCTACATTTTTGGTATACTGTCACGTTAATTAATTTATCTTTTTTACTATTTATCTTTTTGTTTTTGGCTCTCGAACCTTAAAGCTGACTTACCCTGGTGTATTCCTTGAATGTCGCCCTCAGCTGAGCAAAATTCCTGGTAGCAAGAATGCGGTTGAATTCAGACTCGTCTGTTCCCCACTTCTTCTCACCAGCTTGAAAGAGGGCATTTGCTTCAGCCTGCGCCTTGGCCATGTCAACGGTGTTAGACTCGTCACGGTTGCCCTTCAGAGTAAAGAGTGGGAAAATATATGTCACGATATGAAAAAATAATGAACTACATGTTTTATCAATTGATTATATTTTTAATTTTGTTGGATTGGTTTTGGAAAGTCCTATCATTTAAGCATACAAGATTTATCATTAAAATGCCTTCTTTCTATAGGGTAGGAAGTTTGTGTAGTGAGCTTATAACATGCTGTAAACCTTGCAGTATAGCATACAAACGCATGGCATCACTATGCATAATTTCTCACCTACATGTATAGAGTGAATGTCTGAGGCAACAAATCTCCTTATGTGGAAACGGCCAGCCACCAATTCAAGGTTCTCTTAAGGTTTGGTAATAGGATTTTAAAAGAGCATGTTCTAAAATACAAGGATTGGTCACCTGACACATGGAGACAAGCAGCCTCTTGAAATGTCCACTAGTGTCTCCGATACAGTCTTTCTCCATTGTGTGGTGGAATTCTGCAGAGATAATCAGATAAAGAGATGAAAGAAAAACATAACTTTGAAAGGATGCCGTGCCACTATAAGATACATCATATAACTACTCCTTTTCTCATTTTCATGAATTAATTTCACAATTTATATTACAGGTATTGAACTATGTGACATGTGGGGAACCAATGCACAGGCTTATGTTCAAATGGTCCATGAAACCAACATCGGGGCAAAAAAGTTACATGTATGTCATGGTTACAACAGGTCAAATTTAGTCTGCATCCAAAGCAGGGAGCAGAACATTTGTGCAGGCATGTAGGAGCAAAGGGGCCATATTCTTTCTACAGCCATGCCGAAACGCAACAAATCGCAGGAGTTTGCCAACAGCCAGACAAAGTCTGCCTAGAGGGTCAGGAAATGTTCAAATGTTATGCCATAATTACATCCAGTCATGTGTCAGTTGTGCAGCCCTCAACGTGTAGTCGGTATCCAAAGCAGGGAGAAGAACATTCTGCGGAGGCATATATAACAAATTGCAGGAGTTTACCAGAAGCCTAATGAAAGCTACCCACACACAAAGGAAAGGATTAGTTGTGCAATGGCATGTACATACAAGTAGGAGAATTAAGATAAAAACTTACGTCTCTTGTACTCTTCATTGATCTCCTTGATCTCTTTGTTGGTTCTGGTGCAAAGAATCTCAATCAAGATTTCCTCATCTGTTCCAAGACCCTAGCAAATAAAAAAGTAATGTAACATTATTTTTGTGGATAAATTCAACAGTGTAGAATAGTAATGGAACAAGCAAGATGCAACAATATTTCATTTTAACAAAGCAATTTATTTTCCCAGCCCAATGCATACATTCATGTGTCTATGTTACTTTGTGTTATGTGTATTCAACGAGAATTTGTTGTGGCCAAGATACATTGTAAGTTCTTCCAGTTTACTGGTTGACTCAAAGACTGGTAAACATATCTCTTACCTTGATAGCCTTGTTGATAGCATAGGCATCAAACTGAGGACCAGGAACAAACATGGCCAAGATGAGGTCTTCCAGTTTACCACTCAACTCAGATTTCAGATCTTTGATCAAGTCCTGCCAAATAAAGGATAATGAAGACACGTTGAGAATGTATGACAAACCCAATAATCTTATTCATAATATTTCATGTGCATGTGCCATGTCTTGGAGCTGGGCTACTTTATTTATGTGTGTGACTTGTACTCTGCAGGCAACTCATTCAATCTTAGAAAGCAGGGATTGTATATACTTCATCTGACAATTGATCTACGTAAAGCACGGATCACTAAATAAATGGGATTGTATGTAAGGCCTCTACATATTTTGCAATCCATGAATTCTGGATTTTGAATAAGAAGGACATGCAAAAGAGAACTACATTTAAGTGCCATTACATGTATATGATCGATACGACTATATAATGCAAAATAAAAAGATATTTCTATTAAAATTCAAAATGGTCTGTTACCCACAAAAATCACTTCTAAAGCTAAACTAGATTTTATTTCATTTCTGCAAGGTTAATAAGACTTTAATAAATCATAAAAATTACAAACTAATTTTATTATTTACGATATGGAAATATACATTTGCCTACCTTTGCCTACCATTGCTATTCGACCTCGAATCGCCCCAAACCGAAAATTACACCGAAATTTTTGCCCTAGTGATTTGCCCTATTACCCCCCACCCCCCATTAAATAGCGCCCTCCATCGACGAGGATGCGGCCGCATGCGATCTTATACTCCTCCTCTAACTCTCTCGCCCCAAAAACTTCCGTATGTTGCAAAGGATAGAGGGACGGAGGGAGGAATGTAGGCAAATGTATATTTCCATATCGTAAATAATAAAATTAGTTTATAATTTTTATGATTTACTTCAATAGAAATATACATTTGCCTACCATTGCTACGACCACACCGACAAAAGTCGGGAGGCAACCATAACGGTTATGAAACTATGGAGGACACCGCCGCGCTTGTGAGAGGTGCGGTGGAGAAAACACCCTCACTAGCGGCAATGTCTCTCAGATAAAAGGAGGTGAAAGAATTCGCAGAACGCCAAAAGGCAGCTTTGCAGATATCTTCTACACCGACCCTGTAAATAGGGCCCAAGAGGAGCTGATGCTCCTGGTCTGATGGCCTTGGGAGTAGATCCCTCTTCAAGGGCCTTCACTCCGCAGCCTTGATAGCGGAGACTATCCACGGCGATAACGTGTCTCTAGAAACCCCTTATGAGGGTTCACGAAGAGACAAATAACTGTGAAGATTTGCGAAGATTCTCCGTCTCTTGATGTACCATTTGAGGGCCCTAACGGGGCACCATAATTTGTCTTCTCTGATAGATGAAACCCTCAGAGGCCGAATGAAGATCTCGATAGAGCCGACGATGCTGTTTTTCTTCGCAATAAACGATGTGATAGGAATCATCACGAACCCCATGTCTCCCAACGAATATGACCTGGTGATATTGAGAGAGCATTTAGGAACTCCTCCTTTGCCCGGAGGCATAGCCAGGAGAAGCTAGTCTTAATGGATAGATTCAACAGGGAAATCGAGTCAAAGGCCGAACGGAGCTTTGACAAAGCTCCAAGACTTTGGGAAGATTCCAGGCTGGAGTCAAGGGCTTAGAAATAGGGCTGTAAGAAAAACGCCTAATCAACGCCGAGAGCTGGGGAGGTCGACCATGACCCGCCATTAGCACAAACCAGAATGGAATGGCCGCAATAGACCCGAACGATATCCACGAATCGTCGAAAGAGACTACCTTATCGAACAGAGAATAAGGAAATCGGCAATAAGAGGCAAGAAGCCTCTCTGGGGGACACCCCAGAGGTTCGCACCAGGCAAAGAAAGCTCCAAGCGGCGCAATTATGACAATCACATCCTTACGATCGCATTCCGTCTACTTTCAACTAGCAGCTCAGCTGCTCGGTCTGAAAGCCTTCATCCCTAAGCCCGCTGGCTGATAGAGGCCAAGCAGTAGGATGAAGGTGCGATGGATTCGCATGAAAACCCCGACAAAGGTTGAGAGACTAAGTCCGCGTACGGCTGGAAGGGGCAGCGGCTCCCTACTAACAGGAGCAAACAGGTCCTGAAACCAGGCTCGACCCGGCCAGTGGGGAGCAATCAAGACCACTGTTGCCTGATCCTCCCTGATCTTCCGGAGGACCAGAGGATCAGCTTGAATGGTGGAAGGCGTACGCCTTCCACCCCTTCCAATGAAGAGAGAACGCGTCCAGAACGAAGCCGAAGTCTCCCTGACTCGGGAGCAAAACGAGGAAGTCTGTTGTTCAGGGAGGTCGCAAACAGATCTATTTCCAGGCTCCCGAACCTCTGAACTACTAACTCGAAGACATGAGGGACAACATCCATTCCGATGGCAGCGAGCGACCTCGGGATAGAAATCTGCTATCAGATTGTCCTCCCCCGGAATTGGGGAGGCCACCGGGTGATCTCCTCCCGATTGCACCATTCCCAAAGGAGGAACGCTACCCTGTTCAACTCCAAGGAGTGTGTCCCTCCTTGTTTGTTGATGTAGGCCTTCACCGAGGTGTTGTCCGTGAGAACAACACCGAACGGCCGCACCCACAACAGGTCGCGAAAACGTTGGAGGACAACAGAACTGATAAAGTTCCAGAACATTGATATGAGCAGCGGCCTCGGAAGGGCCCAAGATCCGGAAACCATCCGACCTTGACAATGGCCCCCGCAACCCTGAAGTGATGCGTCCGTGGTCACTGTAATTGAGGGAAGAGGGTCCCTGAATCTCTTTCCCTGAAGAAGGAAGGTACGGGTTCGTCCAAGGGGAAGAGACAGCTTCTGATCTCCACCGTCACAGGAATCCAGACCAGAAGGGAGCTGAGGTTCGGCCTGAAAAACTTCAGGAGATGCAGTTGGAAAGGTCTCATAAAGAGACGACAATTCGGCAAGATGTCCACCAGACTGGCTAAAAGCCCCAGCCATCTCACCAAACCTCGGCTCGAACCCTCCGCGATGCTCAGGAGGGACCTGCAAGATTACCAGAGTCTCTACCCTCTCGAGACTCGGTCGAGCCAACTGATTCTTGTATCCAACTGGGCACCCAGGTTAGATCGGATGTTCGGGAGGGAATGAATTCCGATTTGGCCAGTTGATCACATGAATCCCAAACTCTCGGTCGTTTTCACTAAAAAAAAGATAATGGTGGACAGCAGGACCCTCCGAACTGGCGACGAGGAGCCAATCGTCTAAGTAGCGAAGATCCGAAGACCTTGCCTCTGAGGAACGACATCAACGCTGAACCACCCTGGTAAAAACCCTGGGAGCGGGACGACCCGAAAGGAAGGGCTTTGAACGAATCTCCTTTCCTACAGCAAACCCCAAAAGATCCCTCGACGAGGGGTCTATTGGGATGTGGAAATAGGCATCGCTCAGGTCGAGGGACACCGCAAAGTCGTCCTGGTCGAGAGCCGAAGAATGGAGGCTAGATGGTCCATCCTGAAAGGGCGACTTTGCGACTTTGCTGTTGATCCTCTCATATTGAGGATCATCCTGAGCGATCCTGAACGCTTGGGATTACAAAACACGGGGAGACGACCAGAAGGTCAGTTGATACCCTCACCCGTATCGACACGTCTTTTCAGGAGGAGAGGTAACTTTCCGATGCACAATAATGCTTCCTGAAAAAGGATCGAACTGCGGCGGTCGACTCGACTTCGATAACACCCTTGGAAAGAGGCTCTTCTAGATCTATCCAAGACCGTTCTTGATCACAGATGAGGACAAAGACGTCGTCCGCTGATTGACTTCCAAGCTGGAAGAACTTCCGAAGTCGACCACCCACCGAGTCTCCAAGCGAACTCGGAGAAGCTCATCTGGAATCAATGCTTCCCGCCCTGACGACAACAGGGTAGATTCTATCGCGACACCTCTGGAAGTAACCCCTACCACCCCACGTCCTCGACGAGGAGTCTGGGTCTTGAAAAGACACCTGCCGATCATAGAAAAATCATAGAAGAGTCGGCAACTCTGTCGATCTGGAGGAGGAACTGCGGGGCCGAGCCTGGCCAGGAACAAAAGTTCTCTTGTCTTCTTCTCCTTGCCCTCCTGAAAGAGGAGCTATTGGAAGAGCCAGATTTGCTAGACCTCGAAGACGAAGGGCCTGACGACATCTCTAATAGATATGTAGACAATTCCTGGCCTCTTACGGCGTCAACTTCTTTTTGTAGATGTCTGGCCAATCTGCTCCCGCAAAGGTGAGGAGAAGTCACGTTCAACTCTGCTTTGGCACCATATCCGCGGATAAGATGTCTGCTCTGAAATGATAAGAGCCTCAAAGCCACGCAAGAAACTCTAACGGGCATTATCAACAAGTTGGCATTGAAGCCGGCAATCTGATGAGAACAAAAGAGAAGAACATCTCTCAAGGGCAAAAGAATCATCAGCCTGGTCTGGCGAGAAATCTCCAACTTCTGGAAACCAGCAAGAGTTCCAAAACATGTCATTCAGGACCGCAAATCGAAGACTGCCCGTGATAGAAGACGAAACGTCAAAATCATCTTTCCCGTCCGTTTTTCATTAAGAAGCCTTCCCGGACTTGTCAAAAACATCCGCCAACTTCAAAACCTCGGGATGATGGGCTTTATGATAAAAGCCATCGTCTCCCTCCACAAAGATACTCCGACACTACTTTCAGATATCTTGTAAGGCTCTTCTTCGGTTTTCTTGCGGAAGCACAGACGGGAATTCCTCCTTTATGAATGTCCTGATTATATCAACGCTGAAAAGGACGAACAGTTTTCGACCTTGCCGAAAAGAAACTCTTTTACGCCCCTCCGAAGCTTTCACGGGGTCACTCGACCTCTTGGGAACGTCACTTTCTGAAATCTAAACCCGTACTACGTTTCCCAAAGAAGCTCAACAACGACTTCAGGTCCCTCTCCATCGGATGACAATATCACCCGGGAGCTTAACCTGGGAGTGATCCGGCCGTGCTCACACCGTATCGAGTTGCTGTAGTACAAGGGACCGGCATGAGATTCAAACAAAAGACGCGAGAATCAGCCACCGAAACGATCCTCATCTTCTGCGACAGAGGAGATCCGTTCCATCACAAGAGGCGTTGGGAACACCCAACAGACGGTGAGCCGGGAGTGGTGACGTTACCGCTGGCCTGATCGTAACGTTCAAGTCCCACTCTCGAACTGTCGCGGACGGACACTCAAACTAACCGGATCCGGTACCGGGAGTTGATGGTCGCCCCATAAGGAGTGACCGCCTCGCCGGGAACAGGGTTTCCCAACGCAAACCGGATCCCGGGTTGTCAACGGGACAGAGTCCGTCCGAAACGAAGTGCCCGAATGAGAAAGGGGCATGGTGTTCCAAACGCGCGGGAACCGGATCGGGCTCGAAACTGCCAAGTCTACGACGCTTCGCTAGGCGAAGGGCCCGCACCAGATGCAGATAGCCCGATCCGAGAAGCAGCCGATTGGAGGCCGAGTGGAATCCGGCTGGCTCGCACTAAAGAAGCGCCCGCCGTAAGCAGACCCTGGCTCTTCGAACAGACACCGGAGCAGGGGATCCGGAAACACGATTCACGTCTCAGGACGTAGTGTCCAAACCGGCAAGGGGCACGCACTCGGAGATGAAAACGGAGAAGACGGACCACCGCCACCAACGTGGCGCCGATAGAGACGGACATCCCGCTCTGGCCGGATACCCGACCGACGTGTCAACAGACGCCAGCTCTGGACAATGCCACTCTCGGGGCTGGTTGAGGCAACGACAACGCGGCCTATCCATCCGAGGATATAGCAGTCCGTCTTGAACCGGTACTCACGCCCAAAAACGCGTACGGAAACCGGTCTCGCGGATCCGATCTTAACCTCAGTCGGGTAGGGTACGGCGCCGATATCCCGGTCCGGTCAAACTCGATATAGAAACCGTGAGCTCCGATCCGGATATGCCAGAGCGGAAGCCCGAGGCACAATGCGGATCGGCATCCGTGAGAGAAAATGTAACCGCAGCACTTCAGCCTGAACTGAATGTAGCCAGTGAACCGTGGCCACACCGGTTGTGACAAACCTGACTGTTAGTACAGTCGTTTTAGATCTCCCCGTTAGCTCGAACGGGGCATACATGGATTATCGTTACTCCGAGCGCTGGAGGGCCGAGCCTGCATGATCCTGGACGCTGCCAAACGCTGTCAGTCATCAACGGTCCCGACTTTGACAGGGGACCGACGAAGCTACAGCAGCGAGGTTTGTCGCAGTGTTGCGACCAATAATAACTCACCCCCGAAGTCCGCAACGGTGGTGAAGTAAGGAGGAAGAACAGGCCGTCTAAAGCCTCTTCAAATCGACAAGCCTCTCACCCCGCCGAGGGACTTCTCTAGAAGAAAACACACGTTCTGCTCGTTGATTACTTTTCCCCGCTTTCTCTGTAAAAGAAGCCGGCGGCGGAGAGATTAGACATTGACGAATCATGTAAAATAAAAAGAAAGAAAAGTGTTCAATACACAAAGGGGGCAAATAGGCGGGTCTATCAAAGAAGCGGAGCACAAAAACTCTGTGCGCCGCGACACACACACAACACTCAAACGTAAACCACGACACGTATTGCATAAACACAGTAATGAACGTACGAAAGTCTACGGGAAGAGAGAGAGTGAAAAAGTAAACGATCACCGAAAGATAAAACTATCAAAATCTCGGCAAATCCAAAAAACTAGACCCAAAAAGAGAGCTCAGAATACTCAATATGATTATCCTGAGAAATATACCCTCGCAAAACACCGCAAAGTAGTCCCAAAAGGGAGAAAAACACGCTATTTTTTGCGCAGGCAAAAATGTACGACTTATCTCGACGAAGGCGAAGAGATTAGAGGAGGAGTATAAGATCGCATGCGGCCGCATCCTCGTCAATGGAGGGCGCTATTTAATGGGGGGTGGGGGGGGGGGGGGGGGGTAAATAGGCAAACACTAGGGCAAAAATTTCGGTGTAATTTTCGGTTTGGGGCGATTCGAGGTCGAATAGCAATGGTAGGCAAAGGTAGGCAAATGTATATTTCTATTGAAGTAAATCACAGTGGTGAGGTTTATTATGAATGTTTTGCTAAGAAATTATCAAAATGAAAACTACAATTATAGTGGAAATGCTGACATTCTATGCATGATTCTTGTTTGTATTTATTTTGAGGCATAGTCTATGTAAAAAATACATGTTCTTAGGAACTCTGATTTTGGGTTGAACTTTGTACTTTAAAGGAATATGAGCAGGGTGTTTTGAGGAAGACAATTTTATACTCGATTCATTCTCTCTTTGTTCTCTCTGTATGTGCCTTCCAGGCTAAAAAAAAATTGGGAAACCTAGCTGCCTTTGCCGAGTAATAAACAGGATTGTTCGTAAAAATGCTAGGCCTCCAAATATGAATTGAATTGTGGTACAAACTCTACAGTCACACACATAATCATTTGAACAATAAGTTTAATACAAAAGTGTGTTTAGTATGAATGTGCGTTATAAATACTCGTTACTACATGTATTATGAAAATGATTGAATGCATATTAACATCAGATAGACGGTGATGGAAACTACAGAGAAAAAACATGGTCACAACCTGTTATACTTGGGTGGTGTTTCATCAAGTCGTTCTTACAGTTACAAATGATTGGAAGATGTACTTGGGTGCTATACTTATCACATGCTTTAGAATTTAGCGCAAGTACTTATCGCCAGTCATTCATAAAGCCATTCATAACTTTAAGAAGGACTTGGTGAAACAAAGCCCAGGGTGCAGTTTCACCAAGTCGTTCGCAAGTTACAAACAACCTTACGAACGACTGGTGATCATTCTTGTGCTAAAGGATTGAAAGTGTGATTAGGACAAGACCAAATAATACATTCCAGTTCCTCACAAAGTCATTCATAACTTCAAGAAGGATTTGATGAAACATCCCTCTAGGTGGTGTTTCACCAAGTCGTTCCTAAGTTACGAGTGACTTTATGAACGACTTGGTGATCGGTCCTCGAGCTGATTTATTGAGCATGGTTATTTGTATAGCACCCGAGATCATGTTCCAGTCGTTCTTAACTTCAAGAACGATTTGGTGAAACACCACCCTGGTCTTACACTTCTCTGTATCTGGTATGGGTCAGATTTCCCAGAAAATCTTTGTGTCAGGAACAAGGAAGTGCTTCACATGTTTTCAATTCATACAGGAGCAAAATTGCTGTACTCATGCAAAACCACAAAACAGATTTGACCATGACATTACATATAGATATAGTATTATTTTCAGCAGAATATGTGATGAAACAGACAGGTAAAAAGTGCATAAATACCTTAACAATTATGATTACCAATTTATGTTTAAAAGTGCCAGAAATAGAAAGTACATGTATGATAACGATACTTTAGCAAACAAAATAACAAAAACACCAAAGATACATGTACATCCATATGGGTAGGAGAAAGGAGGGGGGTTATATTCAATAATTTAAGGATTGTTAAGGTTGTTAGGATTGTTGAATTGTGAATAATATAGAGCAAGCAACATATTATAACTACATCCATTACAAGCAAGACATATCGATGCTGGGTAGTTAAATCCTCAATTCTCAAATTTTTATGTGCTTTCCAAATCCCAGCACTCTTACTCCAAAAATGAAGCCACCAGTGTGCCAAAGGAGCGGTGATCCCATTAGTTACCGTCCATCGGCCGCAATGTATGCTTTCTTGAATATTTGACATTTTGAGATACAATATTTTAACAGCCCAGCAACGATATATGATAGATGTGAAACACATAAACAAAACAAACACCACAACAGAAGAAGTACAATAGCCCATCTTCTACCTGACATGTCGGAAAAGTGAGCAATATTTTGTAATAGCACCATAAAGCGTAGATTTCTAGTCTATTACATGTATATCAGCAGTATTCATATTGCAAACTATAATGCATATGTTTCTACTTCATAATAAAAGCCCTCTCAAAAGCACTATTCAAATATTGCTTGGCCATGAACCTTCATGTTACAACAGTTTACTATTACACTGGTTTTAGTTAAGGTGCTGTATACTAAAACTTATTAGGCTCCCCAACAATTCAGAAGTTGTCTGTAACGTGTTTTAACTAATTATGATGAAAGGATATTGGCTCAGACTGTCTATTGCTCCCAACTCCTCCCCTCGGCCAAAATCGGAACCTGGTTATAACGATAGTTCATTGTATCAGTCCTTGTAACATGTGTAGACTTTATACCATAACATGGATATCAAAATGAAGATGTGTTACCATAGTCCAGTAATTGTTTTCATTTCATCAAGAGTTCTTAAAGGGATTTAGTAACTTCCCAAAACAAGTGCAAAAGAGATCAAAATGAATAAAATTCTATTGCTCTGACCATAAAAACACACTACTGAAAGTTTCAGATCAAAAACATGTCATTTACTATCTTAAAACAGTGAATTTTCAAACGAGGCTAAGGATACGGCTGGGCATGATTCATTTATACCGCTCCGTAGCAAGCTTAGCAGCCCAGTACACATGGTAACTTCACGACAGGAAATGCAGTGAAAACCATGTGCGCACACGATTTTAACTCGCGTCCCGGAATGGGTTTGAAAATTTGAGTATAAAATCATAGATATCTCGAGAGTAATGCTACAGTCACACAGACACTTACGTATAGATACGTCTGTGTTGTTTTAATCTTTTCTCATCTTCTATTCTATCACTTCTTATGTAATTCTTTGTTTTACTGGATGAACGAAATTATCAATATTTCCACTGCTAACTATGACGAGTAGGCATCCGTTGGGATCCGCAGAAAATAAAATAATTTTTGGCCGCAACCGGACGTAACTCACCGTAAGTGTCTGTGTGACTGTAGCATAAAGCATGCAAGTAGACTGCAAATTTTAAGGAATACCAGACTGACCTATGTCTTCATAATCATGTTGGCAAAATGAGCTAAATCAATTTGAATATCATTCAATGTTACTGCATCCCTTAAAAGAATTTCATGCATGAAAGAGCATCTATGCCATTGTTAATACAATCATGCTACATGTAGGCCTATATTCTAAATCAATGCTTGTTATGGGGAGAGTGCAATTTTGAAAGCATTGAGCATTGACAAAGGCCAAAAGGGAGAAAACTATTTTAAAAAAAAAAAGGTTGAGCTACATATGTACATATTCAAAGCATGCAATTTAGTATGATGATCCAAAACTATCGCATATTATTGCACAGATTTGGTAAGTTCAGACTAATTTATGTCGAATTAAAGAGCAAAGATTTTTGGAAGCTCTTAACTACCTTGCCATACATAGTCTTGAATTGGAGTTTAATATTCTGACGCTGTGCATTGCTTCGGGTGGCTATGCAATTAATGATGGCTTTCTCATCCGTACCTGAACAACAGAAACATGAAAAACAAACAAACAAACTCGAGACATTGGTTAACAGCACAACACATAGAAAGGAATCACAGCACACTTACATGTATTTGTATGTAGCTCTGTGAAATATAGTGATACCTAAAGACAAAAATGAGACTGACACATTTGTTGTTGATGTTAGAGCATCTATTAACATCACTGACTTCATCCCATTGACCCTGATAAAGTAAATGTATATTCCCTTTGGTGAATCATAGTAAAAAATTTTGCCTCTGAAAAATCAAAATACAATTTGTTTGCCTTTACGTATTTTGTGCCCCTGATAAGTCTTTAAGTACCATTATATTTCATTGAGCTACGTTAGATCCATGTATGTAATTATTATAATAATCACCATTATTATCATTATCATATTGTGGGAGAAATGGGGGTTTATATGCAGACACTCTCCAGGTCAATAGTAGAAGTAGAAGGAGTACGAGGGGAGGA
>CALNVZ010003433.1:21822626-21847404 GCA_940671915.1 Paracentrotus lividus | reverse complement strand
TCTCAGTAGTGGTCACTAACTCCTCCCCTCCTCCTCCTCCTCCTCCTCCCCCTCCCCTCCATCCCCTCCTCCTCACTCCTCCCCCCCCTCTCCTCCTCCTCCTCCTCCCTCCTCTCGCTCCTCCTCCCTCCCCCCTCCTCCTCCTCCTCCTCCCTCCCCTCCCTCCTCCTTCCCCTCTCCTCCCCCCCTCCTGCCTCCTCCTACTCCCTCCCCTCCTCCCTCCTCCTCCCCTCCTCCCCTCGTACTCCTCTACTTCACATTGACCTGAAGTGTCTGCATAAAACACACCATTCTCCACAAATATGAATAATGATAATAATGGGATTATTAAAATAGATTACAGTACATGATCTAACGTAGCGTCAAATGAAAATAAATGTCAACTTAAACAACACCGACTCTTCCAGCATGGCCAACCGAAAAAATACGTAAGGCGAAACACAGATATTATTTGATCTTTTGTCAGAGGCAAAATTTTACTATATTAACGACCAAAGGGAATATACAGTGTACTTAAATCATATCCTAGCCCATCAATTGGATCAAACAACTACTTCACGCTCTTCACACTATTTAACAATAACAGTACAATTACTTTATCTCTTCTTTTTTCCTCAGTTAAATTACTCTAAAATTACCTTGGACATTTACCTTATCCTTTGAGTTATAATTCTATATTTCTCCATTTGACAGAGCTTGAACCCGTTGTCCCGCCCACAGGCCAAACTCACTCCATCTCTCGTTACAGTGTCGCTGTGACTTCTTCCGCTTCTCTCTTATATTAGTAACTCTTCTATACGTGCTCGTCACTAAATTACCTGACTAGATGTTAGTTTTTGTTCTTGAAATCTTCCTCCTTTCACATTATAGTTTCAGCAATGTTTCCACTTGCTACGTCTGACCGATTGTATTAAAAGTGTTCTCATGCACCTTTCTAATAATCTTGTCGAGCGTTATACCAACACCACGAGGACCACATAGCCAACGCTGCACAAACCTAGACCCGCTGCCACAGCAAAATATGATTAAGGAATACTCGGCAAACAATGCAAACAGACTCACGACTTGTAATGGTTCCGCATGTTCAGGTAGTTAAGAGCTTCCAAAAATTCTTTGCTCTTTTATCGACATAAATTAGTCTGAACTTACCAAATCTGGCAATAATATGCGATAGTTTTGCGATCAATCATACTAATGCATGCTTTGAATATATACATATTTACTTCAACCTTTTTTTTTAAAATAGTTTTCCTTCTCCTTTGGCCCTTTGGCAATGCTCACTGCTTCAAAGGCACTCTCCGGCCATAAGGACAACGCATTGATTTAGAATAGGCTAGGCCCGCCTCATGTAGCCGATGATGTATAACATTTGGAGCATGTAGCATCTGGTATGCTCTGAAATCTGGCTTCCTTTTGGCCCTACAACCTAAAAATATAACAACATACACAACATATCGCGCAACAACCCGGGTTGGATACCGCTTGATGTCGGGATTGTGTGGTTCTGGCTATAGTAGGGTACACCGAGACAGCTGACAGATGATCCTGCAGGCGACCCAGACATCCTATTGTGAAAACGTTACTGGGCCCGTCAAGGTTATATAGTCGGGAGATGTAGCAGGATGATTTAACAGCAGCCAGAGGGTCGTGCCACACCGAGGCACCTTTCAGGCAATAACGAATGGTCTTTGTCATCGCATGAAAATCTTTTAAAAGGGAGCAGTAAACACAGAGTTGAAAAGATTGTCAAATTGATTTGAGCTGCATTTTTGGTGCCAAACGATAGGACTGGCGCGAACAGTCAATAGATAGACAGGCATCTGGAGTATTCCTTAAAATTTGCAAGTTTCTAATCTCATGCTTTATCGCTCACAGTCACCAGTCACTTACGCGGTCGGAGTGTACGTGGACAACCGGTTTCGGCCAGAGAAAATGTATTTTATTTCTGCGGATCCCAACATGCCCTACTCGTCATGATGAGTTAGCAGGATGGAAGGAATAATTGATAATTTCGTTCATCACAGTAAACACAAAGAATTACATAAGAAGTGATAGAATAAGAGAGATAAAAAATTAAAACAACACAGACGTATCTGATACGTAAGTGTCTGTGTGACTGTAGCAATTACTCTCGAGATATCTATGATTTTAATAGCTCATTTCAAAACCCATTCCGGGACGCGAGTTAAAACGTCGTGTGCAGCCATGTTTTACACTGCATTTCCTGTCGTAAGATTACCTGACTGATATGACTGGGCTGCTAAAGCTTATACGGAGCGGTATAAATGAATCATGCCCAGGAATCACGTATCTCTAGCCTCGTTTGAAAATTCACTGTTTAAGAATAGTAAAATGACATGTTTTTGATCTGAAACTTTATCAGTAGTGTGTTTTTATGGTCAAAGCAATAGAATTTTATTCATTTGATCTCTTTTGGCACTTGTTTGGAAGAGTTACTAATTCCCTTTAAGAACTCTTGATGAAATGAAAAACAATTACTGGACTATGTAACACACCTTCATTTTGATATCCATGTTATGGATATAAGTCTACACATGTTACAAGGACTGATAACAATGAACTAATCGTTATAACCAGGTTGATTCTTGGAGAGGGGGGGGAGCATTTCACCAAATTCCATCATTAGTTAAAACAATTTACAGACAACTTGAAATATGGGAGCCCTAAATAAGTTTTAGTATACAGCATTAACTAAAAACCAGAAGCTAATAGAAATAAACTTTATGTAACAGCAAGGTCATTGGCAACGCAGAATAATTTGAATAGTGCGTTCTGAGAGTGGCTTTTATGTATGAAGTAGAAAACATAGTGCATTATAAGTTGTTCAATAGCAAAGTACCTGCTAAAGATATACATGTGAGAATAGACCTAGAACATCTAGCTCTTATGAGTCTATAGTACAAAAATGATGCTCAGCATTTTTCCGACATGTACAGGTAGAAGTATAGGGCTATTGTAATTCTCTGTTAAAAAGTGTATTGTTTTTGTTATGTGTTTCAACATACTATCATATATCGTTGCTGGGCGCTGTTAAAATATTGAGTATATTCAAAATGTCCAAATATTTCAAGAAAGCATACATTGCGCACGGCCGTATGGACGGGTAACTGAATGGATTCACGCTCCTTTGGCACACTGGTGCTTTCATTTTGGAGTAAAGTGCTGGGATTTGAAAGCACATAAAAATTTGTGAGAATTGAAGGATTCTAACTACCTCAGCACGATATGTCTTGCTTGTAAATGGAGTGTAGTTATATATGTTGCTTGCTCTAGATATTATTCACAATTCAAGCAATCCAACAACCTAACAATCCTAAATATAGTTGAATATAACCCCCCTCCTTGTCTCCTACCCAATATGGATGTACATGTAGCTTTGGGTTTTTGTTATTGTTTTTGCTAAGTATCGTTATCAATACATGTATTCTATTTCTGGCACTTTTAAACAATAAATTGGTAATCATAATTGTTAAATGTGATTTATGCACTTTTTACCTTTCTCTGTTTCATCACATAATTCTGCTGAAAAAATACTATAGTCTTATATGTAATTCATGCAAATCTGTTTTGAGGTGGTTTGCATGAGTACAGCATATTTTGCTCCTGTATGAAATATGAAAACCATGTAAGCAGTTCCGTTGTTCCTGACACGAAAGATTTCTGGGAAATCTGACCATACCAGATACAGAGAAGTGTAGAGACCAGGGTGGTGTTTCAGACCAAAATCGTTCTGAGTTAAGAAACGAACTGACATGATCTCGGCATAACAATAACCACCTCAAAAATGAGCTCGAGACCGATACACCAGTCGTTCATTAAAGTCATCGTAACTTAGGAACGACTTGGTGAAACTACACTAGAGATTGTTCATCAAATCATTCTTGAAGTTATGAATGACTTTGTGAGGAACTGGAAATGTATTAATTGGTCTTGTCCTAACACATCTTTCAATCCTTTAGCACAAAATGATCACCAGTCGTTTGTAAGTATGTTTGTAACTTGCGAGACGAGCTGGTGAAGACTGCACCCTGGGCTTTGTTTCAAACCAAGTCCTCTTAAAGTATGAATGCTTATGAAATGACTGGCGATAAGTCACTGTGCGCTAAAGTTCTAAAGCATTTGGATAAGAAGGCACCCAAGTACATCTTGCCAATCATTGTAACTGTAAGACGACTTGATGAAACACACGCCAAGTATATTAAAGACAGGTTGTGAACCGCGATGGTTTCTCTGTAGTTTCCACACGTCTATCTGATGTTAAATGCATTCAATCATTTTCATAATACATGTATGTAACGAGTATTAAACGCACATCATGACTAAACCACACTTTTGTATTAAACGTATGTTCACAAGATGATTAGTGTGGGTGAACTGTAAGAGTTTTGTACCAACAATTCAATCAATATTGTGGAAGGGACCTAGCATTTCTACGAACAAATGCCTGTTTATTACTTCGCAACAGGCAGCTAGTTCCCAATTTTTTTTTACCTGGAAGGCACATACAGAGAGAACAAAGAGGAGAATGATAATCGAGTAGAAAATTTGTCCTTCCTCAAAACACCGCTTCATATCCTTTAAAGTTACAAAGTTCAACCACAAAATCAGAGTCCTAAGAACTGTATTTTTACATAACTTTGCCGCAAAATAAATACAAACAAGAATCATGCATAGAATGTCAGGCATTGTCACTATAAATGTAGTTGTTCATTTGATAATCTTCTTACAAAACATTCATAATAAAACCTCACCGACTGTGATTTACTCAATAGAAATATTACATTTGCCTACCTTTCCTACCGATTCTATTCCGACCCTCAGCGCCCCAAACCAAAAATTACAACCGAAATTGCCCTAGTTTGCCTATTTACCCCCCCCCCACCCCCCATTAACATAGCGCCCCCATAACAGGAATGGCCGCATCGAATCTATACTCCTCCTCTAATCTCTCGCCTTCGCGAATAAGTCGTACATTGCCTGCGCAAAAAAAGCGGTTTCGCCCTTTTGGGACACTTGCGGCGTTTGCGAGGGTAAATCCAAGATAATCAATATATATACGACTCTCTTTTTTCGTAGTTTTGGGATGCCGGAATTTTGATAGTTTATTTTCGTTATCGTTTACTTCAACTCCTCTCTTCCCGTAGACCTGTACTTCATTACTGTGTAGCAATACGTCGGTACCGTGAGTGGTGTGTGTCGCGGCGCACAGATTTGTCTACGCTTCTTGATAGACCCGCAATTGCCCCTTTGTGTATAAACACTTTCTTTCTCTTTTATTTTACCAGATCTCATCTAATTCTCTCCCCGCTCTTAAGAAGAACGGGGAAGAATCAACACAACTTGTTTTCTTCTGAGAAGGTCCCCCCGCCGGGGAGGAGAGCTGTCTTGAACGAGGCTTAGACGACCGTTCTCTCCTTCTTCACCACTCTCGGACTTCGGTGAAATATTGGGTCGAACACATGGCGGACAAAAGCCTCGCTGCTAGGCTTCGTCGGTCCCCAAAGTTACGGACCAGTTGATGACTGACAGGTTGCACGTCCCAGATCAGGACCGCTACGGCCCTCGCGCCGAGTACGATAATCCTTTGCCCGTTCGACTAACGGCTAGATCTAAATCGATTACTACATTCGTTTCATCAACGGCGGCCGCTTCACTGGAATTCATTCAGGCTGAAGTGCTGGTTCATTCTCCTCAACGTGCCGGAAACCCATGTGCCTCGGAGCTTCGCCCTGGCATATAATCCGATCCGACTCGTTTCTATATCGAGTTTGGCCGACCGGATATCGGCGCCTAACCCTTAACTGAGGTAAATCGGATCCGCGAGTCGGTTCCGTACGGGTTTTGGGGTGAAGTACCGTTCAAGACGACCTATATCCCGGATAGTAGGACCCTTGTCGGTTTGCTCACTAGTCCAGCACGGCGGATCGTGGCATGTCGCAGAAGAGCTGGCGCTCTGTACACGTCGGCTGTTATCACGGAGCGGAGATGTCCCCGTCTCTATCCCAGTCCGCGAACACGCTTTGGTGGCGGGGTCCGTCTCTCTCGCGTTTCATCTCGGATGTGCCCCCTTACCGGTTTGGGAGCAAACTCGCCGTGAAGACGTGAACGTGTTCCGGATCCCCGCTCCGTTTCTGTTTCGAACCTACGGTCTGTACGGGACGGCGCTTCTTTAGTGGAGCCAAGCCGGATGTCCCACCTGCGGCTCCGAAAGTCCGGCTGCTCTCGGATCGGTATCCATGCATCTGGTGCGGCCTTCTGTACGGAACCGTCGTAGACTGCAGTCGGATCTCCCCATCCGGTTCCCGCGCGAACAAGCCTCCCTTTCCATGTCGGGCACTCGTTTCGACGGACTTCGTTCGTTGACAAACCCGGATCCGGTTGCGTTGGGAAAACGCCTGTTCCCATGAGACGTAATAAGATACTCTAACTTGTTAATCACAGTACTAATTTTCCAAATAGGACCTGCATATGCAATAGACCGGGTTGACATCTTTCTCTCTCATTTTTTTACAAACTAGCTTATTGGTTTCAACATGCAGAGCGTACATGGGACGTCTGTTTGATGTCCTATCCAAGGGACAGAGTGTATTCCAACTGAATTCACAGCCGTGATGTCAGCTACCACTCAACCACTGCAATTTGTTCAGATTTGTTGCATGCATGAGTCTCAAACCCAGACAGTGCGATCCAAAATCTTTCTGTGGCAGACGCTCCACTGTACTGGACCAAATTGACTTCCCAAGACAAGGTCCTTCTGGGTTCTAAGTAGACATAAACACCTAATCCAGAATCTAATGTTAATAACCCAAGACCTTAGTTTATAATCAAATATTGGGGAGTGTTGGTGAGTATTATTATATTTTAGTCAGAATAAAGATCAAAGATCTTTTGATGCTACCTTGCCATACATAGTCTTGAATTGGAGTTTAATATTCTGACGCTGTGCATTGCTTCTTTTAACCAAGGTATCAATGATAAGATTTTCATCCGTACCTGACGAATTAATACAAAAACAAAAACAAAAAAAACAAAAACAAGCAACAAATCATAAAAACAAGTACAAGTTATGCACAATGCATCAAAACTGAGAGTAACAAATAACAAAACAGGAACAAAACTTTGCAGACGAAGGATCTGATTTTCAACCGCAATGGCTTTGAGGGCACAAGCTGTGCATTTGCTGATGTATAGCACTGTGAAATGGAAATATGAATGCTGTATAAAATGGAAACAAAACAAGACTGTTAACACTAGACAAAACTTTGGGGGTTGTATACAACGAGCATATGCCAGTGGAATGACTGCTGAGCTGTTTGATAAATGAAAACAAGGGTGCTGTAAATGGGAAGAAAATAAAGCTGTTAACATTGGGCACAACTTTGGACATGGTTCACAACAAGCATTTGCCACTGCCTGCCAAGTGCTTTGATAAATGAAAATAGGAGTGCTGTAAATGAGAACAAATCAAGACTGTTCACACGAGGCACAAACTCTGGGTGAGGTTCACAAGCATGCCAGTGGAATGACTGCGGAGTTCCGATGAAGTCCCTTCTTTACCTTGCCATACATAGTCTTGAACTGTAGCTTGATTCTCTGGCGCTGGTCGTTAGTACGAGTCGTGATGGTGCTAATAATCAGTTGTTCATCCGTTCCTGATTAAAGCAATATGTATGGTTAAACCTAGCCCATTTCCTTTCCCTCACCAACCCAACCCCACCCCCTTACAAACAAACAAAATGAAAATAAGTCACATTTTTAGACAGGAATGGTAAATACCTGTTAATATTGGTTCTATGTGAAATTCTAAATATCAAGAGTAAATTTTGTAGGTCCCATAAATTCCTCTAACAAGAACTGAATGATTCACTTTATTTTGATTTCTATCCAGCAAATTCTCTCCATAAGTAGGAATTCATATTACGGGATTCATATAGGGACTTACATGTATAGTGATATGCGCTATATAAAAGTGGTATATTATTATTATATTACATACTGATATTACAGATTTTTCTGATGTCTTTTTGATAATGTCTTTATAATTTGGCATTGCCACAATTATAGCAAATATTAAATGTTGTCAATGTTTCTGCTTCTTTGGTGCTTTTATAGTATGGCCTCCATACTCTGTTACAAAACATACTGGCCAGAATTCACTAAGGTGGTTTTGAACCCATGGATTATGTCAATGTCGATGTGTAATATGTATGCTTAATTCAAGGCAGACATTGAGAAAGGTCCAATAGGAATGCTCGATTATGTTAAAGGGTGCTAAATTCAATCTTGTTGCTATGGTTTAGTATACTGCCTAAATTACTTGATATAAACAGTAGAATGAACTCATTAATTCAAAACTGTCGCTATGAGTAGTTGCTAACCAAAACAGAAAAAGTTCATTATTCCCAATAAAGTTGAAAATGATTGTTTAGCAGCAAATTTTTACAATAAAAATAACTTTCCTTTTGACAATAGCTTAATAAAATCAGTAACACAGAAAGAAACTGATAGATGGAGAGAGAGAGAGAGGGGGGGAGAGAGAGAGGGGGGAGAGAGAGGTTTTAACATACCCATTCCCTTCATGGCTTTGCGGAGGAGTGCAGCATCTTGTTCTGCATCAAATGGATGGTGTGGCTTGACCGTTCCGTGAGTCTCAAATGGTTGGTCAGTCAGGGCCATTCGCTGCATCTGAGAGGTCATTGGTTCATTGACCGCTGGAGGGGCCTGCATGCAAGGCAAAGGAAATTATTACGATGGTGTTGCCAATGTCTTCACATGTAACTTTAACTTACATTTTGAAACATAGTACAACATAACTTTAAAATTAATCAATGTTATGTCATTATTCATATCATCATGATCAATGAAACAAAAATTTCATGAAACTTATTCCAAGAACATTAAAATAGCCACTTATACAATAGATGAATTGCACTATCATCTTACCTTGGGTCTAGGCTTGTCTTGTTGTTGAGCTGCTAAATCTGAGAAATAAAAAGAAAAATATATAATGTGGTTTAGAAAAAAGCATAGCATCACTGTATTCTACACAAGTATTGTACCACAGCTATGATTCCAAGATAATCCGGACTTCTGGCAATGACAGAAAACAGTTATGTGTAATTAATCATTAGGGGGAACAAAATTAAAGAAACTTACACAAATGTGTCAAACTACATGCCTTCATAGAGATCTGAGACTCAGTATTTAAGAAAGACAAGAAATTAAGCTACATGGCATTGTTTTTTAGTGAAAGTGGGAGGGTTTTTTCAAAGTCCTTGTCCACAAAACTAAATATATTTTAAGACAAAATATTTCAGAATAAGTGTTAAACCAATGGCTCTTACACGTAAATTGCAACTAACATGTAGCTGGAATCACAATGAGCTTTAATTGAGCAGTCACGTATAAAAAAAAAATATGCATGAATTATTGTAAATCTTGGTAAAAATAAAAGGGTGAATTAAATACAAACACATTTATATTTTTTATGGCTTTTGGACTGTAATCAAACCCAAGCTATATTTATCAATGACCTGTGAAGGACTTTTTATACCCTTGATTGAAAATATGATCAACACAATTGCTCAATATTAATACTGGTATTCAAGGGTTTGCGTATGAACAACCCTCTTCTAATATATACTGGTACTAAACATACATGTACACGTACAGCAAGCTTGCACAATCCATCCATACTTACACTCAAGTAGAATATGCATTATGAGTCAATTTCGATCTGAGCTATACATGCATAATGTATGTACCCGATGAATACTGTTCTAAACCCGTGGTCAAATATCTCCTTCGTAACTCTAAAGGCGGGCTCACACTATGCGACTTGCTGCGGTGCGATTTTTTAAACAAATGGTAGTTTGCATTATTAATGCGACATTTGAAACATGCAAAGTTCTCTTATGAGATGTAAAAATTGTAAAGGAACAATGTTATCAAAATTTTGTTCCAATGCGAGCCTTTAATTAGGAGTAAAGGTCAAATTTCCTTAGAATCGCAAGACCGCAGTGACGTCACTGCGATTTGGAAACAATTAGATTTTATACAATGAAGGGGGTTCGCAATCGACTTGAAATTCAATTTTGATATTCATAGGAATACCCACAACTTTGTACATTATGAATTTCTTTGTTTGAATGTTTGTGTCAAATGATATTAAAGTTTTCCTGAAAAATCGCACCGCAGCAAGTCGCATGGTGTGAGCCCGCCTTTACAATGCCATAGCCAGCGAATTTCAACGAAGAACATTCATTTTGTAATTGATGTTTGATTTGAAAAAGGCTTTGAAATCAAGTTTGTTAATTTATGATTTATCTCAATGCAATGTAAACATGGCATTACTCCCATGCATATAACACACTAATTTAAATATCTTTATGCATCTTGAACAGACATCTATTGCAGACCCCCCCCCCCCCCCCCCCCAAGATTTAAATATTGAAACATGCATGTAGATCCTTAAACTTTCATTATTGAATGAGTTCTTTATGATGAGATGCTTGGAGCCAAGCCAATGACCTCATCATTTATATGCTGTACTCCTATTCGTTCTAAATGGAATGGACTGAACGACTTTTTTCTTTCTTTTCTTTTCTTTTCTCTTCTTTTTAATGTTACTTTAAGTATATGATTTAATTCAATCTAGGAGCTAGCCTCGACAAGCCCTTGGCTTTTGCTGGCTCCTCCACTCTGTATTTGAGTTATTGTTATTGTTACCAGTCTTGCTTGTATGATATTTAGTTATCAATATGTTTTTAATTTATATTTATGTATGTATGTAGATAATCTTTGAATGTTTCTCCTGAAGATGGTGAGAACATGTTCACCGAACTGTCGAGATTGGGTAGGTTCTTTTCAGGACCACTCATAACCTCAAGAAAGAATACTTGGTGCACCATGAAACCTTCATCTGCTAATAGTATTTATATGTAAGGATCACTTGTATAATGTTTATACCGTGCATCGTTTTTTGATGAGTGGAATAAAACTTAAACTTAAACTTGACTGTTCCTTCTCTTCCACGTGAACCGCTGCCTCTAAGCCACCAATACAATGTAAAAAGAACAAGAGAGCAATGGTAGACTGATCATCCACCTGCCATTACTCTCGGTCCAACGTATTGGACATGGTAAAATTTTTAAAAAGATCCTCGGTGTCTGGGTCCAGGATGACCTTAAAAAGAGATCTCATTAGATGTAAATTCTTCAGTCAAAGAGTAATATCGCACAGGAATAAGCTTCCAACCAATGCTGTAGAAGCAAAATCTGTTCAAAGAACTATTGGACAATCATGGTGGGGGAAAGATTTATAACATCCGCTCCTCATCACATGTAAAATCTATCAAGTTCAAGTTGTATAGATTTATCTACATGTACAAAGGTTGGACATAGACCGGAAAATCTACAGAAGTCCTTCATTTCCGAACCCGGTGTGATGTGATGATATGATGGAAGACAGGTTCAAGAAATGCTGTCTAAGAGCAAACCACAAGTACACATCCTAAGTAGGCTGGAGAAGTTCAGAATACCACAAGACGAAGTGGTAGAGGTGTTCAAGTCCTACGTAAGGCCGGCTCTAGAAAACGCTGTACCTGTGAGGCACCCTGAGCTCACAAAGCAGCAGACTTATTACATTGAAAAGATACAGAAGAGAGCTATGAAGATCATCTTTAGCCCTCTGTCCGATTCATATGAACATGCTCTCGAGGAAACCTCAACGGAAACCTCAACGGAGACATGACCTCAGCAAAAAGTTCGCAGAGGGATGTGCTCATTCGTCTATATATTCAGAATTGTTCTCCTTAAACGATACAAACCACTAAATGCAACTCTGAACTCACAGGAAATACAAAAATGTTCACGCCAGGACCAAACGATACCAGTACAGCCCGATTCCGTACCTGACAACTTGCTTAAATGAATGATATTGAATGTGTGGGAAATGTGCTTGAAATTTGTTATATTACATTTGATTTCATCTTTCTGTTCTTCAAGCATTTTTTTAATTTTATACAAAGTCATTTTCCAAATGAGTATTTGCAATGATCATGAATGTATGAGACATGGAACATCTCATGTTATACAATGTACATGTTATAAGCTGTGATCTTCAATTTTGTGTATGATATCAGTTACCTATAAAGAATAATCTACAATATTACCCAAAGCTTTCAAATTTTTGGTTTTCTTAATGATTTATCTCCTGTATGTATGTATAAAATACTGAAAATGACAGGATCTGTGATACCATTGTGGAAAAGTCTAAAGATATTTTGTCAATATATTTTGTTTTACCAATATGAAATTTCAAGTTAAAAATGAGGATAATAATCATTTAACTCCTACGTGTATGTATTTCATGAACAAGAAGACACTGCTGTCCATTTTGTCAAATCTCCAAAGATGACATGGCCATTCCCCTGAGCAAGAGAGGCATGCAAACACCTCGCACACTGCAAACACTTGCAACCCATCTTCAGCAGTTTCAATCCACGAATGTCGGAAAGAAAGCTTTCCATGTAATCAGACCTCCACTCTTTCAGATTTCACTAGACCAGGTTAGTTAAATATTTCATTTTTTACTGATCGTTTCAGTAAATCTCTATTATGGGGATCCTTGAGTTGGCAACTTTGCACGGATCTGTGATACCATTGTGGACTACTCTAGATTGATTTTGTCAATATATTTTTTTTTTACCCATATGAAATTTCAAGTTAAAACTCAGGATAATAATCATTTAACTCCTACGTGTATGTATTTCATGAACAAGAAGACACTGCTATCCATTTTTTCAAATCTTCAAAGATGACATGGCCATTCCCCTGAGCAAGAGAGGCATGCATACACCTCGCACACTGCAAACACTTGCAACCCATCTTCAGCAGTTTCAATCCACGAATGTTGGAAAGAAAGCTTTCCATGTCATCAGACCTCCACTCTTTCAGATTTCACTAGACCAGGTTAGTTAAATATTTCATTTTTTACTGATCGTTTCAGTAAATCTCTATTATGGGGATCCTTGAGTTGGCAACTTTGCCCGGATCTGTGGTACGATTGTTGACAACTCTAGATTGATTTTGTCAATATATTTTTTCTAATATTTATATGAAATTTCAAATAAGGAAATGTATGTCATTTTTACCTGTTTTCTACTTATTTCCATAAAATCTCATCTTTGATTTCACTTTCACTAAACTGGTAGTAATCAGTAACAAGAAATGACTTGGTGTCTTGTATATAATACATGTATGTGTATGTTGGGTCTTTATGAAAGTTACTTCTAAGCACATGTATTCGTTTAATTGAAGAAGCATAAACAACAGGGTGTTTTCTTTTTGCATGGTATCTTTGTCAAAGAATTATTATGTATTTCTGTACTATATTCTATTTCATATATTATGTCGCAACCTAATGTCCTATATTGTATATTTTATTGTCAATAAGATGTGATATTGTTTATTTTGTAAATTGTCATACAATTCAACCGGAAGGTTATGAAGTGATAATATTGAATAAAATGAATCTGAATCTGATATGTCTTATCGTCGCTAGGCAGCTAAAATGTTGGTAAAAAATCACTGTTTTTAGTAAAACTCCAAGTTATCACTCAAGTGATGTCCTGTCCAATTCCCAGCTCTCTATTAAGCCGTTGTAGCGATTCAAAGAAAAGGCAATCCCATCTAGTGTTTCTGCCATCAGATTTATTAACATTTTTGAGATACATGTACTAGTATGAGGTTTTATCAGCCCAGCGACAATATGACTATCTCTCATAGAGATCAATGTGACGATAACTTGTTTTCAATTCAAATAAACCACAAACCAAAAGATAGACCCCAGATTTAAAACCATTCATATTATCAACTTACTTCCCGCTACTGCCATAGCGCCGGCTGCACCGTAAAGCTGACCAGCTGATGGTGGAGGAGGCTGAGCCGCTGCAGGCTGTGCAGGGTAGCCTGGTGCACTCCCTGCGGCGTACGCTGGCGGTGCTGCACCGGGGTACCCACCGGCTGCTGGGGGCTGCTGAGGGTAACCTAACAGTGAGAGAAAAAGGGCATGAATTTGAGAGGTGTTGATGGAACGGTGACACAACATTTGAAACCAGGAGGAAGAAATTGTAGCTGTCCAGACTAAAGCAGGGCAACTTTAGTAGCTGTTTGTATCCTGAGGCAAACAACATTTAAAGAACCAAATATATTGAGAAGATTTACATTGTGTATATGGTCTACGTTTCTGTTTTCCATTAAATTCCTATGAGACAATTAATACCAGAGGAAAAGTACTTGTTTTGCTACTTGGTAACATAATTATTGCGGTGTGAATGTATTGAGTAGTGAATTAGAGTGTTATCATTCAAGTGGACCTATGTTATATGACTAGACAGTTCAGAATGTTGCATTATGGGTGAGAAACTGGACCAGATTTGACTAGTTGAGAACTTGAGGGGTGCTATACAAGGCTACCACTTCATATTGGTTTTAACCACTTGGCTGTGGACCACGTGCTGGGCACTTGTACACTGTGTGCGGACCACGTAATATTACGTGCTCACGCTCATAGAAATGTGGCTCATGCTTTTGTCTGTTTTGAAGCGTCAGTGCCGGGCTGGTCATACCTGTACTGTGCAATTACATGTAGCACCATGCAGCAGTCAACTTTTCAAGTGGTTAAACCAGGATTTACATACATGTAGGCATTGCTTTCTAAATTCTGAGAAATAAAACAAGAAACAGCTCCAGACTAGAGAATCTTGTCATACTCACCAGCAGGAGGGGCTTGCTGGCCAGGGTATCCAGCAGGTGGGGGTTGCTGTCCAGGGTAGCCTGCTGGTGGTGGCTGTTGTCCAGGGTAGCCCGCTGCAGCTGGTGGTGGTTGCTGGTAACCACCCGCTTGTGGGTAGCCTCCTGCTGGGGGGTAGCCTGGTGCACCTCCTGGTGGTGGGGCGCCATACCCTGCAGGTGCGGGAGGCTGGCCAGCTGAAATGGGTTTTAGGCAAAAGATAGTTAGTGCATACAGTCCTGGACTGTGTTTCACCAAGTTGTTCGCAAGTTATGAATGACCTTACAAACGACTGGAAGATGTTCTCAGGTGCTATACTACTTACATGCATAATCATTTTGCACAAGAACAAATCACCGATTGTTGGTAAAGACATTTGTTGCTTGCGAATGTCTTTGTGAAACACAACCCAGGTATATCCCTTGTGGCTATTACAAGGTATTTTAATTTTCCCAGTCCAAATTTTATGAACAGATTTAATGTACTGAACCAGAAATTGTTAATTTTCACTTTGTTTTGCTTATCTTTCTGCTGATATGTGATTCATAGCATTCTCTTTTAAAAAATAATAACGACAAAGCATTGAAGGAGTCATTTACTGATGGGTAAGTACCATTTCAGCAATTTACTCAAAGTATTATTTATAATAATCCTAAAAATTTAGTCTTGTTCGAATGCAACTTAATATATACCATTGATTATGCAAACTAGTCATGAAAATATTCAATGCCAACATGTAATGAGTGAAAGTGTATTAAAAACCATTGTTAGAGTTAAAACATGTTTAGTAGGAAAAATCAAAGTGAACATTAACAATATAAGATTATGAAACCTGATGAATGTACATGTAGGAACACTTTACAATGATCTTGGCCTATTATACAAAGTTTTGCAATCAATTGCAAATTTGACAAAACAACTCTAATTGGTAACTAATTTCACCAAAAAGCGCATGCAACAATGATCTTGATTGGCTGTAGCCAGTTTGCAATTGACTGCAAACATTTGTGTTATGAAGACCTGGGCTATGAAACAAAATAATAACATCAAGTATTATTATTCAGAGTTATCATATAGCATTAAGTATATGTAATGAAATTAAAACGATTATCATAGTTTTGCCACATATACATTTTACATAATGGTCCCTATATGTCTGTAAGGTTCCTAGGAATTTGACTTGAAAAAGAGCAAGAATTTTGAGATATTAATATGATAGTTTTCTATTTCTCACATGTATGTTTTCTAAAGGGTAGAAAGTGCCATCATAATTTGACCAAGAACATTTTTGTAACAAAAAGGGAGAATCCTGTGTCATTTCAAAAACAACATCACAGAAAGTGTTTTAATGTTGTTCAATGCATAGTAGCAACAGTACTTTACTGAAGTGTCCACAACTGGTTAAGCTTGATTTTGCAAATACGCGCCCCACAGCATGTGTCAGACGACTGCTGTCTGCTGCAATTCCTGCATTTTGGCATGGCCGTAATGTAGCAAGAGTACAGCCTGCTGATCCTTCATGCCTGAAACAAAATGCACCTCCTTGCATCCAAGTAAAGGACTTTCTGCTGAAATCTGAAACGGTCTCGTTGCAGTGAAGTGCATGACCAACGCATGACCAGTTGTGACAATAGAGTTTCATGTTACCGGTAAAGGGGAAGTTTACCATGGGATTTCATTGGGTTTTTTTTTTTAATTACAAAAATATGAGTGAAAGTTCATGAAGGAATTCCTCAAAAGAATAGCAAAGTTATGAATGTTGCTAGTAATTATTTTGTAAAGTTACTTGTCAGCTGCTTTCCCATTTGTTGTATAATGTAAATTCCATAAAATGACATTTTCTCAGAAAAATACACTTTTAAAACGGCTACTAAATAAGAAATATATGGTTCTTGGGGGAAAGATTCATACGTAGAGAAAGCTCATATTCTTAAAGTGGAATATTAAAGAAGAGGCCAATCTTGTTGAATTCAATTGCATTATCAAGTTTAGTGCATGAGAAACAGAACACCATTTAGTTGATCCCTTTAGCATATTGCGTTCACGAGAAATGCTGCTTTGAACATTGTATATACAATCGGGTTCAATTGGAAGATCCGTGGATATTTTTAAGGGCAATTTGATGACGTCACAAGTGTGAGGAGCAAACCCGGAAGTAATGCAAGGAGCATATTACTATCTATAATGCATTACAGAAAGATAAAACAATCGAGACAGAACAATAAATACAATTAGGAATAAAGATAAATCAATGAATAAGAAAATAGAAACAACAAATAATTTTGGTTAGGAAATAGAGAAACAATAAATAACATAAGGAAAAGCAAAAGGAAAGAGAGAAAAACAATGAATTACATAAGAAGGTGAGAAAAACAATGAATAACATTTATAAGGAAAGAGAGAAAAACAATGAATGACATAAGGAAAGAGAGAAAAACAATGAATAACATAAGGTAAGTGAGAAAAACAATGAATAACATTTAAAAGAAAGTGAGAAAAACAATGAATAACATAAGGAAGGTGAAAAAAAACAATGAATAACATAAGGAAAGTTAGAAAAACAATGAATAACATAAAGAAAGAGAGAAAAACAATGAATGACATTTAAGGAAAGTGAGAAAAGCAATGAATAACATGAGGAAAGTGAGAAAAACAATGAATAACATAAGGAAAGCAAGAAAAACAATGAATAACATAAGGAAAGTGAGAAAAACAATGAATAACATAAGGAAAGTTAAAAACAAAACAATGGGTAACATAAGGAAAGTGAGAAAGACAATGAATAACATAATTAAAGATAGAAAAACAATGGATAACATAAAGAAATTGAGAAAAACAATGAATAACATAAGGAAAGTGAGGAAAAACAATGAATAACATAAGGAAAGTGAGAAAAGCAATGAATAACATAAGTAAAAAAAAAAAAAAAACAATGAGTAACATATGGAAAGTGAGAAAAACAATGAATAACATAAGGAAAGATAGAAAAAGTAATAGATAACATAAGGAAATTGAGAAAAACAATGATTAATATAAGGAAAGAGAGAAATAAAATAAATAACATAAGGAAAGCAGAAATATCAACACCATGTGCATGGAAGGAGATACAACGGATTGGATTACATCAGGAAATATAGAAACAAGAAAATAAGGAAAGGGATAAAAAGTAATGCATTACAATAAGACTTGTATAGTGCAGCATTCAAGCTGTGCAACTTTCCCTCACACTTATGACGTCATCAAGAACCCCTCAAAATTTTACTTGATGTTTAAGATTTCAGGGAGGGGACAGATAACGTCCTCTAACTCCACTTCAGGCTATTTGTTTTTCACGAAATAAAAAGCAAGTTGTTCTACATTGTACACACCCCACTGATTCGTTTCGTATATGATAATAAGTCTTTGCTCTTCCACTTTAACTATTATTTGACACCAAAAAATCTGAAAATAATGTATACTTCAAAGAGCAATGCCTACTTTTGTGAAGGACATAAAAACTAGGCTGCACAGGAATTCGCTATGCATTTATCAACTGCCTATGGGGCGCCATGACGAATAAAAAGTAATATATTGGCGTTAATCGGCTAACAAAGACAAAATAAACCAAAAGTCAGAAATAAACATCAATATTATGCAAAACTGTAATGGACAACCTTTCTTTTTTCATATTAGTCATGTTTGCTTTTGGTCTTTAGGTTTATGTTGTCTGTTTTTAAAGCCGATTCACGCCATTGATTTGGATTCCTCATGGCGCCCCATAGGCAGGTGGTAAAGGCATAGCGAATTCCTGCACAGCCTCGTTTTTGTGTCCTTCCCAAAAGTGAGCATTGCTTATTGAAGCATGCATCATTTTCAGACTTTTTGGTGTCAAATAATAGTTGAGGATATGAGCTTTCTCTACATATGAATCTATTCCCCCAAGAACCATATGTTTCATATTTTGCAACCCTTTCAAAAGTGTATAGTTCTTTCTGGGACACACTGTTGATCATGAGAACTGCATATACCTCTATGACATTGATATATATTTCTTCATCAAGAAACATGAAAAGACAAATTGATGGAATTCATCTAATGTACTGAGAGTAGCTCGCACTATAAGTCAATGGATGGAATTTCTTCAAACATTCACACACATTTTTATTTTAATTTTCCGCATCTTACATACTTGTAATCAAATTACAGGGAGAACTTGCCCTTTTAATCTAATTCCGATTCCATCATCATAACCACTCTTAAGTTGAATTCAGATTAATGGCTATACCAAATCAATTCACACTCCACATCACCCCGCATTATTGATTCAGAATGTGCAGTAACATGTACAATGTAGGTTAGATGGATGAGCATGTATGTGTCACAGCATAAAAGCATTCGTTGAGTTACATGTACATAAGATTAGTAAGGAGATTGCTTTAGTAATCTGATGAGAACTTACTAGGATAACCTCCAAAACCTGGCGCTGTTGGATAAGGCACATGTTTTTGAGATATGATTAAACTTTGATGAGCTGCATGTACATTGCATAATCCCACATATAAATCTTGATGTAATATTAGTAGGCAAGCTTGGTTAGAGACCTACATGTACTTGTATGGCTTTTTAGCTACTAGAGCCTTGGACAAGCCAATTGTTCTGATGAATTTTCTTTATCCAGTTGCCCAAGGGACAAATCTACTTGCCCTGGGCAATGGGACACATATTAGAGCAAAGCATTTTGTTATACATGTATGTCAATTTATTGCTTTCTCATGAATTTTTGTCTTGTAATCAAGAAGGATAGGTCCAATATGTTTATTGAGTGGTAAACCACTGGTTGTTGTCACTTCCTTGTAAGAGAAAGAAAAAAGATTTGCAAACCGTTATATTTCAAAGAATAACACATCCTCTTCCCTTTCCTGCATTACGTACAATGTACATGTGTGGTACGGGGAAGAAAAGGGGGATTCATTTACAATTGGAAAATGCAGTATCTTTGTGGGTAAAAGGAAGAAGGGAGGAAAAACATTTTGATGGCACAATACATGTATAAATTGTGCCATCAATATCTACAGTTCCTCTTTTTAAACCTTGAAAATGAAATAAAGATTACTAGCCATTCCAGACTCATGGTGATTGCTCTCTATAATCATGTAATACAATAACTAGCTCTATTTGGTGTATGAATACGAAAAGCTTTATTATCTCCAAAGGAATACAAATAGCATATTTGCGAGAAGTATGAGGTAAATAGTGCCTTTGGTATTTTTAAGAACCATTGCAAAGTATAAGCAGCCAGTTTAAAAATATAACTGATCTTTTGATCTACATTTTGCATTTTCATGAGGCATCATGTGAAAATTACTAAAGACTGTATCTGCATGTCAGGCATCCCTCTGATATGGATTTGGAACTGATCTAAAGTAATACCACACCAGGATCTTAAGTAATACCACACCAGGATCTAAAGTAATACCACACCAGGATCTAAAGTAATACCACACCATGATCTAAAGTAATACCACACTGGTCAGGAAACCAAGACATGAATTTTGCGTGACTCGCACAATGCACTGATCCAAATTCACATTAATTCCATTTTACATGTACATGAACCATAGTTTTAAACCTCCACCATACCACATTGCAATTAAAGCTAGCTATAATTACAACTCTTCTTGTTTATTTGTTTCGGCCATACAAAATTGTAACAATCACTGTGAACATCATGGCCTTTTTTAAAGTACGAAAAACATCAAGAGATACTATTATGCACAGTCCAAACATTCCCCTGTTGATGGTATAAAGGTGGTATAACATTTCTCATAGACGTCTCCAAGACTCTGACATGTCTCTGAGACGGAAAAAATCTCATATGATCATATTTGATTTTTCTGTGACTCATGAGACCTTTCAGAGACCCAGGAGATGTTTCTGAGAAGTTTCCTGAGATATCTGTGAGACATCTTTGCAACTAGTCTCAAACCCGTGTCAAATCCATCTCAAACCCTTTTCAAATGCGTCTAAGTGAGATACCACCATTAGTGTACATACACTGTACTACAGGTACAGTTCTATTTTTCATGAACTTGAATCTGTACATGTAACATATGGGTTGTACACATTTGCAAGATTAAAATACAATATGCTGTGGTATTCCAGGGGTATTATACATGTATGTAGGACTTGAAAGCTAAAATAATTTTCTTTAAAAAGAAGTGAATGTTGGACTCACCAGGGGGGTAGCCACCGGGAGCAGCACCATAGGGTGCGCCGGGTGCACCTGCAGCTGGAGGTGGGGCTGCACCTGTGGGGTAGCCTCCTGCTGCAGGGGGGTAGCCTCCAGCAGGGGGGTAACCGGGAGCTCCGGGAGCACCAGCTGGCTGTGGAACAAAGAAAGATTTTTATTCATGACATTAAAGAGGTTTGAGAATCAATGTATTTCTTTACCACTAACAAGGGTTTTTTTTATTTCAGGTACAGGGATAGATCATAGATGTTGTAAAAAGAAAAGTGCGAATGTTGAACTCACCAGGGCTTTTTCTTTTAATTCAAGGTACAGGGATAGATCTATATGTTGTTGCAGGATTTTAATATTAATATACTTCTCCATTCACACAACGTCACACAAGTATAGATAGTAGTAACTCAGGATCAACATAGGAAATGCCCTTCAGCCGTACAGATAAACCTTGTGGAAGTTTACGCCTATTCCCCCTTCTAAAGATACATGTAGTACTCTTTCCAGACATTCACACTTTTATGAGAAAAAGTGCCCTATAAAAGTGGCATCGCTCATAATCTAAGTGAAATTTAAGGCCCCCAAAAATTGGTCAAAGACAATTGGGTAAATACAAGTAACTCACAATTCGATCCTTACAATACAAAAATTTAGAATCAAAGATCTATGTCACAGGTGATTATTACTCTTCATAACACTGTTTTTTTATTCAAAACTGGAAATAAAATTTCCAAGGGTGTCTTATTATGCACTGGCCAATCGTCCATTATGCCATGTTCATAGTTTAACTTACTGGGTAGCCACCTGCAGGGGGGTAGCCTGGTTGTCCTGCAGGGGGGTAGCCAGCTCCTCCGGCAGGTGGATAGCCTGGGTAACTCATGATGATGATAGATTACTGGTTAATACAATCTGAAGTATGAAAGAAAGAATACATGTTATTATTAATTACATGGATGTTACATTAGATAATTTTGACAATACAGTGGAATACTTGTGGGCAAAAGACTGAATGGAAAAAGATTTATCAGCAGTGCAATTTCTTGTGCACACACTCTTTTCTGTGAAAACGTACTTACATGTGTATTCAATATAGAAATCACTGAAATGTAGATGAGCAAAAGCAAGGTGTCAATGCTATAAAGGCCAGAATACCTATTTATATCCATGGCCAGTCTATGTTATACACCACACCTTGTCTCTATACATTTTGTAATATTGTTAACACCTATTTCGTTTGCAATCAGCTGCAAATCGCAACCTTTGACCCCAGGTTATGACGTTGTAGTGCTATAGCATACGTCAGCTTACAGCCTTATTACGTAGACCTACATTACTAACAGTTTACTCAGACTTGAACTTTGACTAATTTTAGATTGGATAAGAATCTGATGGGGACAATATCTATTTGCTATGAACAAATGACCCTAGTATGACTGCATATTGTACATTGTATGACGAAACCTGTCCTTAGCCCTAGGCCTAGTAGTACGCTAGCAGCAAAGCCATGTTGGGCCTATAGATGGGAGTGTTTTTTTTTCATGATAGTAAAATCAAATTTATTGAAAACCTACTGTATTTGGAAGTGGTTTTTTTCGCGTACAGATATTTTCGCGGTTGGCCGGGGGTCCCGACATTTTCGCGCGATGTTAAATTCGCGGTCGGCAAAATCTGGAATTAAAAGTAACTAAAACTATAAATAATCCTATCTAAAAAAAGAGACATTATATTTATAAAAAGACAGTAAAATGGGATAAGGACTTATTAGATCTACTGTGCCACGTCCTGACTTGTTTAATTCTACCAGACATCCACGCATCGAGCTGTATCGTTGTGTAATAACGCTGCATAGATTAGACAACTCTACTCCGCGAGCGCAGCACATATGCATGGAGTTCAAAAGATTTTCAAGCATGGATTTATTTGTGATACTCTTCAAAACCTTTTCGCATGATGTTAAATTCGCGGTCGCATCCTGAAAACACCCCCTTTTTTGTGGAAATGGCAATTGAAATTGAAAAACACCCCTAAAGCGTCGACGCCGCTGAAAGGCTGAAAAGAAACCCTTTTCGACGCTTTTTGGGGACACATCATTTGGTGAGTGACCCCCCCCCCCCCCAGGGTCTAGACTCTACATAGAAATATAGGAGGGCTTTAATTTAGAGTCAATATCTATGGCAAAAAGTAGAAAACCTTGGAGAAAAACCAATGGGCCAAAAGCAAAATCTGCCACCCATATATAGTCCCTCTTTTGCTACGAGGTCAATACCATTAAGTGTTGACTGTTGACATTGCCATTGTCCTATGCACTATTGTAGATCTTGAGACAAAATTACCTGGCACTGTGGCAGACCTACCTTTGTGTTGCTTCTTTCTACTTCTTCGTCTTCTTCTTTCTACGTCTATTAAATTCTAGAGCTCATTTTATGAATAGATATTAATAGATATGGATTCTAGATCAACACTTTTAAATGGGGTTGTTAAATTAAATCCTGTTCCTGTTCTAAATATAGCTCTGATCACACAGTACACACATGACACACACACTGCATGCTCACTTACTGGCAGGCATTGGCAATGCCATTGCTGCTGCACATATCACTGGCTCTCTATTCGATTTCTAAATCAAACAAAATAACATTTAAAATTCCAGCTTGCAACTTAGATGAAAAACGTTACAGATTTGTTGCTTTAACTTCGAGCAAAGCTTACAATCTCTGCTAGCGAGATATTCTAACTTAACGTTATGGAGTTTAACACATTCATTTCAGGGTGCGGCGCTTGTTTACTGCATGCGAGCGGAGAACTCCGGCAACGCAAGGCGCCGCTGCACTCGCTCATTCTGCGAGCTAGCTACCACGGAAAACAGAGGTTCACAAATTGGTTGTTTTTAGACTTCTAATGTGCAACAACATAAGAACATAGTAATCATAACTGAGATTATTTTTATACAAATGGTGTTAATATCCTGTGAAAACAGCTCAAAGATGATCACTTTAATGATGCCGAAAACCTTCTTTCCCAGTGCTCAATTCACAGCAACTCAGTAAACCAGCTCGTTTCGCTTCGATATATCGATCGAATGTATGGGCGGGTCGTCGGACGCGAGGGGCGGGGTGGGGGTGGGGGGGGGGGCAGGGGGAGGGGTACGGCCATGGTAAGGGGTAAAGAATGGGTGCTTGTGCAACCGACTAGCAGCTGCACTCTCTTCTCTCCCTCCCCTATCTAGCAATACATACTATGACAGCAAGACATCCATTCCCATCTAGCTAGCTCGAATTAAGATCGACTCGAAACCACTTTTGGATGCCCCGCTCCCAAATTGCAATCGACCGCCAGCCAATTTGCCCCCCCCCCCACCGGCTCCACTTTCAACTTGGATCTTCCACCACTGCATGAGACACGCATTAATTTATTTTGTGAGTGGGGGCCGGGGCAATGACTTAAGCTCCCACTAAAAAAAAAATAATAATAATAAAGTGTGTCCAGCTCAACAGGCATCCATCCAACATGCGAGTGAGCAAAGCCCAAGCCTACTCAGCTCGGGAGATCTTTCTGGTTTTATTTTACCATCGACTAGTAATACATCGGAGCGGATCCAGGATTTCATATGGATCGAGATGGAATTTCATGTTTGGGACACCAATAAATCTCTTCAAAATTCAAGCCGGTTGAAAAAAAGATAAACTCATACTCAATTTTGTTTAGGTTACGCTGGTCGAAATTGTTCTCAAATGGGGGGGGGGG
>CALNVZ010003433.1:21769298-21798562 GCA_940671915.1 Paracentrotus lividus | reverse complement strand
TCATCGACGACTTCATCTTGAAGATCAGCGCTGAGAAGTGCTTTGAGTACATCTTTGTCGTGATCGCCCTCGGATTCGATGATTGGTTTGGAGCGGAGTTCAATGCTGTATTCGACTGGTGATGAATCGATGTCGTTGATTGCTGCGATCCATTGATGAACGATCTTGGTGATGTCGAACACTTCTCGCCCATCGAAGTCATCATGGCGTGAGTCGATGTCTCTTGAGTGGATGAGTTTGCGTTCTGCACACATGCCGTCGTCGCACGAGACGTTGACCCACTGGTGGAGCTGAATGACGAAACGATTGGTCGACGGGTCGGTGGTTGAATTGAGTTCGACTCGGAGTTCAGCAAGATGGACGACTTCATCGGCGGGTTGGTCGAAAGACGGGAACGATGTCACCCACTTCATCACAAGATCCGTTGGAGAATTGATATCTGGAAAAGAAAAAGAAAGAAAAAATATTTGATTAGTTAATGTGTCATTGACAAATAAAAATACATTTGGTTAATCGCGACGCAATGTGATAAACCCATCATTGAAAGAAAGTGAAGGCTTATATTTAAGTTTTGCATTGTAAAAACAAAAACCGCAAATCTATGTAATTAATAGTTATGTCTGCGCCCAAGGATGATGCCAGACGCGAATATTATTAACCCAGTCAGTCCACTGTGCGAGTGCGACGTATCACTTTTTGTCTTTGTTCTGACTTGCCCCCCTCTTTTCAGAAGACCTAACATTAACACACTGCGTCTCAATCCGCCACAAAAGATTTCAGAAGCCATGCTATTGAAGCACACCCTCCCAATGAAAAGGGCTGCCCCGCCGTGCTCTGAGAGCTCGAACTTCAGCATTAAGACGGTCTTCTGAACAAAAGAGTCTAGTCCCATCCCTTTGATCTGTTTCTATTGTTTGGAAGCGGGAGTTAAAGGGTTAATCGTTTTGGAGATGAATACCTTCATTCACCTTGCTAGATTATCCGATAACGGAATAGCTCAGACGAGTTAATTAGAAAACAATTTGGGGGGAAATATCAGCACTTTTCGTACAGGTGTTAGAGGAGAGCGAATAGACTTCAAAACAAAGTCAATGAGAGTGACTCGACTCGCACATGCGTAATTATTATGATATAATGTATAACTGTCAAACATAATGAACGAATAATGTACTCTCACTTTAAAAGATTATGAACAATTGCATTTTTTGTATTCACCAAGATCAGCGATAATTGAAAAGAAAACAAAAATAATTTTTAAAAACATTGCAAAAGAAAACATATGAAAAGAAACTCTTAATATATTTGTTTTTGGAAACCACATCCTCAACATTTGTATGACTATTTTAGTCTTTTGAGCAAACACGCAAATGTGGTACACTTCATTAGGCCCTAAACAAACAAAGTTTTGTTTGGTATGTAAAGAGATTAAGATTTTATTGCTTCCTCAAAATGTCAACCAAATTTGAAACTTAAAATGAGCACATGACAATAAAATCGAATATTTTAAAGAGAGAGTTACTATTTCAAATATGATGGGCAAACCAAATCACACACTACGATAAAACAAAATTCAACTTTGACAATTGTACTGTAAATCATGCAAAAAACAAGTTCTAAATTTAAATAGCATATTTTTAAATTGAAATATCTTGGAGTATATTTTGATGTTTTAAAGCAAATATGACTTGTTTTACATCTTTTGCAGAAAGTTATAAATTCCATGAATAAAGATATATGCTTATTCAAAGATGAAGATAAATTCAGTCAAATCACAAAATTCAGTTGGTGTATGTTGCATGATTCACCCACACAGCGCTATATGAAATATAATATTAAACGAAAATATAAGATGATAATTTTTCTTACCTTCAACAATTCCAATGTAGTTGCGAACAGTATCCACCTCCTCAATAGCCTTGCACTCCCGTTTAGAAGGGTTGACGATATTGTGTCCAGTGTACAGCGATTCAAACAATTCCACCATGAACATCGTCGACGAGTTCTTGTGCTGCTCGACCCGCTGAAGCTGGTTGGCCTGATCGAGAGACTCCGGCGAGAGGAGAGAATCCCTTCTGGTACGAGATGGAGCCAAGATGTCATCCGTTGATGATGATGCCGCCTCGTGGAGGAATGGAGCGAAGAAAGCACTCGTTGATGCGATGGTGAGGAAGCAGACAAGAGCCGCCAGGTTGGTTTCGGTTGATCGATGCATGGTTAGAAGTCCATAAAATAATTTCCGAGTGAGATGAGAAGAGTTGCTCCGATGGTTGGTCTTGGTCTGGAACGATGTCTTGACTTGGATGCAGAAACCCCGTTGTTACGATGAGAGATGATCCGTGAGTTGATAAACTTGTGGAAGCTGGCACAAAACACTCTTTGCGACTTTAGCTAATGATGCTTAAATTTGAAGAGGTACTTGAGCGATTTTAAACGTGATGTTGTGTTGGTTAGGGTTTCTGACGAAATGATGAGGTGAAAGTTGGCCAGACATCTTAAATACTTGAGACCTGAACTTTCCAGACACTACCTGCCCCTTAACAGTCTAATCAGACACCCTTTTCAAAAACTCCTAACCCCACATGCGCGCGCATTGTTTAGCAATCGAAGCATTCATGCTGAAAACCTTTCACCCGGAGCACGTTGAATAGAAGCAACGGTTCTCGGCCCACTACACAAGGAACCCATCTCCCAACGGCGTCTTCTAAATTAACAATGAATCGGCTCTTTTGTAACACCCTAAGCACACTTATAATTAGTTTAACCACTCGGCGTAAAATCCCGGGGGATGGGGGGATAACATCCGCCGCCAGATTTTTGAGGAGGGGGGATTGGCCTGTACAAACATCCCCCTAGAGTTCTTCAAGAAGAAATGAAAAAAAAAAACACTGATAATTGTTTTTGGTTAAAATAGCACTTTCAATACTAAAATTGGCCTCTTTTTTACTCCAAAACCCCCTAAATTTTTCCCGCTCGGTCGGCTATGCGACTCTGCACTATAACAAACATTAACCTAAGGTATCAAAAAGGTTGGATCCAATGCCCTCGTCTGGGAAACAAACCTTTAGGTAAGGGCAGCTGCTGCGGAAAGTGTGTTGTTGATCAAACAAAAAACATTAATGTAGTTGTGTGCGGGCTAGGTTGTTGAGGGCTTTGGGGCCTGCAGCCACAAAATTTTCATAGCAAATATTGTGGAATCTTGTTTTTCAATCGTTTTGTTATTTAACAAAGCATCGTAAAAATGTATCTTCTAAATGGATACAACAATCTCCAATTTTTAGCTTAAAAATTTTGGCTCGCGCTTCGCGCTCAGCATTAAACTTTTTGTATTACCTAAAATGATAGGAATCAAAGGCAGCCTTAAAAGTATAACATTCAAAGACAAATTTTCTTCGTACTCCTCGTCATCAGCGAATACATTTCTCTTTAGGTCTATGCCTCTGTCTAAAGTGTCCCTTTTCAGAAAATGTGCCTTTTCCCCATTCAGACCCCATTCAAGTCCTTTCCGGGCGCCTCTACTGTTAATGTTTTTGTTACTTTTGTTTTTCGCGCTCGCGGTTACTATAAATATGAACCTTTAATAGCACAACATATATTTTCAGCTTAATATTTTCGGCTCGCGCTTTGCGCTCCGCTGATAACTAAATAGGAACTACAATGCACCAATATCTACTTTTACCTTAAGCATTTTCAGCTGCGCTTCGTGGTTCGCATTAGTTTTCCAACTACTTAATTAACAATAATCAAGCAGCCATAATGATTCATAAAAAAGCATTATTAATCAAAGACAATTTTCTTCGTCTCTCCGCCGTCTGCCGAATCATTTCCCTTTAGATCCATGTCTCTGATCTAAAGTGTAATCTTTAATGCACAAGACATATCCAATTTTTCAGCTTAAATTTGTTGGCTCGCGCTTCGCGCTCGCTGATACTAAATAGGAGCTATAATGCATCAAATATCTCCAACTTTTAGCTTAAAATTTCCGGCTCGCAGCTTTCGCGCCTCGCATTAGTTTTTTCCATTACTAAATATGAACAGTAATCAAGGCAGCCCATAACCTAGAACGTATACATTCAGAGATTAAAATTCTATTCGTATCCTCCCTCTCAAAATCCATTCCGGGCCGCCTCTGCTATAGCCTATGGGTTATATAAAACTTGTGGCACGAGTGCTTGTGTATGTCAAACAAGTTGGCAAATTATTTCGCTCATCCCCCCCACTCCTCGACACGGATTTACGCCCTTGGTTTTAACCAAACGACAATAAAAGGGTAGTCCTTCTAAGTGTTAAGCATTAGTCTATCTCTTTTTTCGATACTTCATTTAATGAGTTGAATTCGGTGAATGATGTTTAGTTGAGCATCAGACTGTTTTAATTGGCAGCTTTCAGCTTGGAGCTTTGTAAGCCACTAGCTTCATGTGTTTTGACCTCAGAAATAAAGCACAACAGTCTGATAAAAATGTAGGCTTCATACACTCACTTTCAACAAAATAATACACTTAAAATAAAGTAAGAAAACCAGTGATGGAAAATTAAATGACTATTCAATACTTGCATATTTGCATACTAATTAATCATCGGGAATTTTCGGAAAAACGAAGAGATGCGAATTTTTATATAATATTTTTATTTTCTAAATGTTACATGTATCTGTAGGCCTATATGTATTCTTCGTTATTTTTATAACTAAATAAATAATGGTAGAATATGATAAGAATATTTAATATATATACATTGATTTTATAATGTTTTTTTTTTTTAGTGTAAACTTTTCGACTTCTCCTTAAATCGAATATTATAAATATGGAATTTGATATTACCAATTTAAAATGTTTGCAAATTCCCTATATTCGTTGCTGTTGTTAATTTTTAGTGTCATTTCTAATATTCATCTCACCGTAATCATGATTATCATATATAGTAACATCGTGGCTAATTTATATTACAATTTATCTCAAATTCTCACTTTAATTTGGATGAAAATAATTCGGCGTGTTTTTGTAATTTCTTGAGATGTGTAACATTGTTTGCTGACTGTTGAATAATTCGTTGCTTAAAACCATCTGTCAATAATAGCAGTATCATGGTTAATTAGTATTGAAATTCTTATCTCAAAGGCTCACTGTAATTCGGAGTAAAATATTTTGTGTCTGTGTAAATTGCGACGACGATAAATTTTATGTGTAACATTTTTAATTTGAATGAAAATAATTCGGCATGTCTGTTCAATATCTAGTTCTCGAGTGTATTATACCAGTTATGCTTCACCATGTTCACAGAACACAACTCCACAAAAGTATAACTTTATATAGTTTATACTCTTCAAACAAAAATAAACAACCATAAAGTTGATGTATTTCCTATGAAATCGGGAAATTGCAGTTCAAAGGGGTTTTTTTTCATATGAAAGAGAGAAAACACTCAGAGAGAGAGAGAGAGAGAGAGAGAAGTTGGGAAGAAAGAGAGATGGTGCAAAGAAGAGAGATCGGAATGAATGAGGTGACGATTGTGAAGATATAGAGTAGGAAAGAAAAAATACGACACACAATTAGGCCATCTGGAGAATAGACATAATCTGATAGAACAAGATATAGATTTAGGTTATTGGGGATGTGATGTACCAGTATACTCGGCATATGAACAAACTTTGATTTTTCTTTCTCCTAACGTTATCATGGTTATTCAAATTTCACTCAATAAAATGAACTTTTTATTATCATGCAATTATGTTCTTCCGTAGCACACCGACTTAATCTTTGTTAAGAAGCTCAGAGGAAATAAAGGCGAGCACGCTTATAAAACCAAACAAGTTTGAAACAAGTTTGACGAGATTGTTTTGTGCCAATAATCCACTTCCGAATTAAATTTTACGACCGTTTCTTAACAAGATTATGATGTTTAATGTTCACTTTACTGACTTTATTAAAGTTCCAAATAACGTATTGTAGTTTCTTCTCATTTTTTTTAAACCGCAAATTGTTTGCTGGTCAGTTAATTAGGGTGACAAATTTGAATGTCAGATCTGATCTGTTGATTTGCAGATGCAGAAAGCTGATGCCGGAAGAAAAGTGATTGACATTATCGGCATCACTCCTGGCATTAGTTTCTCTTATAATTTTTTTTATTTTTATTTTAGTTCGGACATTTGTTGAATTTAATCGAAAAACACCAATATATACAATTGAGACGGCAACATTAAACAAAAGAAAACGAATTCGTGTTAGCCTTTCAGTTTTTTGTTTTTGTTTTGTTTTGTTTTGTTTTGTTTGTTTGTTTTTTTTTTTTTAATCATTTCTAGGTAATTGCAAATGTGCGAGTTTTTCTTTTAATCTAAGCAAAGATTTTCATATAATCATAAGTTTCAGAGCATGGAAAACAAAAGCATGAAAAAGGAAGTTCATTTTCGGGATATCAAACCTGTGCTATTGTTTTAACTTGATATCCTTCGGTGTTATGTATCTTTGGAATATTGAATTATATGCCTCGAACCATCGGCTATATTACGTACATCTTCGGTATTTGGAATGATATGCATCTTCAGGATAATACCTTGGATCTTCCTCCGAGATAATACTGACCACTCGGCTTACTGCGAGAGACATTCCCCGATAATTTTTTGCCGTCGCGGAGACGTCTCTGAGACATCTCCGCGATGCAAAAAAAAAAAAAGTTTATATAGATTTAAGTTCGATTTTCCCAAGACTCACGATATGTCGCGGAGAATCATGAAAGTTACGTCACGAAGACACAGGAGACGTCTCCGAGCCGTCTCCACGACTATTCTCAAATCAGTTTCAAACCTGTCCCAAACTAGTCTCAAAACTATCTCATGGCAAGTGAGATACCACCATGAGGCACCTTAGAAAAATCAAACCTTTTATACTTCAAAAGTACATCATACACTCTAAAAACTGAAGTGCTAATTTATGAGTGCTCGTGTAGTGACTGCACTTGAAGTGCTAAATCAGCACCTGAAGTGCTGTTTAGCACTTACCCAAGTGCTAATTTATCAACAAAAAAATGTTCAATGTCGGTATGGGATTCGATCCGGGTTCACCTAGACATGGAAGAGTACCGCTGACGTTACCAACAGACCAACGGAGATCTCCCTAACTTGCTTGAATTATGAAAGGATAGTAGATAATTATGGCAACTTTGAAGAAAGTTCACCATGAAACAATTTGATCTGCTAGCAATCGTGAGATGTGAATTGGTCTAACGTGCTCGTAAGCGCTTCTCATCCAGGGGACCCAGGTTCGAATCCCAACGAAGTCATGCCATTTTTGCTGAAAGTTCAGCTCACGTGAACGTGCTAAAACAGCACTTTGAGTGCAGTCACTATTACAAGCTCTTAAAAAGTGCTGATTTCAGCCTCTGAAGTGCTAAAAAGAGCACTTCAGTTTTTAGAGTGTAGATCCACCTTCGAAATCTCATATATGTTCGGTTGAATATTTAATATATTCCGAATATTTAATTTATTCCGAATGACATATTAAAAATGCATTTTACAACATGAGACCGATACCGCTGACCAGTTGAAATTTTGTCTTAACGACTAATTGGAAATCGGAAAGTTTTTTTATTGTCAAGGCCTTCCGAAGATTCGATTCTCCGAAATTGAAATAGGATTCATTATATCGAAGTTAAATGAGGTTCGTGAATCCCCTAAAATGGGGGATTCGTCATCCGAAAAAGAAATACGTTTCGTTAATCCGATAATGAAATATGGTTCGTTAATCTGAAAAATAAATTAGATTCGTTAATCCGACAAAGATCATGTTCATGTAAGTGTTGGTGTTATTTCCTTTTCGGTTTAACATCTATTTTCCTTTTCAGAATACGAATTATACTGTTTCATGTTATCGAACAAACTGACAAAGCCTTTTCTATTTTCGGATCCAAGCCTCAATTCGGACTATCGGAAATACGAACTATATTGGCAGCAAATTAATGTTCGGGTAAACAAACCTTACGTTATTGTCGGATTAACGAACCTTCAGGTATAATGAAATACCCTGAATTATCGGATTATTTTAGACGTGCCAAAATGTTAGTCTCTTATTTGTTCATATTCTTTGCTAATTGATCATTTTGGAAATTATTAGAATGTGCGCAAACATACACACCTAGCTTGATTCGATTTGATCTGTTTCAATTCGATAATCAGCATCTATTTTCACTGGTTATACATGTAGGCCTACATGTACCTGCTCTCATTATGAAAGTATAAATTATGATAGTATTAGAATAATCGTTCTAGATTTAAATTCTAAGTACATTATGGGTTATTATGCAACATTAAGCTACTTTATAGCCTACATTTTATTATAGTCATGCTCATTAATTTTAACATAGTCATTCAAACAAAAAGTATTCATTGTTTGCTGGCTTCATTAAAACAAATGACGACGAATGCACGAATCAACATACATTTTCCCACTTAAAACAATTCCGAGGAGAAGGATTTGCCTCTTATGTTTTTTATCGCCTGAAGTTAATTTCATCGAAGGGTATTCGCGTGTCCGACACTTCTTTGCTCCATCTTCTTCAACACCTTGTAGTTTCGTATTTTAGTATTTTCTGCCCTCGATAATGTACACATTAAACACTACAAAGGGAACAAAGAAATCAACGCACATTTAAAAGGAGAAGATTAAAAGCGGTGTTTGTAGACAACTTTATCAAATCCGGTCTGTAAGGTGATTCAAGAAAGAATGAGACGTAACGAGTATCAATGGCACGAACGATGGTTTATTGACAACACCAATATTAGCTACTTAATTGTTTTACCTAATCACCCTTTCTGTCATCAATGTGGTCACACGTAGGAGTTTTCTCGTGCATCATAAAGTCATGATGGTTCAATCTAATGATTCGATGCAGGAAGATCACATCGATCTCTAAGCATCGGCTTAGCATGGTCGATGTAAGTTCAATCGAGATAAAACGAGGCAGGTATCACTGGCGTACACTGGTAGGACCGATTGTGGTTCCCGATAATCCACTCTTTACCAGGGTTCATTATGCACACACTTATTTTACCCCATATGCAATTGGTCGATTATCAAACCCTTTTTTAAAGTTCACATGCACGATTGGCTTTATTCGGGCGATTAAGAATTTCCCGGTTTGCGCTAGATTCCGTATTTTTCTATTTAAGGGGGGTGTACTAAACAAAGTAAACCCTTCAATGTCCAGTTTCAAATTTATACGCCAACATGAATCATGATACAAAACGCAATTACAAAACGCTGATATAAAGAAAAACAAAGAGGGTTTCATTGTCCCCATCCCCGGTCGTAAAAATAAACGTTGTTTCAAATCTCAAATTTAATATTTCAACGCCGAAAATTTAAATGCCGAAAAAGATGCGTTTACAAACACAATCAGCTTCAATTTTACGACTTGAGCATCGCGATTGCAACGAAATGCAAGCACTGAACAGATTGAGTTTTCAACGTGTTTAAATGTTGCTCTCGCATGGAAGCTTCCGGTGCAATTGAAAAAGGAGAAGAGATTTTGTTTTTGAGAGTGGGGAATTTGAAGACGATCGACGTATAAACACGTTTTAAATTTTGGATCACTGAACGGTGCACCGCTGATCGCGTTTGTGTTTGTGTTTTGTGATTGCGTTTTGTATCATGATTCATGTTGGCGTGTAAATTTGAAAGTGGACATTGAACACACCCTAAATGTGGTATCTCACGTGTTGAGCCGTCTCCGAGATTCATACTCGAAGACGTGTGTTTGATTTTCCCGCCACTCATGAGACGTCGCGGAGACTTATATATGAGACGTTTCCACAACGAGTATCAAACATGTCTCAAACTCGTCTTATGGCAAGTGAGAGACTACCATAACATGTTTCTTGTTTTCAGGTCACTGTAAGAGATAAAAATGGCGCGTCTCCCTCCCCCACCCATCATTTTGTCTCATACGCCATTCGTAACTGCACAATTCTCTTTACCAATATTTCATCAATTATCATCCTCTGCTAGACCTATATATTTTCAAATTCTTAAATTATTGTGTTTCATGATAGCGTGATAGCAACAACATGGCCTATCCCAAACAACACAATTAATATCTCACAAAGAAGTCGGGAGTCTAGCAAGTTCGTAAAAGCTGCCGATAAATAAAAGGATGAAACAGACGATGATAAATATGGGATAAGAAAAGAGAAGAACAAGAGAGAATAAGCGAAACACATAATAATCAAAAATCATATAAATCAATTTATCGTCAGCATATTTAATATAGTAAAACAATAAATGGAAAGATTGGAGCCTCGAAACATTAGATGCCCGGAGGGACGCGTTCTTTTGCAAATGACAGAGAGAAAAGCAAACAAATGCAATGGATCTTTTATTGTCGAATTGTATTATGACGTTTATCATTTTAAGTTACTATTTCGCTTGAATATATAGGGCTACCCGTAATTAATATAAGTAAAAGTGAAGCGATACTTAAGTAATTGGTAAATAAGTGGTAATTGACCACTGTTTGCTCAGGAAAGAAGTTTAATTTAAAATTGTCACGAAAAGCACTTTCAATAAAAGATTCTTCTCTTTTTTTTTACCAAGAAAAAAAATTGACCTTTCATAATATCGTTAGTTGAAGCGCGCAATGCCCCCCCCCCCCTCCATCCATAACGTCACAAAGAAATTGCGTGTGGAAGCGCGCAGGTTGCAAGGCATCGCATCCGGCATGCTTAGCAACGCTTAGTAACGCGGGATGGCATCTTGACACTCTGATTTCTGCTATAGCAACCCAGCTGTCTGATCTGAAGAGAGATTGCAAGCCTAGCCATACTTGACACTTTGGTCTACTTTCCAAGCTGCACAGGTGGATTGCCTATCTGACAAAGCATCTCAGTAGAAAGTCTCCAACATCAGGACACCTGTCACGATGTAAGTTTTCAACATGAATCTTTGATCCGTATAACTGAATTTAAAGGTAGGATGGGGGGTTGGGTGTCCGGACACTTAACAAAATGGAAGCCATGTTTTTTTGCATTTGGATTAAGCCAAAAATATACCTTGAACTGTGCTGATCGTCCTCAATATTTGTTCTCCACAATATTTTCTTCAATATTGATGCTAAAAAACTACAAAGACTTTGCTTGTATGCTTGTAAACCTTTTAAAATGGCTTATAGAAATGGAGTGTCCAGACACCCAACCCATCCGGACACCCAATAACTGGGTAAAAAAAAAATAAAAATAACTGGGTATAAAAGTCAGACATGATCGGTACGGTTGACGGTTGGTGCTGCTTCCTTCTCCTTCTTCTTCTCTTTTTAATATTGCATTTGTTTAAACATGCATTAGACCTCTAAGTCTAACCATTTTAAAACAGGCATGCCATTTTGTGCTGCAAAACTAGGTTTTACACGAACTCATTTCGCATAGCCTAGTCTACAGTTAAGTTTCTAACTTGCACAACATTCGACTTGCAAAATACTTGTTTGATAATTTTTGTTTTATTGTTCTTAAGTTATACGGAGAATGGTATCAAAATTATAATCTTAAAAATACCATTGTAGACCCAATATTATTGAAATGTTGCGCGTAGAGATACAAAACCCATCTGTGACAATTCTGTCATCCAAAAAATACTCTAGTGATATTTTATACAAAATACCAGAATCACCCAAAATAGAGCAAGCCCCACCCCCCGCCCTAGACAAAATTCGACCCTCCCCCCTAAAAAAAAAAGAGCAACGGTCTATGACAGATAAGCAGCATTCCTGCTGAGTATCGTCATGATGTTTTCGACCGTGTGAGTAAGGGGGGGGGTCTATATCAACTCGATGTCTAAATGTTTTTTTTTTTTTCAATTATTACTTCAAATGAATTTCAGATTCAAACAAGATCTGAAACTTGGTGATGTTGCACTATTTCTCATCTAATTAGATCTAATACTCAATGCAGTAAGGACTGGAGGACATAAGCACAAAATTGATTTCGATTCAACCTTTAATATTCAATTCTATTTTCCACTTGTCTGGGTGATCTGTTCGCTTACCCACAAGACTCTACGTCTCCACTCAAAAGAAGTTCATTGAATGTTACTTTTATTAATTCGGCTACTTTCTTAATGTATGAAGCATGGTTAAAAAGTCATTGAATAATGGCAAACAATTTTCTGATTTTCTGAATTTTCCGCAGCAATTATCAAATCATCGATAAATAGCTTGTTGAGACGATATATTTTTGGACTTAGAGGACATCATCGACATCGGATAGCATACTACGATCATCACGATGTCGAGTACTACACCTCCTACTCCTAAGATCGATTACTGCTCTAGGCCGACAACGGAGAACGCGGTGGATGACGAAATGCCTTCGTCGCAGCCCAGCAATGCCGAACATTCTCAAATCCACGACCAATTCACTGCGCCGATGGAGAGTTATAAAATGGCATATACACGACATCGAGGTGGCAATAACAATAACAGTCCTAGCGAAAGCGACGTCGACAACCACGGAGCCAGTGACGATGCGGACAGTGGTGACGATGAAAAGAGTCAGAGTGTGCATCTTTCAAACTACGCGAGCGATGAGGCGGTGTCGTACGTCGAGAGCTGTGAATCGTTTGATAGATACACCGACAGCAGTGACGAGGAGGTGAGTGATGAGGAGAATAATGGAGGAGCGAAAGAGAAAGGCAGTGCAGGTCGTATCTGCCGACGTCGCGAGTCTAACAGCGACAGCGAAACCGATGACGAGTCAGAGGAAGAGAACGAGAGAGTTAGCAGTGTTACTAGTGAAGAGAGTGGAAATGAAGCTGGAGCATCAGAGAGAAACGACAAGGCTCCTGCGATGAATAACCTCACAGAAGCCACCAAACAGAAATCGAGTGAAAAGTATGTTGGTATATGGGACGATGACGACGTTAAAAGGAGACGATCTTCAAACCCGGTTCGAAAACTATGGAGCGATTACGTGTATAAGCCGGACAAAAATCCGTCACGAGGTCAATTGAGAGCCGGTGCTCGATTCACGAATTCATTCACCGACAAACGTCAACATGAACCGGTTGATCAATCATGGAGTTCAAATCATAGCAATCGCTTCCCTCCTCCTCCTTTAGTTGGGCTTGGTCGCGGATTGATGGCCAATGATAGACATCGAGATCCAAACAATATGAGACCACCCGGACCCGGTGGCAGCTGGCAGCAACAACGTCGTCCAAACAACCCTTACTGCCACTACCAACAGCAGCAAAAGTACTTTGGGATGCCGCGAGGAAGTTATGCCAGTGTTGTGCAAAAGGGGCAAGCGAACACAGGTCGGACAGATTCAAGAAACACCAATCCAACAAGGCAACCCAGTCGCGGCAGGCAGGGTAACGATTACGGTGTTCCTCAACAGAGTCACAACAACAAACGACAGAATCAAAATCAACCGCAGAGGCAGCAACAGAGTTATAACCGGGGTACTGTCACTGGAGCTCAGATTCTACAACAACAACGGATGCAGCAATCGCATATGCAACAATCAAATAGACAGCAGGATCAACAGCGCCAAGGCAACCTGGCAAATGGACAAACGTGGCAACCACCAAAGGGTCCAAATGTTCGCCCACTTATGATAGGCACCCAGCAGGTCTACGTTATCCAGCCATCTTGGAATAGACGTCCGATCGCCGAGGAAGATCCTGCCATTGTCAGAGCTGATCCTCCTGTGCCACAACCCTACATCATGCTTCCTGGAGGCATTCCGTTGGCACTACCCATGGCCATGCGTGGAAACCCTGCAGGACTTTCTCAAACTAGTGGCAGCGGTGGGATGCATGGTGTTGACGTCAACCGACGAGCAATGCCTGTACATTAGGTGAAGAGCAAACTAAGTATTGGTGTATCATCACAGGCGTTGATAAGGGTATCCTCATTAATTATATAAGGTGGCCTACTTCTCTAGACTAACAGTTCTGCTCTGGATGCGCTGAAAAGGAAATCATTATGATGCATTGCTTAAAAAATAATAGTAAACTCCAACCATTATGTACCCGGTAATGCATTATTTAGTCCTGGTGTTTGTTTCTGTACGTTTTAAATTGTTATCGTATACGCAGCCAGAATTCATTTTTATCAAATTAGTACAGGATGCATATGACTATAATCTCAGTTTGCGGGAATTTTATATTCGTTGGCCGGTATTCACGAAAGGTGACTAACTTAGTACCCCTACTAAGTTAGTAGGGGTACTAACTAATCAGGCTACTAACTTAGTAGGCCTACTAACTTTAGTCACGCTTCGAGAATACCGGCCATATCTTTAAAGTCCCTTTCGAATATGACATTTTGTATGTACGAATCATGAATGTACGAACATCATAGTCATCGTGTTCACGTTTAATGTCATGTGCTGTTTGAATAAGAGAACTAATCAGGGTTAATTAGGGATTATAAAAAATAATAAAATAAACATGCAAGAGAAAGCAAAAAGATATGTATTTATTTCAATATTTTCCACATAAGAACAGTATGATTATTTTGAATAATGTTAAAGACAGTCATTAGTAATATCGTATTTATAGACATGAATACTGTAATTTTATCATGGCATAGTGGAGACGTTACTAAATTACATGATGCAGTTGTAGCCATAATTGAAATTGAACATTGCACGATAATAAGTTGATTCATTTTTTCTGGTCTTGTTCTAAGAAAATGATTGCGTATTGGTCGGGGCCAAATATACCTAATCGATCGATCAATGTATCAGAATCATTGGTATATATGTAAATACAAATTTGATAAACATGTTCGAAGTTCAGTTTATTAGTAACATAATTATCAAACAAACATGAAGATAGTTAAATAGCACAATTTAGCATGGATAGAACGTCTTGTCGTATATACCTTTACAATTTACCCTACACCAGTTAATAACTCGATTTTCAACGTCAAAAAAGGGGGTCTAAACAGGGTGAGTCATATAAATGTTTCACTTCTTGAAATTGCAGTTTGCATGTATACTGAAGTAAGAATATATTTACAATATTTATGCTTGTAGATATTTACCTTGGCATATTATGGATTATACGCTTCCCAGCATGCCCATTATGCAAATATTTGGCATTGAATCGTGCATATTAACTTTACATGTATAATCTTTTTTTTAATATAGCGAAAGATAAAATTATAAAAATGGAAACTTTATAACCTCTTAAAATCACCTTGCTCTCTACTTTTATGCAAAGCCTCACGAATCTCTGTTTGAAATGCATTGTATGCAGCAATATAAAAAGAGTTTTAAAAAAAATTGTTTTCTTGGAAATCTTGCCGTTTGTTGATTTCATTTTGCGTTGTATCATGTCAGAAAAATAATGCTCATTACCATGATTACAACTGATTAAAACAAGCTAAGTCCAGAAAATCTGCCCTAAAAGCCTTTTTTCATAATTATTTTGTTTATTGGTCATAATTTGACCATTAGTCTTGATTGATATAGGTTGAGAGAAAGAAAGAAAGAGAGAGAGAGAGAGTTATTGATGTTTATTCATATTTTTAATCTTTTTGTAATGAATAGGCTTTAAAATATCATCACGAAGAAAGAGGACTGAGAGGGCATTGTCAGAGATTTGACAGAGATCGGGTATTAGAGATGGAAATAGGGAGATATAATATTTGAAACGGCCACAAACCTTTGGACAACGAATACGAAACTAAATTTGAAATAAAATATAATAAGGAAAGTGGAAGACATGATAAGCTAAAAATTTCATCTAGGACATTCTACAATGTCATGTATTACCATGGATTCAGCGGCGGATCTAGGTTTTTTCCAAGGGGGGGGTTGAGGGGATGAAAAAAAAATCTTGCGAGCGGAGCGAGCAAACGAGCGCGGAGCGCGAGTTTTAAGACAACCCGTTTCCGATTTATAGGCCTATACTGACCTAAAACGAGAGAGATTATTTAAACAATTTAGAGTTGGAGTTATTTTGTGCATTATGATAGGCAGCGAGCGCGAAGCGCGAGCCGAAAATTTTGGTTTATAAAGATATATGGAATAAATAAAGGGGCACTTTTTTTAGTATTAATTAATTTTTCAAAGATAATTGTGTATTGTAGACCTATTAAGTATCTGCGAGCGCGAAGCGCGAGCTGAAAATTTTGAACTCAAAATTGAAGTTATTTGTGCATTATGATTTAGTATCAGCGAGCGCGAAGCGCGAGCCGAAATATTGGGTTTTAAAAGATATATGAAATAAATAAGGGGCACTTTCTAGTATAATTAATTTTTTTTTAGCGGAGCGCGAGTTTTAGACAATCCCGATTTATAGGCCTATACTGACCTAAAACGAGGAATTATTTAAACAATTTTAGAGTTGGAGTTATTTTGTGCATTATGATAGGCAGCGAGCGGAGAACGCGAGCCGAAAATTTTGGGTTATAAAAGATATATGGAATAAATAAAGGGGCATCTTTTTGTATTAATTAATTTTAAAAAGATAATTGTGTATTGTAGACCCTATTAAGTATCTGCGAGCGCGAAGCGCGAGCTGAAAATTTTGAACTCAAAATTGAAGTTATTTGTGCATTATGATTTAGTATCAGCGAGCGCGAAGCGCGAGCCGAAAATATTGGGTTTTAAAAGATATATGGAATAAATAAAGGGGCACTTTCTAGTATTAATTAATTTTTTTTAGATAATTGTGTATTGTAGACCCTATTAAGTATCTGCGAGCGCGAAGCGGAGCCGAAATTTTTGAGCTCAAAATTTGAGTTATTGTGCATTATAATTTAGTATCCGCGAGCGCGAAGCGCGAGCCGAAAATATTGGGTTTTAAAAGATATATGGAATATAATAAACAGGCACTTTCTAGTACTTTCTATTTGTTCGCCCACCCTCCTCTCCTCCCCCCCCCAAAAAAATAAATAATAATAATAATATGATGATGATAATGATAAATAAAATAAATCATAAATAAAATAAAATAAAATTACAATTAAAAAAAAGATAAGATTAAAAAAAAAAAAAAATGGTCCCGGATTTTTTTTTGGGGGGTTGCAACCCCCAACCCCCTCTAGATCCGCTTCTGGGATTTGTCATTCTCTTGCGACCTTGTATTGAAAAGACACTAAAGAGTTGATATTTTGCTTTATTATTCTTTTGATAGAAGAGGACTAAAGGGAAGTAGAAAAAAATCATGCATATTTATATTATTACGAATACACGGGATTTATGCAATTTATCTCCCTCTCTCTCTCTCTCTCTCTCTCTCTCTCCTCTTCTCTCTCTCTCTCCCTCTGTGCAAGGCCGACGATAATAAGACAAACATATTGCTAAATTTACATGTATGGACAAAAAATCCATCATAAAAATAATTAAATGTCTTCATAGTTAAATTGTATTGAAATTACTTGGCAATTGTCATTTCCCAAAAAAGAGTGTTGGGTAATTTCCCGTGCCCTCACCCCACCCCCCCCCCCATTTCCGTCCATCATCTCATCATAGAGGCAATTCATTCCAGTTTGAAATCAATGACGTCATCCGCTGTATATTGCTCGTTGACGCGGGAAAGGGTTTGTGTTCAAGAGAAGCAGTCACTGAGTATACATCCGTGTCACTGAACGATGCGTGTGCGGAATTCAGAGACAAGGAACTTCATTTTTATCATCATTAGTCATTATCACCTGATTATGGAGCACAGTCGTATTGAGAAAATTACAATTTCTATTATGTTCAATAGTTACTTCTTTGAAGACAGCCAATTTGCATAGATATCTGTACCTACTTCACTGATGTCGCAGTAAGAAAAATTAACCATTGTATTACGTTGCATATGGACGTTCTTTTTACGTCCATGGTATTACGCAATACTATTTTTATTGTCATTTGTGATATCTGCTATTGATTTATATACGTACGATTGAACGTTGCTTCACGTCCACTGAGTTAGGGTATTACACATTTCGTTTCCCATTTCTCTTTAACTCAATAGAATATATCCGCATCCTATCTTATTCCAAGAAAAGTCAAGTTCAAGCTCCAAGAAATCTGTCATCATTCAAACCTACTATACAAATTGGTTTATGAATGAATTGTTGGAAACGATATAGTTTTAAAGCAGTCATAATATCCTGTGCTAGGGAGTATATCTGTTTGAATATACTAACTGGAATATACTTTTGGAATACGATTATTATGGATTATTTTTGGATATTATCATTATTGAATATTGAATGCATATGATGTATGTTGGAACTTATATCGCAATATTCTGTTCAAGATCTAGTGTTTGGAATCTGCCGTTAAAATATACATTTTTGAATGGTAATACTTTTAATAGAGTATAAATACTCATTGGATATACCGTTGGAACATAATAATTTGTCAGAATGTACACCGAAATACCAGTAATGTATATCTTCTGCTGAAAACTAATTAGGTAAGCGTATAGCGGTTTCAAAATCATAAACGTTAGATGTGTGTATTTGTGGGTTTGTTATACTTCAATTTTCAGTTTTGGACTCGATGAACATGTGATGAAGTATAAAGCCAAATTATTTGACTTCTTGGACTCCGCATGCAATGGACAAGTTTTGTTTTGTTTGATTTTGATTTTTTTTTTTTGGTTGATATTTTATTATTTATTTTATTTTTTATTTTTTTTTTTTTTTTACAAAATGCTTCAAGTTCAGGCGCTTTATAAAATAGGAACAAAGCCTACAACTGACTTTGTAAAAAAAAAAAAATAATAATAATAATATAATATAAAATAAAAAAAATAAATAAATAATAATAATAAAAAATAAATAAATAATAATAATAAATAAATAATTTTTTTTAATGCCTTTTGCATGCAGTAATGCTATCATGTCTGATAAATGTGTGCATATTAGTAAACGGGTCGAATAAAAGATTTTCATGTCAGTTTATATTTATGTTGGGAAAAAAAAGTCAATGTAAAATTACACAAGCAACCGATAATTGCTAATTTCAGTTTTTGTTTCCAAAATGATGTTTGGCATGTTTGGGGAGAGGTGTATACTCAATAGTAGTTAGTTGTCTGTCTTTCTCTTATAGGCCTTTAACTTAAGCCTATATCAGTAATATTTCTCAATGTTGTTGTCTCGAAATTAATAGCTATAACTTATAAGCCTATCAGTAATATTTCTCAATGTTGTTGTCTCGAAATTAATAGCTATAACTTATAAGCCTATCAGTAATATTTCTCAATGTTGTTGTCTCGAAATTAATAGCTATAACTTATAAGCCTATCAGTAATATTTCTCAATGTTGCTGTCTCGAAATTAATAGCTGTCGGAGTTACATGTCTGTCTCAATAATTAGTTTATTAGAATCGAAATTCTTTATCCAAATATACATGTAAAGTGTCTTTTTTTTTTCTTCTTTTTTTTCCCCTTTTTTTTTTTACTGAGCAGGTCCCTGCCATTCGCTGTATTGGGCAGATATCTGTAGAACAAGATTATTAGCTGCAATCATTAAGGGAGGGGAACAGAAATTATAGAAGTGTGCTTTCATTGGTGTGAACGCTACTTCTGAACGGTCTATAGCTCAACAATAAAACTACCAATCCTGATGATCGTGGGGAAGTCCCACTTGTTATTTTGCAATCATAGAGAGACGGTTTGAACAAGAAAAATTAACCCTTTGCCTGGCATGCCTGGCATGACATCAATTTCATTCATGGATATGAATTTGCCTGCAAAATATTAGATAGCCTTTCTACAACGAACCAATTCAATATATATTTCCACCCCTGATGTTTTAGCAAAAAAATTATAATCATACACATTTACCTGTTTACTGTCACATTTTTAGTTTTTCTATATCTTGGAACGGACTGTGTGCTCGAGCTTCCAATGGGTTAATAATGCATTTACAAGAGGTTATCCAAGGATTAACTGTATTCGAGTAGCAGTATGTCATTTTTTAAGTATTCAGCAAACGCATGAAACAGTTATTGCGCAAGTACTCCATGTTGCATAACACTTTCCCTTTCATTGTAAGTGTATATAGCGTTAAAAAAGAATGTTATTGGATTTAACTTGTTCAATACAACTACAGTCAGGGTGGCAAATCGACTACTTCATACAGATCCTGACGGGGTAAGACGATACTTGTTTTATTTTGTGTTTTTATTTATTTATTTTTTAAAAGGAAATATGCATGACGTGTGGTATACTTTACACTTTTATGTCATGTATGTAACTATGTTGAAGCTCTGAATACTGTGGTGGAAATGTCTTTCAAAAATTAAAATATCTCCCCTACCTTTTGAAAATGTACAATTCATAATCAAAATCATTTTTAATCTCTATTGTAAACTGCTCATTGTCAGAAATAGAGGGGATGTTCTCTCTGTTTTCTTCAAACATGAGAGAAGAGAGAGAGAGAGAGAGAGAGAGAGAGAGAGAGAGAGAGAGAGAGAGAGAGAGTCTGATTCGTTAATGACAACGGTTAGAAGATTATGAAATACACTTTGTAGAAATAATATTTTAAGACAAACTTTTCTTCTCGATTAAAAAATATACATTATATTATCAATAGAAACCCTCAGATAAATAAACTGTCAGTTTGCAAGTTGTTTCAATACTACAATGTAACGAAGATATAGAATTACAGGGGGCGCTATTTGACTCTTATAGTTCCTTTATGATAAAGGTACTGTTTTGAGAAGTCTGTAAGACAAAAATTATTTGGCCATCCCCTCAAAACACCCTTCCTTCTAAGTTAAAACAGAAAATAAATATTCAAAAAATGAATCCAAACCAATAGCTGGCTAACTACGAACAACACTACAATGAATATATAATTATATTTGTGAAATGCTGAATTGAATTGCATTTTCGGCATATCATTTTTTTTTAAATCTAGACAATATTATACCATGAAGTTCATGAAAGATTTATACACGGTGAAAAAAAATTCAAATCTAGTTATTTGCAAATATTCTCTGAATGTTTCACTGGTCAAGCTGATGGCAGAACAATAGTCAATTTGCAGTGAAACGAAAGAGTTCACGGTGCACAAAGTTATCTTTCTTGAGGTACGTTATGAGTGGTCCTGAAAAAGAGTCGGGTTCTTTTCAGGACGACTCATGCATAAAGAAACTTGGGGTTAGGATCGGGGAACGGGGGCCTGGGGGGGGGTACAAAATCGGGAAAATGACCATCTACTTACTTGTGATTTTTAGTCCCCCCTTCCCATTTTTGGTTCAGCCCCTCCACTTTCAAAAACGCTTGAAATCTGGCCCCATGTACTTATTTGGTTTACTGTGAAATCTTACACTACTGATTTCATATATTACAAAACTGTATATATTTTTTTCACAATAAAATGAAAATTAGGCTTTATCTTAATTAAAATGAGTCATATCAATGTTAATTGATATGGAATGCCCATGATAAACAGGAAACTGAGTGTCCGCTATTTACCAATAAATTGGTGTCAGTTTTGCAACTCAGTGTTGCATGTCTGTTGAATTCAATGGCACTTCATTTTGTAATAATCTATCTTAATATCATTTATTCTTACTTTTCCAACTTATTCCAGAAAGGACCGAATTTTTCATAATACACCTTCACTTTTTTTTTTCTGAGGAGACTAACCCTCATTAGCCCAGAAGGTGTGTGTGTGTGTGTGGGGGGGGGGGGGGGGTTCATGTTCAAGGTCCGAGAAGTTGGGTTTACTTATGTACACATAAAAATGCCATTTTTATGAGACACTTCCGTTTTTTTGTTTTTGTGACAGACAGCGATGGATCATAATTGTATAGGCAACTCGAGAATAATCAAGAAATATGCCTGCGTAGCATTATAGCGTATACATACCGTATACCCAGTTGCTGTATGTCCGGACAGGTTGTTTATCCGGACAGACGATTTTGACCAGCCATTTGAAAAGGTTTACAAGCAATCTTTTAGTAGTTTTTTGGAACAAAGTGATAGAAAATATTCTACACATCAAATATTGATGAAGATAAGCATCATTCAACATGTATTTTTGGCTTAATCCTGAGACAAACAAGCAGGCTTCATTTTTGTTAAGTGTCCGGACAACGGGCCCCCCATCCTACATACTTTTTTCAAACACGAGTTGGTGTGTTGAACTTTTTTGTAAAAGCCCAAATACGAGCATATTTCAAGACTACTTTTGACCAGACAAAAACACAATTATTTTAGCAAAACTAAAGATTACAATGTTATGAATGATCATTTAATTAGGTTTATTTATTTATTTATTTATTTTGTTTTCATTTTGTGTCGATGAAACGCGTTTAGGATATCAGACTAGATCCAGCTAGCTGCGCGCGCGCGGGGAATCCCCGATTACAATGTTTGGAAACGCTTACTACGTAATGTACCCCACGGAAACGAAAGGAACTTGAAATGAACAATTTAGGAGGTATTCTTCACTCTTTTTTAAAATGCTACAGGTATGATAGTCTCTTAATCTTTTAGTATCCTTTTGGCCTATTCAATGTACCGTTTCTCAAAGATTCAAGAGTGAGAGATATGTTCTGTCTTGGCCAAAAATGGCGTCCGAGTCACTGATAATAGGATATGGGCGGCATGAATATGCATTGCATTGTTCTGTGCGCGAGATGAGGCTGAGGCCGAGGGCATGTTGAGTGTGTTTGCGGCCAGCGGCCGCGGTGCACGGTACGTGGTGCGGGTCGCGTTGCGTTGACGTACTGTGGGCAATGCTAATGGCGAAGGCAAACCATACGTTTTGACAAATACTTTGAAGGTGAACTTTTTCATACCCAGTTATAGGCGTTTTATGAATTGATTTGAACTGACTCGGACACTAACAAAAAAATCATAATAAACTTTTCTTTTCGATAAACCAATGACGGTTAGAATTTGTCATGTCAGCGTCAAGTTTTATGTAACTTATCAGCCAATAGCATTGCTGCAATTCGACCACGTGTGCATGATGCCTATTAGAACGGTTACGCATGCGCATCGAGAGAAAAAAAAAATCTTGGGAGAGATCAATGTCACATGCAGTGCATTTATTTGTTCATTGTCCATTGATGATGTTTTTTTTTAGGAGTCCAAACTCCAAAGGGCAAAATTTTTATAGTCCAACTGACATTGTCACGATTGTGCTCTAGTCACAGGAAGTTCTAACAAAAGATGTTATAGGCTGCTTGTGGCTTGATGTAGAAAACAGATCTTCTTAGATTTGATACAGGCTTAGAGTTATTTGAGTTATTGATATTACAGGCCTTTAATTATTCAAATGTTTTATAAGTTCCTGAATTGTCCACATTCAATATAGTCAGAAGGTCACCAACTTTTCCTTTGAAACCAGAATTGTCTCCACCTAAGTATGAGTAGCGTAGATGACTAATCTGAATATGCAAGAACCATTTAGTCTTACACAATTTGTATGCAATAATCCAAAAGATTAACTGATCCAGGTGATTTTCTGTGTATGGTATGTGATGTGTCATACAGTTATATTTGATTTATGTAATTTTGTACTGGTAATTAACATTTCATTTCAATATTGTGGTTAAGTGGAAGTGGACTGGATCTTAGAACTATAGTTTCTGCGAAATACTGCTCAAGGACGTAAGTTTGATCTAATGAGATAAATCCATATTTTATTTGTCAGGGCTTCATTTTATGAGTGGCTCTTTGCAGATATTTTGTCAGGACCACAAATTTAGAAAAAAATAATAAGTGATTTTTTTTTCCAATGGCTTTCTGGTGGGAACTAATATGAAGACTGTTAGTTTCAATTTTTTTCATCTAGTTCGCTATGTATATGTGTATGTAAGAACGTGTTAACTGTTCTTGTTCCTTACAAAAAATAGTGTAGGACAGTTATTTGTACATTTAGGTTTCCTTGATTAGTTGACCTTATTTCTATTTAGCTTTGGTATTTAGTTCAGCTTTGTTCTGGAAGTGTACTAACTTTATTCTGCGGGTTCTTTGCCACATCACAAATCATAGCATCATACCAATACTCAATATAAATTTACATAAATTTGCATATTCAAATGAAGTAAGATCAACCAATAAGAATAAAGGGAATGGAGGAACCAACTCAAAATGTAGTAGTCCAATTCATAAAAATAACCAATAAGAGATAAGAGGATGAAGATGAATAAGATGATGAGATGATTGTGTAATAAGAATGTTGAAAAAAGAATCAGATGTGGAATGTAATGAATGAAGACATCTGAATAGGAAAGGAATGACAGAGAAGGAGGGTGAAAGTCAAATAGGAAATGGATGTAAACAAAGCTGAACTAAATACCAAAGCTAAATAGAAATAAGGTCAACTAATCAAGGAAACTAAATGTACAAATAACTGTCCTACATAATAGTCTTCTTCTTACAAATAAAATGTCCTCATTTTATAAGTATTACTAAGTATAACTATTTTTTTTTTTTTTTTTTACATTAATAATAATTTAACATACATGTACACTGTACATTATTTATTATTACTTTCAAACACCAAAAGCCTTTTGTAACATTATAGAAAAGACATAAAGACAACAAATTATTTTCGAAATTCAACCTTGCTATCTTTAAGCATATACTAAGCACATTTTCCGACACAGTAGGAAAAAAAAATTCATCTAAATTTCAAAATTGCCAAGTATTAAGCATAACAATTTTAAAGTTTTTTTTTTTTTTTTTTGTTTTTTTTTGAGTTTTGACATCAAAAATTTGATTATTTATGTCTTACCTTTTTAGCATGAAAGTCAAAATTTCAAAGTATTATTTAAGCACAAATTTACAAGTAGTCGCATCAAAATTTCAGCATCTCAGTATCTATCTTTAAGTAAACACATTAAATAACTGATATTTTTTCTAACAACGACAACTATTCGAAAAAGGAAATTATTTATTACTTTCACCTTTTTTTTTTTTATAAGGTATTATTTCTTTCTGTTCTTTCTTTTTTCAACCAAAATCTCTTCTTTGTTTTTTCTTTAAAGACCCAAAATTTTGAGAATTTAACAATACATTCACTTGACTGACTTTCTAATACAGGCACCTTCCAAATGTACTATATGATCACAAAGTACCGCAAATAGTATTCAAAACCTCACATATTTGTTGGTTGCATAAATTTATCGAAATTAAAATAAACTTTGGACAAATCAAAATCCTAGTATTTATAGAAAAGTTCTAAACAAATTTCATCAACATACTGTATGTAGTGATGCTTGATCTAAAATCATGTCATTAATGATTACTTTTAAGTTCGACATTTCAACATTTTAATACACATGTATATCCATTCGAATGAAATTCTATCGTTCCAAATAGCACTGAACTTCTAATTGACTCTTTTCTTTAGACTCATTTTGTCTCTTCATCAATAATTTCCAAGTTATATCAATATTCACCGTTGGTGATAGTAAAATCTTTCTTGAGATTTTTTTTAATTTTTTTTTTTTAATCATTACGAAATGTGTTGTTTGCACTCTTGTGCCATATATAAAAATACACAACAAATCACATTTTCAACACAAAAAAAATATCTGTTTTAGACGCAATATATATATAATGTAATATAATTAACATGCTGTTAGTGCATGAATCACTAGTATAAACAAGAATCAGTACAGTCTCTGTGAGAGTTACATCACGCATTGAGCAAATTACTGTCCATTTCAGTTTCATTTCAAATTGTTGTCCAACAATCTCTCAGCTTCTACTTTGAATGTTACTGTCCATTTCAGTTTTAACTTGTCGCTCAAAATTCTCAGGTTCTAGCTTAATGTTGTGACTTTCACAATGACGATGAAATCTGCATAATAAACTGGATCGAATGTCTCTATATCATATCCTATTTTAAGAGCAGTTAATTCAAAATCTGTCAGTTATCAAGGTGAAGTGTATGCACTTTTGTTAAATGTTCACTTTGTGAATCTCAACTTTTCAACTATTCACAATATAACGTCGAATTCGGCATATATCGGAAAATTGTCACATCTGATAATCGCTATACTTTTCTGGTTTGCGGATATGTCTACCAGAACGAGTTTGGGGTTCATGTACACGTGTGGTAGATGTCTTCTCGTGTATCGGTTGTTTTCGTACGTCGGCTCGTTGGTTGGGGTTGGAGTTCGGAGTGGGGCACTGGTGGTCGTCGTCCTCAGGGTTGATGTCGGAGTGTTCTCTAGACGATCCTGGTCTCGGGATTGGTTAGAAGGAGTTACCCTGGGTTGTCTAGCGTGTTGAAGAGGTTGGTTAGTACCCTGTTGTGTGGCTTGAGTAGACGACTGTCCAGAAGATGCTTCTGACCATGAGGTTTGATCAGAATTGTCTACCCTCCGAGGAGATTGGTCTGATGGTGGAAACGATGACAAACCAGACCGTAACTGAAGATCTGCTTGTTGTTGGATTGGTAGACGACTGTCCAGTAGACTCCTCTGACCGAGATGGTTGGTCAGAATCGTCTAATCTCCGGCGTTGAGAAGATTGGTCTGCATTGGATTGAGTTGACGACTGTCCATTAGACTCCTCTGACCGAGATGGTTGGTCAGAATTGTCTAATCTCCGGCGTTGAGAAGATTGGTCTGCATGTTGAGATGGCGAGTCTGACCTTGGCTGGTGGTCAGTCTCATTCTCTGAGGATGGATTGGTAGTTGATCAGCTGGTACCTGGGGGTCCTTGCCTGCTGAAACTGATTGGCTTGAGTTTGAATATCAGCTGACCACGGTATCTCTATTGAAGAATAAGATGCAATGTGAGATGAAGGGATTTCGGGCCTTGCCTGATAACTTGAAGTAGGACGTGAGTCTGAAGGAGAGTCACATCAGATTGTTCTGACCATCTGAGGCAAAACGTGAGGTTGGAGTCCTTCCCATGTAGATACTCTCTGGATCTGAAGAGTTTGAGTCTGTTGTGATGAACTACTTTCTTTGTATTTTCATCATGAATGTCAGCAATCTGGTAGTTCAGATCGTCTGGTGATGATGAAATGATGGTGAAGGGTCCCCTTCCAATTGGTTCTAGTTTGTGTCTAGCGTTGACAGGATCATGTAACCATACAAGATCTCCAGGTGTATATTGATGGTCCTGTTGAGGTGTCATAGTCTCTCTTCTGTCTGAGTTGTGCTTGTGTTGCCTTCTCCTTGGCATGTTGGTAAGCGTTTCTCAGCCGAGACATACATCAGTAACATACTCCTGAGGAGAATCGTATGACTGAGTCGTGACAGGCAAGTGTATTTGCAAGAGTTCTTGCTTCACGACCATGCATGATGAAGTAAGGTGTCATCCAGTACTTGCATGTACACTGGGTGTTGTAGGCTAGTTGTAGTTGATGTATGTGCTTTTCCAATCACCTCCCTGGTCGGCTATGTACTTAGCAAGTTGTTCCTTAATAACTCGGTTTGCTCGCTCGACGATGCCTGCACTTGAGGGTGGATGGGGAAGACCGTGATTTCCGGATTCCGAGCCGCTTGCAGAGATCTTGAACTAATCGGGATTCAAATTGACGTCCTTGGTCCGTATGCAAACACTCAGGAACGCCATGTTCTTTGATGTACTCTTCAAATAGGTGTCGAGCCAGTCTGGGCTGTCTGATCTCGCATTGGGTAAATATTGATGAATTTACTGAAGTGATCGATGACACCAGAATGTAGCGGTATCCACTTCTTGATGTTGGGAGCTCAGCGATATCGGCGAAAACCATTTGTAGAGGTGATCAGTCATAATAGGATGGAGGGGAGCTTGGTGTTTAGGATTTGGAGATCTGATAGACTCCACAGGCTGCGCGCAGTTCTTACAGTAGTTGGTTACATCCTTGTGCATAACGGCCAAAGCACATAGATTCTGCTCGGTGAAGCGTACGTTGAACTCCGAAGTGTCCAGAAGAAGGATTCCCATGATCTCTTCCAAAACTTGAGGTACAAGAGATTCCGGTACGACTACCTGAAGTGAGGAGGAACCTGAATAGTCTTGACGTTGTCGATATAAGAGACCATTATGAAGTACAAGACGAGGAAGTTGCCACAGTAGACGTCGTAGACGAGGGGTTTGCCTACGGACTCTCTTACTGTTGGATGATGAACTTCCTTGATGTACTTGATTATTTCGTTGGATGTCATTGTCCTGTTGTTGATAGAATCGTACATGAGATCATCATAGTGGCTAGATAGGATGAAGTTCTCAGGAACTTTGTCAGCTGTTGAGTTACTTGACATAGGGTTCGTGACTCTTGGTCCGGTTGGGGAGTAGATGAATTCCTTGTAAATGAGCGTGTGTTCACCATACTGACAAGGTGTGGAGTGTCGTCTGGTCTACGCGACATAGCGTCAGCATTTCCGATGTGCAGTACCCTTGCGATGAATCATAGTGAACTTGTACATATTAAGTCTCTAATCCATCTTGTTCTGCGTCCTGTGGGATCATCTTGGATTGGTAACTTGTTGTAACTCCAGCAGGGGCGATGGTCTGTCAAGATGATGAACTCTTGGCCTCCAGTAATGTCTGAAATGTTGTACTGATGCGACGACTGCCCAGAGTTCTCTATCATAATTGGCCATTTCCATTGAGCTTCTGTCAGTTTTCTGGTTATAATAAGCAACAACTCGTTCACTGCCATCTTGTATCTGAGAGAGTAGCTCCAATAGCATCTTGTGGAAGCATCTGTGGCTAAGTGAACTTGGCATTGAAGTTAGGATAAGGAAGAAGTGGTGGGCTGGTAAGGGATAACTTCAGCTCGTTGAAGGCTCTCTCACAATCATCTGTCAGATGAATTTAGTACCTTTGTGCGTCAACTCTGTGAGTGGAGATGCGACTTGGGCGAAACCGCTGTGAACCTTCGTTAGAAATTCGCAAGTCCGAGAAATGATCTCACTTGAGTCACATTTCTTGGTCGAGGCGAGGATGAGACTTTACTCGTGTTGCTGGATCAGAAGAACTCCGTCTGACTTATGACATGTCCCAGATAGTGACTTCTTCTGGAAGAATTGGCATTTTTGAAGGCTTAAGCTTGAGACTAGCTTCTGGGAATCGTTGCAAGACTTCTTGGAGATTTTGTAGGTGAACTTCAAAAGTTTTCCGAGAACAATGCAATAATCCAAGTAGATGAGACAAGTTGACAATGTAGCCATGAAGAACATAGCTTCGCATGACACCTGGAGGTCATCGGTGCGTTAACCAAACCAAATGGCATTATTTAAACTGGTAAAGACCTGTTCCAGTGGTGAAGGCTGTCTTTTCCTTATCGCGGGGTCCAATGGGATTTTGCCAATAGCCTGAAAAAGATCAATTACACTGAAGTAGGAAGAGGATGATAGAGC
>CALNVZ010003433.1:21753920-21765828 GCA_940671915.1 Paracentrotus lividus | reverse complement strand
TTTAAACATCACATTGGGTATTACCCAAGGGAAGGAATTCATTTTTGTACGGAGTGTGGAACCACCCAATTGGATGGACGAATAAAGAAATGGAGGCAAGTTAAACAAACGTTTTTAACATTTGTAAGGCATGCATGGCCTCTTAATCTCATTGGACCTTTGGAGCCCCTAGATGACCCCTTGACCCCCATCCATCCTTAATCAACAAAACATCCCCAATTATATATTGATATTAACCTAAGTAAATCAGTATGTACTAAGGTGTTAATACACGAATGATGCAGAAATTCCAAAAAGAAATGAGAAGCCCAAGTTAAACCAAAAAACCTAGAACTTTGACATTTTTCTTAACAGACCCAGCAAGGACAAACAGGACTAACCAGAAAACAGTGATTTACTAGGTCTACTGCCGAACTTTTCGGTTCAGTGGCGAAACAAAAATAAATGAATAATAAGATCAGGGTCGGAATCAGAGAGCCCATGAATCAGGAGATATCAAAACCAATTGTGTATTATTTTTGTGTATTTTAAATTCGTTCTCCTTTTATGAGATGTTTCTTTTTTTTTTTTTCCTATGAAAACAAAAGGGAAAATACGAGGCCTAGTTTACATATTTTTCTGATACATAGGTGCTCATACGCTAGTAGGGCCGAAAAAGGGAAAAACAAGGTGAAAGCCAAAAAAAAAAAAAAAAAAAAAAGAAAGAAAATTGAGACGAGAAAGTAGATAAGGAAAAAGGAAGAGAAATTATAAGAGGAAAGAGAAATAGAAAGTCATTTAAAAGATTTAAGATTCAAGTAGAAAATAAATTCGGGATAACCTTGCGTCAAAATCGGGCGATAGCTTCATCAATGGGTGTGCCCGGGCCGCTTGGATTTCCAAATACCATTCAATGGCCTGTGAGGTGGCTAATTTTATCGAGGGTTATTGTTCCGGGGGGTAATGGTGTCCGGGGGCTTAATTGGGTCCGCGGGGCGGTAGTCTATCCGTGGGACGGGGTAATTGTGCCGAGAGGGGTAATTGATCGGGGGTACATTATCAGGGGAGAAGGTTGGTTAATTGGGTTCCGGGGGGGTAATGAGTCCGGGGGGGTGTAATGTCGGGGGGTTAAATTGTCCTCCGGTTGGGGATCTAAACAAGAACAGGTAATTTTGTTGCATCCGGTTAAAATAGTTGGTAGGTACATTGTCCGGGGGTAGGTTTAATTGTCCGGGGGGGGTAATTTGTCCGGGATAGAAGGTAATATGGTTCCAGGGGCAAGAAGGTTTAAATTGTTTCTAGAGAAACCGTAATCATTCTTTTAATGTGAATTAAAAAGCTTTAGCAAAAAAAAGAGACATTATTGTGGACAACACTGTATTCAGGAACCCAAACCCTTGACTAATTTGTTAATGAGTCTGATAATGCTGGAAAGGGACTGACTTTCAAAGTTGAGTTCTTTAAGATCTTCACTAAGTCGAGATATGGACTCCTTTTTTAAGGAGTAATTTAATTAAGTGAGTCTTTAAGAGGGTACCTCATCCTTTGTTAAGTTTGCGCGGAGCGTATTATGATTAAAGTTTATAGTAAAATTCGCCACCAAAATTCCTTCTTTTTTACTCATTATTATCAATTACATTTTTATTATATTTTGGATTATCTATAGTTTATTGGTATTTTTGTTTATCATATTATTAAAAAAATAAAGCTTCAGGGATGCCAACCCTTCCGCAGAACCGGGATTAGGGTTATGGACAAAAGTACAATATATAAATTGGAACCCATTACCCCAGGCCGGGTCCAGAACTAATTTTTTTCTTCACGGAAAGGCTGTTTTATGGGAATTGTATAAAAACAAGTTAGCTCCCTGTCCCAAATCTAATTTGTGACGCCCTGACTAAACACAAAATTTCTGTGCCGAGTATTTGTTCCATAGTTCATTTAACTATTTATTAATTTGATGCTTTTCCACACGGGTGAATTATTTCCCACACAGGCTGTGGGTCATTGCTTAAAACCTCTGCCCATGAAGCTTTCCTATGACCTTTTCAGGATAGGGTCTTTATTCGTAAAAATGTTGATACCAATTTATATAGGTTTTGGACCATCTGGTAATTGCCACGCTATTTTAAAAATGAGTGCGCTTTATGCGCTTGTAAGATATCCACCATTAGGAACTGTGGTTGAAAACATGGTAGTCCCAAAATGCAATATAATAAAAAATTATAAAAATGGCCAATATTACATTATTGCCGATTGCCGCTCCAAAAAATTATATTGAGGTGGTAAAAAAAGCATAGAAAACTTTAAGCGCAATGGCTTATTTATCTATCCAATATACCTCAAATACATGCTAAAGTTTCAGAAATATTTGGATCGGAATAGGGAGGGTGGATTACACCCCACCCTGTCTGTAATGAGATGAAACAAAATACCATGGCCCATTTGAAAGTTAAGACCATTTTTTTCATTTAATGGAACCACTCCTTGTAAAAATGTATATTTTATTAAAAGGAAATACAATTAAATGAGGCCATTTTCAAAATATATTGTTGGAAAAAATTATAAGGGGTCCATTGCGAACGCGGGACTTTAAGGGGCAAAACTGAATTAATAAATTTGGGCCCTTCAAGAAATTAATTAAAAAATCCCCACTTAAGATGTAAACATTAGCTTTTACCCTTGTTGTTTGCTATTTAATGCCATTTTTTTTAAAAAAAAACCTCAGTTTAATTTCCCTTTTAGAAAATATTTATACTTTTGTAGGAAAGGGCTTTAAAATTTTAGGTTATGGACACTTTGATTTCCCTGAAAATGGGCAAATTTTTTAAATTTTTCTAATTGGTGTGCGCTGCTAAACATAAAAAAAAAAAGGGAAAGCGGGACTTGGGGGCGAGTTCCAAACGTTATGGCTTGTTATTTAGTTTTTTAAAGGGGCAACAGCTATGAGAAATAAGTATGTTAAGATAGAATTCCGGCGGTGAGCGCTAGAATTATAACCAATACTCGACAGGGAGGAAGTACATGTACACGCTACAATCACAGCATTACAGTTATGAAATTTATTAGCTACAGCTACAGTAGTATAAATGTCAGATAAAATACTACTTGTTGCATAGAGAAGTAGCTATATCCCAAGTACATGTTACAGTTGAAGAAAGGGTGAAATGAATTCAACACCAATGAAAATTGAAGAAGGAGCGAAACTTATGGAATCCTTGAATACTGCTGCCTGAATACAGTTTGAAGAGGATGAAAATGAACTAAAACCATTGACATATTTGTAAGAAAGGTGTGAAACTTACTGGAATCTGCTGCTGAAGAGGTGTGAAACTTACTAATATTGCAGCCTGTAAGCTATGGATAGAAGTCCTCTGGTGAGCATAGTAAGAGTGATATGAAAACCGCTTCCACCGAGTGCCGTAGCGTGCGGTTTATATTGAACACAGTGTAGCAAATCTACTACTCTTAACTTAGCAGGCCCTAGGAGACAATGTTCTTTGGTTTGAATGTCTTGGAAGGTTACTAACTTTATCTGCGGGCTTCTTTGCCACATCACAAATCATAGCATATACCAATACTCAATATAAATTTACATAAATTTGCATATTCAAATGAAGTAAGATCAACTAAAGAGCAAGAATTGTATAAGGAATTTGAAAAGAACGCACACTTCATAAATGTCTAGATGCCAATTATCTATAACAAATAACTCTAGAGTAAGAAGATAGAGAGTCGAAATGCCATCGAAATAATGACTGAATGACGATATTGTTAGAGTAAGGTGAACCAAAAAAATCTAGATGCGAATCGTAAATGAATTGTAAGAGGACAATCTAGAATAGGATAAGGAATGAACTAAGAGACAGGAGGGTAAAGTCAAATACGAGTGGATGTAAAGACATTCATCCAAGCAACATTGTCTCCTGGGCCTGTCTCTGTTAAGAGTGTTAGATTGCTACGTGTCAAATAACCACGCCCTACAATAGTATCATGCAAAAATGTGTTCCCTATAGGCTATTCACACAATTGAGTGTACTTTCTAAATTCTAGAAAAATTTGAAACAAATCTTTGTATATAAAATGTCTGATTTTTTTTAAAAATGGCACATGTACATGTATGTAATTTGTAGTATGGTGTCCTGAATTTGATCTCCAAGAATCATTTGTTCTATGGTTTGACTTAATTGGAAGTGTTTTATGGAATCATAGAGTAGTCGATGAGTAGGCCTATAAAAAGGCTTAAATCGTAGGGCCTACAAATTGTGATCACTGCATGTAATTCCTGTTATTAAAGTTAACTCTATTTCGTATCTTTCTATATTATGTTTCATGTTAAGGCCTACAGTAAAGTCTGGATAACAAGTAGTGGGTGTTAGGAGGAAACAGTGAGGTACTGTTCTGAACAGCATGGCAGCTGCATCTCCGGATTCCAAGATGGAGGATGATGATGTCAAAGGTAAAAAAGATGACCATTTCATTTCTCATGATCTCCAAGGAAAAATGAGAGAGCACAACATGTAAAGACTTTGGAGTAGGAAAATGAAACCTTTCTACATGTACATGTATGTGATGACTAAATTCTGACTCTTTAAACTGTGTGAAGAAAGAAGTCTTCGTAGCCCTACTTTCTCAGTAATCAGGCAGAATAAATCATCATATATCAATCAGTAAACTAAATAGTATTATCTGTTGTGACTAATCTGTTTGATACTTAATTAGCTCATCCGGCTCGAAAAGCCAGATGAGCTGCGTAGCGTCCATCGTCTGTCGTCCACAATTTCAAAATTTATGCTTCTTCTTCGTCATTTCAAGTCCGATTTCAATTCTGTTTGCTTTATATGAAAGCACTAAGTGGGGGATTCAAAACTTGTGCACAGAATTTTGAAACTCATTAAATATGCTAATTTATGCGCATTTTTCAAAATTCACAAAAAATGCTTCTTCTTTATTTGTTGACCGATTTTGATTTTTTTTTTTTTTTGATGAACATCTGGTAGAGCTACATGAGGTTCACCAAACTTCTACACAGAATTTTGAAATTTTGTCTAGAAAATTATTTATGCTAATTTATGTGAAATTTATTCAAAAATCACAAAATTGCTACTCCTTCATCATTTTAAGTCCGATTTCAATTCTGTTTGCTTTACATGATAGCACTAGGTGGGGATTCAAGACTTCTACACAGAATTTTGAAACTCATTAAATATGCTAATTTATGCGCATTTATCAAAATTCACAAAAAATGCTTCTCCTTTGTTGACCGATTTTGATTTTTTTTTCATCTGGTAGAGCTACATAAGGTACCTTCCCAAAAGTTAAAGCCGCGGCCCGCTGCGTGAACGCCGCACAGCGTGCTTATAGGCAGGATATACCGTTCCCCTAGTATTATTCTTCCATTGACTTAATTATAAAGCGCCGCTGTGCGGCGTTCACGCAGCGGGCCGCAGCTTGAACTTTTGGGAAGGTACCTAAGGTTCACCAAACTTTTACACAGAATTTTGAAATTTTGTCTAGAAAATTATTTATGCTAATTTATGCAAAATTTATTCATAAATCACAAAAATTGCTTCTCCTTCATCATTTCAAGTCTGATTTTAATTCTGTTTGCTTTATATGATAGCAATAGGTGGGGGATTCAAAACTTCCACACAGAATTTTGATACTACCGAGTGAGTCAAAAAACACTTTACACCTAGAAAAATGTCAATAAAAAGAAAACCAATTTATAAAACCTAAATTCTTTTACATATTCTGAAAGAGTAACTCCTCCCGCATCTTCTGGTACCATTTTTGTGTGGTATGTGATAATGTCTTTACGCTTGGATGAACACGACGCATTGTTTGCGAACATGCAAATTTCGAATTGTGCCAGGGTGGGGATGAAATTGAAACAACAAAAGCTGACAAAAAAGCAACTCCATCATGAATAAAATAGCATAACTTTTTAACGAAAGTGTCTTCCGCTTAATGACTTGGCAGGGGTGTTGTTACACATATTGACTACATTTTGTATGAAAATTAGATTGACTCGTCAAGTAATGCATGAATGAGTACACATCAAAGAGTAAATTGCCACTGACAGACCTTAAAAGGCCTCCTAATACTTTTGAAAAGAGATTATTTTGTCTTTGACGTGTGCTCACTCATGCCTGACATTACAGATTTATCTCATTTTCATATAAAATGTAGTCAATATGTGTAACAACACCCCTGCCAAGTTATTAAGCGGAAGACACTTTCGTTAAAAAGTTATGCTATTTTATTCATGATGGAGTTGCTTTCTTGTCAGCTTTTGTTGTTTCAATTTTATTCCCACCCTGGCACAATTCGAAATTTGCATGTTCGCAAACAATGCGTCGTGTTCATCCAGGCGTAAAGACATACCACACAAAAATGGTACCAGAAGATGCGGGAGGAGTTACTCTTTCAGAATATGTAGAATAATTTAAGGTTTATAAATTGGTTTTCTTTTTATTGACATTTTTCTAGGTGTAAAGTTTTTTTTGACTCACTCGGTATATACACTGTATGCTAATTTTATGCACAGTTTTAAAAATTCAACAAAAAATGCTGTACTGATTTATTTGTTGACGTATTTTGATTTTTTGGGGGGGTACCATGTGGTAGAGCTACATGAGGTTCACCAAACTTCTACACAGAATTTTGAAATTTTGTGTAGAAAATTATTCATGTTAATTTATGCAAAATTTATTTACAAATCACAAAAATTGCTTCTTTTCCTTAATTGTTGATCAATTTCACTGTTTGCTTTATATGATAGCGCTATGTGGGGGATACAAAACTTCCACACAGAATTTTGGTACTACTTTACATATGCTAATTTATGCGCATTTTTAAAATTTCAACAAAAAATGCTGTACCATCTAGTAGAGCTACATGAGGTTCACCGAACTACACAGAATTTTGAAAAGAAAATAATTTATGTTGATTTATATGAAACTTAAAAATCACGTTTATTTCTTTGCAGAATGCCGGGATGAGCACCGCATCTTGATGTGCTAGTTTTGATATTCTACATACATTTAGTTATTTTTAATAACAGACTGAGATAGCAGACATACAAGACCTTTCCAAAGGCATCTCTTTTGTATGCTATTGTTCCCGCATCATTGATGTGCTAGTTTTGATATTCTACATACATTTGAAAAGAATTTTGAAAAGAAAATAATTTATGTTGATTTATATGAAACTTAAAAATCACGTTTATTTCTTTGCCGAGATTTAGTTTTGATATTTTACATACATTTAGTTATTTTTAATAACAGACTGAGATAGCAGACATACAAGACCTTTCCAAAGGCATCTCTTTTGTATGCTATTGTTCCCGCATCATTGATGTGCTAGTTTTGATATTCTACATACATTTGAAAAGAATTTTGAAAAGAAAATAATTTATGTTGATTTATATGAAACTTAAAAATCACGTTTATTTCTTTGCGAGATGCCGGATGAGCACCGCATCATTGATGTGCTAGTTTTGATATTCTACATACATTTAGTTATTTTTAATAACAGACTGAGATAGCAGACATACAAGACCTTTCCAAAGGCATCTCTTTTGTATGCTATTGTTCCCAATTCACTCACCTTACAATGTATATTATCATTTAGTTATGCCATACATGTTTGTAACTTGTGTTAGATATGTAACTTTCTTTGTTTTAAATTGAATTTCAAAGACATATTTATCTCTTATATTTTATTTATTTTCTTTTATTTAGTTGATTTCCAGGCAACAAAAATAAAACAATACACTAAAAAGGGATCATTACAAAGGATATAAGCATTATTAAAAGAAAAGAATGCACCAACCAATGCCTGTGGATAACCTAAAAGAATGACAAATTCTGTCTCGAGTTTCTCCGTATATTGGCTGATGCACATAGAGAAGTTTGACTGTAGTAGTGTGTATGTAAAACCCATTGCTTTTTCCTTCAGTAATGAAATGCACTATATAAGAATGAATTATTCTTATTATTATCCCATCTATAACCTTTTCAGATGAGAAAACGAATTCATCCCTGGCGTGCCTGATGCTGGAGATTGCCACCATCCTCTCCGTGGCAACGGTAGAGCCCACTCAATTTGGTCACTACCTGGGGTTATCTGAGAACAAGGTCGCTGAGATAGATAGCGGGCTGGAGGACCCCAAGAGCAAAATCATCCACATTCTGGAGAGGTTCCGCGATCGTCATGGTGATGATTGGCTAATTTCTCTGCAGGAGATCGTGAAGGAGAAACTTGAGGATCCTTCCCTTGTGCAGAAGTTGGAAGAAGGTTTGTTTCTTTGCTCCTTTGATACTGGTTTCAGGACAACTACCCAAGACAGCTACCCCACTGAAAATATATCCCCTAACTCTACACCTAACCCTAATAATGGGCATATTTGACCTAGGGTAATTTGTCAATGGGTAGCTCTCCTGACTACTAGGGGTTGTGAGGTTTTGTTATTCATATATTTTTACAGAATCATTTTTTAAAAACAGTTGGCTTCTTCAAAACAAGTGCGAAAGAAGATGTACAACCGTAACTAAGAAGCGAAATGATGAATTCATTTTCACGATTTGAGTATTTTTATTTTTAAACATGTCTTAATCTTGCAAGTGAAATGTCATTCTATAAATGGTCCTTTCCTTGTATCATAACATCTTTCTCTCTTTCTATCTCTCTCACTCATTTTCTGTATCCCCTTTCCTTTCCCCCTTTTTATTATCTGTTTCCACTCTGTATGTTTAATCTTGCTTTTCCAAACCTTTGTCCTCTGTATTCTTGTTTTTATAAAATATCAACTTTTATTCTGCAGTTACCAACAATCAAAACAGAGCTACTAGCGAATACCCTGAAATAAACAAGGGAAGTATTATCGAAGGAGCACCCAAATCTATGTCAGGCCGGGAACAGGGGGCTAGCAGTCGTCATAGCTCCGCCTCTGGTTGGGACATGGGGTCTGGTAGCAAGCGTAGTCATGGCAACGATGACACCTCGTCTGAAAGCTTTGAGCGCTTGTCTGAAGAGAATGTGTTTCAGTCAAGAGATGAACATCCAAGTAATGAGGAGGTAGGAAATAACTCGGTGAATGAAGACTTACAGGCTGCAAAAGTTTTGAAAGAAAAATAAACATGAAACTCTTTTCCCTAAAATCCACTCTTGGGCATTTCCACAATATTTACCAGACTTTTTCATATTTAGATTATTTGCATTGTAGTTTTGTTAAAGGAAATATTTAGGGTTCTAATAAACAGAAGCTTAACTAAACAGAAGAATATTAACTCTTTGCCTGCCAAGTTCGACTATAGTCACAATTGTGCTTTAACTATACAATCGTAGTAACTCATTTTCTCATTAATGGCTGGGCTAAAAGATCTGAAAATCACTAATAATGCTAGGACCGGGTTTGCGGCATAATTTCTCGTAGTTCATACTAAGCAAATATTGTTATACTTTTTTATTAATTAAAGAGAAAAGTCTTCTTTTTTATGCTTGAAATGGTGAGTAAAGAGTTAAACTAGAAGCTGCAAACTTCTCTGTTTACATTACTCTGATGCAAATAAGCTAACTTTGAAAATGCTGGAGTTGCTATGGAATTGCCGTCTTGTTATTGGAGAAAAGTCAGAATTCATTTTGACACCAAAAAGATGCTAATCACATGAAAAATGATTTTCCTTATCATAAATTTTGAGGGGTATAAACAAACCAAATTTCCTTCATATACTGTTGTAGATGCTGTGTATAAAAAGGGATCCACTGTGTAAACAAGAAGATTTTTCTCGTTTTGTTTACAAATAAAGATGAATTGAATTGAACTGAATTTAATTTAATTTAATTTGATCAGACATTTAAAATCTTTTGTTTTAAATTACTTTATCTCTGGCCAGATTCCTCATCAATCTTTGGACCATCCAGAGATGTCTCTTCAGATCTCCAAGGTTGGTGAAGCTTTGCAGGTGGTATCTGATCTTCTTGGTAATGTGGAAGGCATCAATCTGCTCTCCCAGGTTATCCCACAAATCCTCCGCCTGGTGCGGCAGATGAAATCGCAAAAGGTGAGAGAAGTGAAGATTATGGCACAAACTCAGAGAAGAAGTTTCCATTGTCCGTGAATGGTCTTAAATTTTATATAGATGTTTGTATGTAATTGACATGATGTGTATACCACCATCGTATCAGGACAACTACCCCCGGACAATTACCCGCCGACAACTGCCCCCGGACAATTACCCCCCAAGGACAATTACCCCCGGACAAATACCCCGGATTACCCCCTGGACAATTACCCCCCGAGGACAATTACCCCCCGGACAATATACCCCCCGGACAATAACCCCCCGGACAACTACCCCCCGGACAATTACCCCCAGGACAACTACCCCCAGGACAATACCCCGGACAACTACCCCCCGGACAATTACCCCCAAGGACAATTACCCCCCCCCCCCCCCCCGGACAATTACCCCCCGGACAATAACCCCCGCGAAACTACCCCAAGGACAATTACCCCTAAGGACAATAACCCCCGGACAATTACCCCCCGGACAATTACCCCAGACAATTACCCCCGAGGACAATTACCCCCGACAATTACCCCAGACAATTACCCCAGGACAATTACCCCGAGGACAATTACCCCCTGACAATTACCTCCGACGACAAGTACCTCAAGACAATTACCCCCTGGATAATAACTTCCGGACAATTACCCCCTGAGGACAATTACCCCCGGACAATTACCCCCCGAGGACAATTACCCGGACAATAACCCAGCGGACAATTAACCCCGCGACAATTACCCCCAGACAATTACCCTCGAGGACAATTACCCCCGGACAATTACCCCCGACGACAACTACCCCAAGGCAATTACCCCCGGACAATTACCCCCGACGACAACTACCCCAAGACAATAACCCCTGGATAATTACCCCCGGACAATTACCCCAAGGACAACTACCCCCAAGAACGCCGTAAAAACCAAGTAAAGTATTTGTATATTTAATATGGTCCAACGGCAATATTGAAGCATGAAATGTTTAGTAATAGTGTTTAGAACACTGTAAGGAGAGCAACAACAACATCAGACGAACGTCTTTGTACAAGTTGCAAATTATCTTTATACTTCATTTCTTCCCAATTCCATATATCATGTTTATTCATATTTTTTCAGGCCTAATTAATTGATTTATAAGATATAATAAAATTCGATAAAAATCAATAAATTTGTTTGGAGAATACATCGTTGTTTTTGTCTTTAACAATAATCAATACTCGATAGTTTTATACAGTAACCACATGAATAAGGTGGTGTAAATCAAACAAGACCTTATTGGCCCGATTTCTTGACGGTGGATTCTGCAAAATCTGTGGTCTTAAACCATGGTTTCTATGGGCGGTCATAAGGGCCATAATTAAATCTATAGATTAACAAGTAAAGTGAAAAATAAGTAATTTATGACATTTGATTTTACGATTAACCTTATTTTTGCTTAAATTGACGTTGGGCTTTAGTTTATATTTTCACTTTATTTGGTAATTTATGGAGTATGGAAAAACACTGTATTTAATTATGTCATATCGTTTACAATTTAGGAATTTTGGTACTTAGCTTCCTTCTTTGACGTTTAACTTCTATCACCCTAAATGGTAAAATTACAAGGTGTTATTGTGTGTATTATCTTAGTTTTAAAGTTATTAAGCTTATTAAGTTATAAAGCCACATCTTAATCTGGAATATTGGGAAGGAAAAGGGGAAAAAAGGAAGAAAAAAAGAGAGGGAAAAGCAAGGAAAAAAGAGGAAAGTGAGAGAGAGAGAAAAAGAAAGAGAGAAATATAAAATAGAAAGGAAAAGAGAAAGTAGAAAATAATTCGAAAACATGCAACACCGGGCGAGACTCACAATGATTCCAACATC
>CALNVZ010003433.1:21724369-21753895 GCA_940671915.1 Paracentrotus lividus | reverse complement strand
GTAGACAGAGTTGACCCCCTGGACAATTACCGCGCCGAGGACAATTACCCCCCGAGGACAATTACCCCCGAGGACAATTACCCCCCGGAAATTACCCCCCCGGACAATTACCCCCCGGACAATAACCACCGGACATTACCCCAGAGACTATTACCCCCCCAGACAATTACACCCCCCCCCTCCGGCATCGATGTTGGAATCATTGTGAGTCTGCCCGGGTGTTGCATGTTTTCGAATTATTTTCTACTTTCTCTTTTCCTTTCTATTATATTTCTCTCTTTCTTTTTCTCTCTCTCTCACTTTCCTCTTTTTTCCTTGCTTTTCCTCTCTTTTTTCTTCTTTTTTTCCCCTTTTCCTTCCCAATATTCCAGATTAAATGTGGCTTTATAACTTAATAAGCTTAATAACTTTAAAACTAAGATAATACACACAATAACCACTTTATTTTACCATTTAGGGTGATAGAAGTTAAACGTCAAAGAAGGAAGCTAAGTACAAAATTCCTAAATTGTAAACGATATGACATAATTAAATACAGTGTTTTTCCATACTCCATAAATTACCAATAAAGTGAAAATATAAACTAAGCCCAACGTCAATTTAAGCAAAAATAAGGTTAATCGTAAAATCAAATGTCATAAATTACTTATTTTTCACTTTACTTGTTAATCTATAGATTTAATTATGGCCCTTATGACCGCCCATAGAAACCATGGTTTAAGAACCACAGATTTTGCAGAATCCACCGTCAAGAAATCGGGCCAATAAGGTCTTGTTTGATTTACACCACTTATTCATTGGTTACTGTATAAAACTATCGAGTATTGATTATTGTTAAAGACAAAAACAACGATGTATTCTCCAAACAAATTTATTGATTTTTATCGAATTTTATTATATCTTATAAATCAATTAATTAGGCCTGAAAAAATATGAATAACATGATATATGGAATTGGGAGAAATGAAGTATAAAGATAATTTGCAACTTGTACAAAGACCGTTTCGTCTGATGTTGTTGTTGCTCTCCTTACGTGTTCTTAAACACTATTACTAACATTTCATGCTTCAATATTGCCGTTGGACCATATTAAATATACAAATATCTTACTTGGTTTTTACGGCGTTCTTGGGGGGTAGTTGTCCTTGGGGTAATTGTCCGGGGGTAATTATCCAGGGGTTATTGTCTTGGGGTAGTTGTCGTCGGGGGTAATTGTCCGGGGGTAATTGCCTTGGGGTAGTTGTCGTCGGGGGTAATTGTCCGGGGGTAATTGTCCTCGAGGGTAATTGTCTGGGGGTAATTGTCCGGGGGTTAATTGTCCGCTGGGTTATTGTCCGGGTAATTGTCCTCGGGGGTAATTGTCCGGGGGTAATTGTCCTCAAGGGGGTAATTGTCCGGAAGTTATTATCCAGGGGGTAATTGTCTTGAGGTACTTGTCGTCGGAGGTAATTGTCAAGGGGGTAATTGTCCTCGGGGTAATTGTCCTGGGGTAATTTGTCTGGGGTAATTGTCGGGGGGTAATTTGTCCTCGGGGGTAATTGTCTGGGGGTAATTGTCCGGGGGGTAATTGTCCGGGGGTTATTGTCCTTAGGGGTAATTGTCCTTGGGGTAGTTTTCCGGGGGTTATTGTCCGGGGGGTAATTGTCGGCGGGGGGGGGGGGGTAATTGTCCTTGGGGGTAATTGTCCGGGGTTAGTTGTCCGGGGGGTAATTGTCCTGGGGGTAGTTGTCCTGGGGGTATTCCGGGGGTGTTAGTCCGCCGGGGGTTATTGTCCGGGGGGTAATTGTCCGGGGGGTAATTGTCCTCGGGGGGTAATTGTCCAGGGGGTAATTGTCCGGGGGTAATTGTCCGGGGGTAATTGTTCCTTGGGGGTAATTGTCCGGGGGCAGTTGTCCGGGGGTAATTGTCCGGGGGTAGTTGTCCTGATACGATGGTGGTATACACATCATGTCAATTACATACAAACATCTATATAAAATTTAAAGACCATTCACGGACAATGGAAACTTCTTCTCTGAGTTTGTGCCATAATCTTCACTTCTCTCACCTTTTGCGATTTCATCTGCCGCACCAGGCGGAGATTTGTGGGATAACCTGGGAGAGCAGATTGATGCCTTCCACATTACCAAGAAATCAGATACCACCTGCAAAGCTTCACGCAACCTTGGAGATCTGAAGAGACATCTCTGGATGGTCCAAAGATTGATGAGGAATCTGCCAGAGATAAGTAATTTAAAACAAAAGATTTTAAATGTCTGATCAAATTAAATTAAATTAAATTCAGTTCAATTCAATTCATTTTTATTTGTAACAAAACGAGAAAAATCTTCTTGTTTACACAGTGGATCCCTTTTTATACACAGCATCTACAACAGTATAATGAAGGAAATTTGGTTTGTTTATACCCCTCAAAATTTATGATAAGGAAAATCATTTTTCATGTGATTAGATCTTTTTGGTGTCAAAATGAATTCTGACTTTTTCCCAATAACAAGACGGCAATTCCATAGCAACTCAAGCATTTTCAAAAGTTAGCTTATTTGCATCAGAGTAATGTAAAACAGAGAAGTTTGCAGCTTCTAGTTTAACTCTTTACTCACCATTTCAAGCATAAAAAAGAAGACTTTTCTCTTTAATTAATAAAAAGTATAACAATATTTGCTTAGTATGAACTACGAGAAATTATGCCGCAAACCGGTCCTAGCATTATTAGTGATTTTCAGATCTTTTAGCCCAGCCATTAATGAGAAAATGAGTTACTACGATTGTATAGTTAAAGCACAATTGTGACTATAGTCGAACTTGCAGAGCAAAGAGTTAATATTCTTCTGTTTAGTTAAGCTTCTGTTTATTAAGAACCCCTAATAATTTCCTTTAACAAAACTACAATGCAAATAATCTAAATATGAAAAAGTCTGGTAAATATTGTGGAAATGCCCAAGAGTGGATTTTAGAAAAGAGTTTCATGTTTATTTTTCTTTCAAAACTTTTGCAGCCTGTAAGTCTTCATTCACCGAGTTATTTCCTACCTCCTCATTACTTGGATGTTCATCTCTTGACTGAAACACATTCTCTTCAGACAAGCGCTCAAAGCTTTCAGACGAGGTGTCATCGTTGCCATGACTACGCTTGCTACCAGACCCCATGTCCCAACCAGAGCGAGCTATGACGACTGCTAGCCCCCTGTGTTCCGGCCTGACATAGATTTGGGTGCTCCTTCGATAATACTTCCCTTGTTTATTTCAGGTTATTCGCTAGTAGCTCTGTTTTGATTGTTGGTAACTGCAGAATAAAAGTTGATATTTTATAAAAACAAGAATACAGAGGACAAGGTTTGAAAAGCAAGATTAAACATACAGAGTGGAAACAGATAATAAAAAGGGGGAAAGGAAAGGGGATACAGAAAATGATGAGAGAGATAGAAAGAGAGAAAGATGTTATGATACAGAGGAAAGGACCATTTATAGAATGACATTTCACTTGCAAGATTAGAACATGTTTAAAATAAAATACTCAAATCGTGAAATGAATTCATCATTTCGCTTCTTAGTTACGGTTGTACATCTTCTTTCGCACTTGTTTTGAAGAAGCCAACTGTTTTTAAAAAATGATTCTGTAAAAATATATGAATAACAAAACCTCACAACCCCTAGTAGTCAGGAGAGCTACCCATTGACAAATTACCCTAGGTCAAATATGCCCATTATTAGGGTTAGGTGTAGAGTTAGGGGATATATTTTCAGTGGGGTAGCTGTCTTGGGTAGTTGTCCTGAAACCAGTATCAAAGGAGCAAAGAAACAAACCTTCTTCCAACTTCTGCACAAGGGAAGGATCCTCAGTTTCTCCTTCACGATCTCCTGCAGAGAAATTAGCCAATCATCACCATGACGATCGCGGAACCTCTCCAGAATGTGGATGATTTTGCTCTTGGGGTCCTCCAGCCCGCTATCTATCTCAGCGACCTTGTTCTCAGATTAACCCCAGGTAGTGACCAAATTGAGTGGCTCTACTTGCCACGGAGAGGATGGTGGCAATCTCCAGCATCAGGCACGCCAGGGATGAATTCGTTTTCTCATCTGAAAAGTGTTATAGATGGGATAATAAAAAATAATTCATTCTATATAAGTGCATTTCATTACTGAAGGAAAAGCAATGGGTTTTACATACACACTACTACAGTCAAACTTCTCTATGTGCATCAGCCAATATACGGAGAAACTCGAGACAGTGAATTTGTCATTCTTTAGGTTATCCACAGGCATTGGTTGGTGCATTTTTCTTTTAATAATGCTTATATCCTTTGTAATGATCCCTTTTTAGTGTATTGTTTTATTTTTGTTGCCTGGAAATCAACTAAATAAAAGAAAATAAATAAAATATAAGAGATAAATATGTCTTTGAAATTCAATTTAAAACAAAGAAGAGTTACATATCTAACACAAGTTACAGAAACATGTATGGCATAACTAATGATAATATACATTGTAAAGTGAGTGAATTGGAACAATAGCATACAAAGAGAGATGCCTTTGAAAGGTCTTGTATGTCTCGCTATCTCAGTCTGTTATTAAAATAACTAAATGTATGTAGAATATCAAAACTAGCACATCAATGATGCCGGTCTCATCGGCATCTCGCAAAGAAATAAACGTATTTTTAATTTGCATATAAATCAACACATAAATTATTTCTTTTCAAAATTCTTTTCAAATGTATGTAGAATATCAAAACTAGACATAATGAATACGGGACTCCTAGAACCGTATACCACAACATTGATTTATGTAACTACATGTACTGTAGGGCATTTCTGGAGGTTTATGTTTATAGGCCTTATTGTTAATGCATAAATAAGACAGCTGTTTATTTTATAATTTTCTTTAATTTTGTTTAGATGCTGCGTCATGTTTTTGAAGAGGAGAATTCCAACTTGAAGCAAGACTTGCAGGGAGCAAATGAAATCATCAGAGAACTTAGGTAGAAATTCAAATTGAATAGACCTTATTTAGGGTTTACTAAGTTTTTATTTGAATGTGTCGAATTTCTTTCCCGGGGACCTAGTCACAAGGTGTTCAATAAATATGTTGCCATTGAGGACTATACAATTGTCTGGAGATAATAGCTGCTATTATTCCCAGACAATGGGGCCAATGAAATCCTTTGTCAGAGCCAATACTGGAATAACCACTGAAACGGGAAAAGAAAATCTTGCAAATGAGAAGAAAGTTTAGGGCTCCGTCATGGTTCAGTGATTTATCGCATACGTAATTTGGCATTTGGCATCATTAGTTGGAGTTCAGTTGAAGCTATATGCCAAGTTTCATGAAATATCTTGCAGGAAAATGGACAAAAATTAACAATGAAAATTTTTTAAACCTCCAGCTCTGTAGGCCTACATAAAGTCAATGCAGGAGGCACTCAATGCCTGACAAATGTGAAATTTGGCCTAAATTCATTGATGAATATTCTTCGTTCTACCGTGAGTTATTCCATAAAACTTGACACACAGCTCCAGATAGTAACTAACTTATATGATCTTGATTCAAATTGCGTATCAGGAAAGTCACTGAACCGTGATGGAGAACTAAACTTTCTTCTCATTTGCATGATTTTCTTGTATATTGTGCCCACTGAGGTGTGAAACATCAGAATTTTTGTGAAAATAAAATCGGAGGTACTCCCCCGAAACTATCGTTCTGTATCAGTACATTTGAATGAATGCAGAATGCAGTGTATTGTATGATTTCTTTTAAATCTGAGGGTGGCCCTAAACTTTTGGCCCGTATTGTACAATTGTCTGGAGATAATAGCCGCTATTATCCCCAGACAATGGGGCCCATGAAATCCTTTGTCAGAGCCATTACTGGATCAACCACTGAATCGGGGCTCTTGAATTGTGAAACACACATTCAGCCAAGAATTCTGCATTTTATCAAGTTTGTGTGAGAAGCCTAATGTTATATTACCATGAAATGAATTTAGGTTGAAACATTTTTTTTCCCCCACATACATTCATTTATCTGTTACATGGTTGTCACACTTGGGTGGATGTTCAACAACTTTGTGAATGCACAAAGAAACCATTCTTGCCAGAAACAGATAGCAAGATCGGTCCCTTGTCTGATGGTTCTCCTTTTTATTGCCATTTGTTGTGCATAGCTACATGCTGTTTGATCCATAGTCATCCTGATGGCATTCTGTCGATATACAAAGGCGTAGAGAACATAAACCTATGAGAGTTTACTAAGTACAGAACATTTACTGTAGAAAAAACACAAAGCCATCAGTCAAAGAATGGATCTCGCTATCAGTTTCTCATTCATTTGCCTTAATTATCTAGCCATATCTGACAATGGCATTTTCCACGAGAGTTCAATTATAAAAGATTTTAACTTTACATTAAACCTGCATGTCATGGGTTGCTTTTCAGGGCCCAACAGTTACAGGAATCTGGTGTGCAGAGAAGAAAATGAAATTTAGAAGAGAAAGAAGAATAACCATTCTCTTGAGTTACGTTAATCATTTTCTATGATGTTTGTTCTTTAGGGCTACCATAGAGAATCTGGAAATGGAAGTCCAGGATCTGAAGAAGGCCAATGAAGATAAATCTCTGAAGGACTTTGATGTGGTCACCAGGAAAGAAGCTTCAGATATGAAAAAAGAGGAGACTAAAGTAAGAGATAGGACTCTGAGAGGGCTCAGAGAGAGAGAGAGAGAGAACTAGAGATAGTGATTGAAAGAAAGACAGAGTGTGAGATAGAGAGATAGAGATAGAGTGAGATAGAATATAGAGAGAGAAATAGAAGGAAGGAGAGCTAGAATTCAAAAGAAAGAGAAGTAGAATGAATAATTCAAGGAGACTACATGAAAAGAAAGTATAGAGAAAGACAAACTTGCAACCCTATAGAAACCCCTATTGGGGAATAGCTCAAAGAATGAATAAACAAGATCTTAATAAAATAGAACAAATCAGATGGATATAAAAAGATTTTTTTTTTTTTTAATAAGATAAAACCTGATTAAGTGAAGAGGAATTTAAGATACCGGTACCATATGACATGTTCCCATCTTCTGACACTATTAATGTTGTTGATATCAGCCCAAATGTTTTATTTCATAAATTTTTGTCATGGAGAAGAATTGGACAAAACTCCTAGATAAATGTAATCCTTATCTGTTCTCAAGCTATTGAAAACTTAAGTACTTCTCCTAGAATTAGCCCATTACCATGAAAGTTTTTTAATGCTCTGTGCATTTATTTACATTGACAGCATGACCAAAAAACCTCATCAGCTCAGACGCCTACTCAAACATCAACAAGCGAGGGTGGTGTATCAATTGAAGCATATGAGACTTTGCAGAAAAAGATTATAACACTCAAGCAAAAGTTGGCTCAAGTAAGTTTCATTTTAGATGAGCCTTTAGATGTGCATGGTGGAACAATTATGATACAAGTTATTGTAGGCCTACTAATATTTCGATATATTAAGAACTGGTTCTGCCCATGAATGATCAGCAAAGGTTATTTTAAGAAATAACTTATATATATATAGCATTTTCTGTGAGCTTTATTGGTCAATTCAAATGAATGAAATCTTTTCATAATTTGACAGCTACATGTATATGTTAATATCAAGGCTTTCATAAAAACATACATAATCAAAATTTAAATAGTGCAGTGTTCTTTATCTTCTTTAACCATCATTTGCTCTGTTTTTGCATTTGTTACTCGTGTACATTAACACTTTGGGGCATGTTGGATCAGTTGTAGGGAAGAAGAAAGGTAGTAGCAATGGGTTCAAAACCCAGGCGACATGCAATTAAGCCTTTTGGAACAGTATTTGCCCTACCAATCATGTAAAATGTTGAGAAGTGTCATATCACTTGACTTTGTTATTGCATCATCCCTTCAAAAGAACAACAATTTTAAAGAACAATTTCCAGTAATGTGGGCAATAATAATACTATAATACTATAATTTATGAGTGTTTATACATGTAGAACAGGTCGTAAAACGGAATTACTCTTACTATAAATGCCATCGCATGGAGCTAGCTCTGAAAACAAGAATGGGAAGGCATTATTTACCAAGATTCGGGGTATTAATGATGATGATATTTATTAAACAGGTTGTCAAACTCAATCACTCTTGGGATGAACAATACCATCGTATGGAACTAGCTCTCAAACAAGAATTGGAGAAGAACAAAGTGATGATGCAAGAGAAGAACATTGAGATGGAGAGAAGAGAAAAGGAAAGGGATGAAATCCTGAGTGGAGCTAAACATAGGATGGAGGAACTTGAGGTGGGTTTATCAAGTAGTCATTTTGTCTTAGGCAGGTCTAATTACCTAACTGGGGATGCAAAGGTTTTGCGTTTGATCCTCGGCATGGCACTGACGTCCTTGGGCAATGTATTTTTTATTTACTCTTCTCCCCACTAAGGTTTTGTGCACCTGATAGGATGCGAATTACACTGCATCTAAATTTGATCAAGTTTGTTTTAGTTGTTAACTGTTTATACTACAAGATGTATAAAAATAAATGTTCAAATCACATCTTAAAATAACGTTTGCTAAATTTTTCAATTATTGCTCACCATTTCTATCTTATGATCCAATTTATATCATAGAAATAAATAAAGATGGTTATTTTGTTTCCTTTCAGGCTGGGAAGGCTGATCTTCAGAAGAATCTTGATCAGATTAAGCAACAGCTTGCCAAAGTGAACCGCTATGCTGTTTCACTACAGAGCCATAAGGCAGAGCTGGAAACAGAGGTCAAAAGGTTGAACGAGGTAACGTAGTATAATGGTCATTACGCTGTTTCGTAAGATCATCTTGTTTTCTTTAAACAGTGTTCTTAGTAGAGCTTATGATGTAGAAAGTACCATTCAATTTCTGTTTGCTTCATGTAGTCCTACACTTTCTCATACATTACCATTTATCACCATGCACTGGCAGAAGAAATAAAGAGAAGATAAACATACATTTCTGTATATTAGAAAGGACCCAATCAATTCAAACCAAACTGAGCTTAAATTTTAATAAATCTTAAACCGGATAGGGGGTTCTTAAATGACAAATAGAGTAAACAAGAAGCCTTTTTCTGGACCTGTGACCCTGCAGTATGTTTGGTTGATACCCACTTGGTCTTACAGCAATTGGTCTCTGTTTGTGTGATAATACATGGGCCAAACCGATTTGATCTACTAACAATTTGGTCTAATTTCCACTTGGTCTAAATCCCAATTGGTCAAATTAACACTTGGTCTAATTGCCGATTTAATTCATAGCCAGATTGTCTAATAGCATTTTCATCTAATTCCCAAATGAATATTTGGTCTATTACAGGAATTGACTGTGTGGTGTTAGACCAAATGGACATTAGACCAAATGGACATTAGACTAAATCGAATTAGACAAAATGAGTAATAGGATAAGTGGCAATTAGACCAAAAGGTATCATATCAAACCGGTTGTATACAAAATGGCATTAGACCATGTAGGATGAGACTAACCAGGCATTAGTATAAAAAAAATGGGTTTAGACAAAGTGGCAATTTTCCTTATTCAATTTGGACCATACCTATAAAGAGAAATAAAACAAAATGAAACTAGTCCATTAGACAGGAAGGAAAGGAGGAAGGAAGAGCAACTAGTTTGTTTACTCATTCTGCAACCATCAATTCACAATCAGTTATATTGCTTTATGGGTCATGCACATGCGGATGTGAATGAATATGATTTTGTATGCATTATGTATGCATGATGCAAGAGGTTTTCAAAGCGTAAGCTCCATTGTTAAAATGTTTTTGAAAAAGAGTAAGATACCAGACCCAATCAAATGAGTTTTGCCCATCTAATGTTGAACTGAGGTTACATTTTTAATGCAAATGAAATTGAAATTACATTTTCAAACAAATGAGAATGATTAATATAGAAATGTTTCAGTAGTCTATTGAGTTAGTGTAGTTACTGGTACAGCAAAACAGCAAATTCCTAGAACTAATTGATTATCGCAAGCCAATAATTTTCTCCATCAAAGCGTAAATAACACGCCAGCTACTAGCTAAACATTGGCAAACACTTCAAGAGGGCTATCATTTCAAGGGCATTTTGAAACAAAGGGGAAAAGTTAACTACCATGAAAGATGAATATTACTATCAAAAGTTTTCTTACTGTTTTCAAAGGATATTAAGAAAATATTGCACATGATTATCAAAAGGAATAGCCTTTTTGTACTATCATCATCACTTTTTCAAAGTCCTGTGAGCAAAACAATGTACTTTTATTATGATTGTATTTTTTATAGGCCCTAGAGCAAAAGTTGCAGGTGAAAGAGAAGAAACCTGTACAAGCAGTAGCCCCGCCCCCATCTCACCCTAAGACCCAAGCAAGAAAAGGAGACGAGGCTGTCCTGCATAGCCATGAAGAAAGGTCCATCTTAGCTAGCATGTCACAAGACGAGCTGATAGACGAACTAGGTGTACTCAAACAACAGGTAAATGGGTCATTCCATCAGGTAGGACTAGCCCTAACCGTAATTCTAAGATTGTAGCAACCCTTACCCTAACTCTAAGATTGTAGCAAGGAAAGAAGTCTAGACTGTGCCTCACAGTCATGATTGAAGAAAGATATATTTCGGCTAATCTGTCACAAGATAAGCCCTTTGAAAAGCTCATCCTTCTCAAATAATTGGCATTCCATCAGGTGAGGGACTTATCCTAACTCTAAGATTGTAATGAGGAAAGGAGATAAGGCTGTGCAGAATAGCCATGAAGGTATCTCATTCGCCGACAAAGTAGCGCGTCACTTCCTGCATGGGTCAAGTAGCTTTCCTTGACGATGGTTCACGCACTTTCATTAGCAACCAATTGATACATGCAGTAAGCATATGACACGAAACACCGATTTTGTAGACGGAGATTTCTTCAAAATTTTGCGTAAATAGGATATAAATAGGGTGAATTGCTTTGCAGCAGACTGTAATCATACTAGTGAGAGTCATTATTGCAGTTATTTTCGATTTCCAAAGAAGGAAAAATCCGATTACAAATTGTGGGTGTGTTGAGCAGGTGGTGTTTTGATTGTAGCGTGAACCCGTTACTATGGTTCCGACCATTTGACCGTGTTCGTGACGTAATGACTTTGTCGGCGAATACCTACATTATATGGACATCATCATATCTTTTAACCTAATCTCATGGAATGACCTGAACACTACTTTATGAAAAAACAAAGGGACTCCACTCTTGTAGTATTGCTATCATCGACATCATTTCTCAAAACAATCACACAATCAAGTTGAGTACGGGCAAAATTAGAGCAATTGATGATTGTTTGTTTGTTACATGGCCTCTGTCATTGCACGTTTCGCAGGTGCTAGCAGATCCAACTCTAATGTATAAAGCTTTCTTATTCAACAAAATTTCTAAATAGTTTAAAAAGAAATTCCTCTCTGTTGTTGCAGGTTGATGTGTATAAGAGTTGTTTGTATCTCTATTATCTCACTATCCCTAGATGGTATCAGATCCAGCTACCGAAACCTTTCCCATTCAACAAAGTAAATTTCTGGATTGTGTAAATACCACATTTTCATGATGATTCCTCTCTGTTGTTACAGGTTGATGTGTATAAGAGTGATTTCTACAAGGAGAAGCGTGATCGTCAGCGTGCCATGGGAGAGATGGAGGAGGTCAAGACTGAACTACACCGAGCCAAGAAGAAGATGGAGAAACAGAAGCAGGAGGTAAGTTTCTATGTCGGCCATTAGGGATTTTTCAAATTGTGTAGACGTATTGCCTGAAGGAGGTTGAGAGGTAAACATTGGAAGCTTTTATTTAGTAATTAAAATAATGTTGGCTTCTGTAGAATTTGAATTATTTGAAAAAACTTCCATTGTTTACCTCTCAATATTTTTTAGGCAGAACCTGGGGGGCATTTTATCAAACGACTTGTCGGACATTATATCTAACAAATTTGCTCTCAGCCAATTGGATTCAAGCATTTTGATAGCTTATAACAGTTTGTCGGATAAAACATCCAACAAGTTTCTAAAACTCTGTTTGTTTAGTGCATACATTACAATACAGCTATTTCGCTGGCAGATGCAGTCAAGTAATATGTTGTAATCTCATTCTCTTTGTCCCTCTAACTCTCTTTTTTTTTCTTCCTACCTTTGTGTCCCCCCTTCAGTCTTAATCTATGCTAAACTTTACCCTTGCATTCTTCATTATTTAAATATGATATTTTATATTGAATGTACCCCATAATTACATTTTACAACTGATATTTCTGACTGCTAATGAGTTCAGTATTCAAGTATATGTTTGTATGTGTACAGCCTTGCTCGGGTCACTCCTCTGACCATTTGTTTTTAGATACAAGGTTTTGTTGCCCCTGGAGCTAAATATGATATCATGAAGAAGTAGAAATTGGTACAATAGAATTGATTATTAAGATATAATAAGACTTGATCACCATGCAACTTTTCTACTTTAATTGTGCAGAAACAAGTTAATTTCTCTGTTCTTTCAAATCTTTTGTTGTTACCAGCTTCAGATTCTAAAGGATCAGACCCTGGCGTATCAGTTCCATGCAAAGGAACAGAATCGTATACCAGCTGCTGCCCCACGGCATGAAAGATCTGCTCAAAGACCACGCTCATCGGTAAGCTTTTAAAGGGATTTGGTAACTTCAAAACACAAGTACATAAGAGATCAAAATGGATAAAATTCTATTGCTCTGACCATAAAAACATACTACTGGAAGTTTCAGATCAAATGGAAGTCATGCTATCTTAAAAGAGTGAAAACAAATTAGGCTGAGCTTATGGTCATGCACAATTAATATGTTACTGTTCTGTTGCAAGCTTAGGAGCCAGGTAGAGATGGGGACTTCACGACCGGAAACAAGGTGTAAGGAAATCATAGATATCTCAAACGTAAAGCAAGCAATTCATCTGCAATTTTGAAGGGGTGCCAGACTGACCTACATGTATATTGTGTGTTTATAATCATGTTGGCAAAATGAGCTAAATCAAATATATTGCAATTTGAATGTCATTCAATGTTACTGCATCCCTTTAACCCTCGTCCACCATGGCAGAGGTATTATAGTGGCCATAGTCTGAAATTGATACTTCGATTATATTGACTGTCCTTGTTAAACCTTTTATGATAATAATGATACATAAGATTATAGAGTACCAATTTCCATTTTGATTAAATGCTCATGCCGCTCTTTCCATATAATTGTAATATTCTTGAAGGTTTATAAAATCCTCCTCCAATTAATATCTATCATATTTTTTTCAGCCTACAATTTTTAGAGAATACAATTATTTTTATTATTAAATGTCCTGAAGGTATTGTAACAGTAAAAGGTATATTAGCTCAATGAACTTATTTTGATACCATCATGCTAGTAAAAATAAAACAGTGTACAGATATTATATGATATCACTAATGAAAGTTCCTGTGCAGCATCAGACTGTTGTTAAACTGGTTCTGACTTAAATTCCAATATTGGCAAAGAAAGAAAATATCTTCATTTTCACTTCTGTAGTCAGAAAAAAAAAGTTATTTAACCTTTGTGCTTACAAGATATGAGGATAAATGTGATTTGAGCAAGATGTTGGATCCAGATAGGAATTCATGTATGTTTCTTGGTACTTTACAATGATAAAATTTATGAATATAACCTCCAGGAAATAAAAGTCCATAAAAAGCATCAACACTATGCATAACTAAAATTACCGTCATTGACTTGTGTTTAATATGATTTGACTACATTTTTTGCATACCAATTCCGGGTGTCATAGCATGCCTTTATAAATTCATTGTTTGTGTTTTTGATTATTTTATGTAATTTTTTTTTGTTTGCTCTTCTCAGTCATGAATCATATTTTTTATTGCCTCCTTAACTTTAGTGCATGTGTATACAATGAGATATATTTCTATTTATTTCCCTCTAAGCCCCAGGAAAAAGTCTATGAATTCCTAGATGGTCCCAGAAACCCGGTCCACCCTCAACGTTATCCTTACCCGAGGAAGGAGAAAGTGAGAATGAAACGTTTTTTATTTTTGAATGATGATGCACCAAGTATTGTGACTCCTATGGTCAAAATGAAAGTCACACCCCAATATTAAACAAGCTTTTAGAAAATGTTAGGTAGGTAAAGCTGAATGCGTCAAAAAGACTTTTTTTACTTGTACTTTATTATGTAAAAACATGCTTGCTCATTCTTACTTGTACATTCATTTTTATTTTCTTGTCCACAAAAAAAAGAACCATATGCAATATCTAAATTTTGATCTGCCAAAACGAAAGTAAAGTCAAGATTTAAGATAAACAAATAAGATAAGAGAGGGATCATTTTTTTACTTACACATATGATGTCCTTATGAGTTAACTGTTTTTCATTTTTCTTTATTTTCGTGTTTCATTTCATCTAGTTTTTAGTTTTAATAGTTTTGCTCACTTTTCGTTTTGTGACTTATTTTGCCTAATACCATTTGAACTTTAGATATGATATCAAGAATATTTTACTTTTCAGGAGTTCTTCATTTGTTTCCAATTCATGGATATATTATCACTGCCTGTCTATCAGCATGTTTAGACAATTACTACACACAGTCAAAATTGTGTTTTCCCAAACCGGGCTTCGTCTTCAAACATTTTGTTTTTTGATAATGAACTTGGTTGCCCAAGTGTCAAATATAGCTGACCCTAAAAATGATGCATCAAGTGTGTGAAGAAATGTTAAAAGCGTAATGTGTGACATAACGAAGGGCGTATCCTTGGGTCAGAAGTTCAACATGGCTGCCATCAGACTTAACTATTTCATTCTGTATTGCTGTTACTATAGGAGCTGATTCCCCATGGTATCAACTATGCCATGAATGACGAGTATGTCGATGCTCAAGAAGAATTTCAGATCTGTTATCCTCCAGACTCTAGTTCAGACCTTGTCTCTCATGACAGGTAAGTTACTCCATTCAACCCTTCATACATCAAACCGTCCTTTTGATTGTTGTACACCATAGAGTACCGACGTGTAACCTCATTTAAAAAAAAGAAGATTTTTTTTTTTACAGATTCATCTTTTTTATTTCATATCTGAGAGGAGCAGTATAAAAAACACCCACATCCCAAATTTGGTAGGAATCGGGTCAACGGGGCCCGAGATATGACCACATGAATACCTTATTAAACCCATTAGAATCAATTTATTATTGGCCTGGTTATAAAAGTTAAGAATTAGGCCAGAGTCTTTGAATAGGTACAATTCATTCGTTATACAGATTTGGCTTAATGTTAGCCGTTAAAAATTTTAAAGTTAAAAATATCAGTGAATTAGGATCTAGAATTTCAGTTTTACTAGTACCAATTTTAGAATGAGTATCATTAGAAGGCAAAATATTTTTTCTCAAAGCAAAACAGAGTTGTGCAGGTTTAACAATAAAACAAAATTTAACAAAACAAAATATATATTAAACTACATGAGAATTGATTATTTTGTATGCTAACCTTCAGTTTTATCTTTTTGTTCTTTTTACAGGGATGGTGATCCATTCTACTTTACCCAGAACTAATGAGTATTTGGGTAACAAATTAAATGTTGCAAATCTAATTGCATAAAATTAAAAGAATGTCAAAACATGCTATTTACATAACAGTGGATGGAGTAAATGTTTCTATGTGCAAGACCAGGAGATTACAAAAGTGTATGCACATCTACAATAGGATGATTATAGCCCACTCCATATGCTGAAAATCAATAGTCAAGGTATCTTCATTAAACCATATACATATGAACATGTATGTAACTTGGATATATCTGAGATTAAAGCATGTTTTATACCTCCATAAGTTTTATGATAAGTGTTGCCTCATGTCTAGTTAAAGCTCATGTATAGTTTTGGGAGAACATATTTTTTGTTTTACTTCCATAGCAGAATAATATGAATTAATACCTCAAATAACCTCTGTGTTCAAAATTATTTGTTATAAAATCCGCTCTAAGACCTGAATTTAGCAACAAAACTGTGTAAATCGATTTGTTTCTGGGCCGTGCCTAAACAGGATCACACTGGGGAGAGTGCAATGTGCAGTGGTTTGTGTGCAAAGTATATACTATTGATACACAGACTGATACACACAGAATGCCCACACGCCATACCAGTCAGCAGTGGTGTGGCATGCCCAGAGTTCTGGGGTGAGAGTGAAGGAAGTATGGCCTCATTTTGATGAATATCTCCCCATGTTTATGCTAACTATAACATATCATGAAAAGACATGCATGGCACATGGTTATATTACTTGCCCATGTATTGATATGTTATTGGGACAATATTAGGACAAGTTGAGTAAGTTTTTGAAAAATGCAATTTTCTCTACAACAACTATACTTGGGCTTTAAGCGATAATAATTTATCTGCCAATAACTTTGCTTATTTTGATCCCATAATAAAACTTTATTAGTCAGAATCTTGAGAAGACAATGGTTTCAATTGATACCTCCTCTTTATACTCAAACCTACAGGTATGGTATTGACTTGATATTTGCAGGTGGGAACAATCGTTAGTAATTTCCATGGAAACGGGTGCTCCATCCACTGGAATGTTCCAAACAAATTTGAAAAAGTAACAAAAAAGTGAAAAATTATAACAAAAACAAATAAACCTTTCTATTTCTTGTTGCAAACTTTGTCAAGGAAATGTATCAATTGAATGAATGTTTTCATTCAATGAATGAAATGAATGAATGAATGAATTAATTAATTGTTCTCTTTTTAATATGTAAACAATGAAGATATCATTTAGATGAATGTACATTGTAGCATTACAAAAAAAAAACATTATTCAGGCAATGTCAGCTGGGCAATGTAAAGTACGTAATCAGACATATATATTGGAATGTGATAAAAACACAGATGGATCAATTGTATGTGGACTAACAGCAAAACATTTTGTTAGCCTATTCAGTTGAGCAGTATAGAAAATTTCTGTATCACAGATATAATTGTACACTAGATTCAACTCAAAATAATGTCAACTATTTGTGGACGTATTTGAACAAATAAGCAGAAAATAATTATTTTTGAACTACTTTGATATACATATTTTTTTTCTAAATATTAAAAAAATATATGTTTACTATCCATTTGTACATAAGTTCAGTTCCAATTTTCATGCCTTTTCAATCATTCTGTTGTTGAAAAATAGATTGTATGCATACCTTTGTCTTATAGGTAATTCAGTTGGTATCATTATTTGCTTTACTCTCATTTTATCATTTTCACTTATAAACCTTTTGATGTGTAGTGTTACAAGATCATACATGCTTACAATGGCAAGAATTTTTTGGAAAATATATAGATATCGAATCTGAAACGAATCTGAAAAATCTCATGACCAAAAAGTAATGCCCTCTGTCCGCTAGAGGAGGACCGATATGCTGGATCATAAACCGGATTTACTAATCCACTGCGATTAAAGTTGATGGAAGAAAAGAGAGGAGATTTGTATATCCGGGATGTAATCCCTAATTGTGTTCCGTCCAAAGCAGACCAAGGGCATTGCCTTTTGATAAGTTGCAGTATGATGATGTATTTTATTTCATATTTCCTCGATAGTTATTACATGAAAAGCCCGCCCTCGTATGTGCAGTCAATTCGCCGTGCATTTGTGTTTGAGGAAAAGGTAATTTTTTCCACGCAGTCAAAATAACCTTATTGATGATTAAATATCATCCCTGCATTCAAAATTATTTGGATTTACTTTTGAAAATATGATTATTTACCACACAAGCGAAGATCTAATATGCCGTTAATTCTCATTTACTGTGTGATTATGAAGAGAAATTAAAGAACTTTTATTTTTACATAAATTATTTAAATATATATTCATAATATTTGGTTATATTATATTATATAATTATATATCACCATACTATTCCTGATTCTTAGTAGCAAGAAGTTTGTTTGATTCTTATGGTACACACTCCTATAATCCAAAAAAAAATTATTCATGTTTTAAAATGTCTGAACAAGATTGAATGCTTCTATAACTTATGTTAACTTTTGATTAACCATTGTAATTCTATGTCATTTATGTTCTGTTTGATACATTGTATTTCATAATTGAAAGGTGGTGGCTTATTATTTATCATTACGTAGAATAATGTATTGCATGTTTAAGAAGAGGTAGCAGTATGTGACGGTGAAACTTGACAGCAGAAACTGATCTTGCTTAACCCTAACTTACCTGGGCTATTTCGTGAGCCTAAAGTCCTGGGGGGGGGGGGGCCATTATGGCCCCCCCCCCCTAAGATCTCAGCCGCGGATCGCGCGATCGCGACGAAAATTTGCATGAAGGTAGAGAATGACATAATCTACACGGTTGTATAGGTAAATTACACGAAATTCATATATTTTATTTTATATGAATTAATTATGCTAATTTATTCATGAAATCATACTTTTTGCTCTAATTCACTAAATAAAGCTCGTAGAAAGCTGATTTTGGGGGGAAATATTCTTTATGTCATTCCTAAGAATTGTACAAGAAAAAAATTCCTGTACCAAAATCGATTTGTTATGTATTTTATTGTTTTTTAAATTTCTTTTGTATTTCTTTGTTTTTTGACGTTTTTATTTTTATTGTTTTTTCGACACAATTCATCCGTGACATTATTTCGGCCATAAATAGCATCAAATTAAATTTACCTCTTGTCAATAAAAATTAAAAATAATCACTCATTTATGAATTCTAGCTGAAAACACATTTTGTATTGACTTTGTACATGAAATCACGTTTTTGAGCCATTTTTGGTCTGACGAAAATTTTTGAAAATCGTGTAACGTTGTAACGGTATACCCGATTTTCGCGAAAATAGTTTTAAAAGATGCGCAAGACTTAAAAGTAAAAAGTCAGCGAGTGGCGCGATAAAAAAATTTCGCACTGCGGATTTATCGCGAAAAATGTCGAGGGGGGGCCATAATGGCCCCCCCCCCCCCCCCCCCAGGTAAGTTAGGGTTAAGAACTGAAAGAAAGAAAGGAAGTTGATCATCTCTCATACACCATTTTACTGCAAGAAGAACAGTTTTGATAAAAATGATTTTGATCTATTGAATTATTTTTCATCATACAGCTGGGAAATAATTATTAGACCAAATATTATGACACTCCATACGATTTGGTCTAATAATTATTTCTCAAGCTGTATGTGGTGGTCAATATTGCTTTATCATTTTGTGAAAGATTTGACATTAGGTCAGTAAAGCTAGTTAAAATGTTAAAATGTTTAGTATATGTAAGTTGTGGCTGTATAGAAAAGTTGGATTGGAGTTCTGTTCACCTCGGAAAATACTAATGTACCTCATAAGAACCCTTTGTGGCATCTAGGTATCACCCCATTGACCTTTAACATTTTTCAAGCACCTGTTGTTCTTGGTTCTTAAACTATGGTTTGATTTCTGTTTGAAATTGTGTTGTTTAATCATTGTTTTGGAAAAAAAAGATCTGAACTTTTACTGCTGTATTTGCGGTTCCACAGAGAATCCCTATCAATTTTGACATTTAAAAATAAATTTGCTCTGACCATTGTATAAGCCCAGCTACCATGGAGTTTTACTCCACAGCTGATTTAGCATTGCAATGGGAATGTATAATACATGTAGTCTTTATACTTCTAACCAAAAAGTTCCTACAAGGGCCATACAGCTTTTTGGGTAAAAAATAACAAACAGAAAAAGATTAGGGCTGTCCCAGATGTATGGCAATAAAGTCCAGGAAGGGTATATGGCCCCAATGAACCCAAAATGGGGTGATTTTTACCTTTCATTCTGTGCAGTTCCCAATTTTGATATGGTTGGCCAACTACTGTCAAATCTATGATATATGATTGACGTCATGAGCTTATATATCAGGCTCTAAAACCAGGGTAACAAAACTGGAGTTGCTATAAATTATGGCATCATTTCACTGAACACCACGCCCCTTCATTTTCCCTTGGTTGAACAGACTCAAAGTTGAAAGAGACGCGAACTATGTCTAAAATTTGATTTGACTCATTGCAGAAATTCGGTTTGGAACACTAGTGACATAGTTTTGTTTGTCATTTAGGAATCAAGACAGTTGAAAATATAGGCCCCTGTACAGTGTCCCCCAAAAAAGTATTTGTACACTAAGGAATTAGATTAAACAAATCGACGTTGGTTTAAAATTTCAATTAATATTTATATCAAATGGTAGGTAATGTCACTGTCAGTTAAGCCCTAAATCTTAAAAGTTTTGTCAGTCTTGGAAGTTCACAGCCACCATTTGCAATTTTCATGGTGCAAAAATTATTTGTACACATCAGCAGATGGGTTTTTAAAGGAGGGCTTGATTTTTTATTTGGCTTTCTTTGGCTTTAAGAGTAATCAGTACCCTCCTTGGCATATTGTCAACCAATTTAGTATTCATTTCTTGGCTGACACCATCCCACGTCCGCTGAAGCGTGTCCTGGAGATGTTGCATGTTGGAGGATGGGTCTTTGAGGGCTCTGTTGCTCCAAATGATCTCACATGTGCTCAATGGGAATGAAATCTTGGCTCTGAAGTGCCCTTTCTAGCCCCTTAACAAGTTTCTGACAAAATAATGCTTTTATATGCTTCGCTGCAAGCTTGGGGTAGGTGTCATGTTGGAACACAACTTGAAGACCAAGCAGCCTTTAAGCTGGTGGGAGCATCTAAGAGGCAAGAATAATATCATGGGCCTCCGTTTTCATGATGATATCAACAGAAAGACAATAAGCAATGAAAATTGCAAACTACCAGAAAAGAAGAGAAGAAAATTGCACCTGAGGTCCAAGAGGCTATTGGAGTGACTTGTGCCCTCAAGAGTTGATGTATCAGGCTAAATGGCTTCATGACTATAAGTGGAAGAATAGCCAGAAAGAAGCCAAATGTAAGGAACAGTAATAAGGAAGCATCTTGCTTTTGTGAAACGGGATGTAAACAAGCCTGCAGAGTTCTAGCACTTTGTTCTGTGGTCCAATGACAGCAGATTTGATTGGATATGATGAAGGGGCCTATGTATGCCGTGTAGGAAGCTTTCGATTAGTCAGTCATGCAAGAAGTCAACAGCGAAGTGGGTGGAAGAAGTCTCATGTTTTGGGTTGTATGACAGCCAGTAGAGTTGGAGAACTCTTTATAACGTGGCTTCTTTAACGCTGAAGCCATGAGGATATTCTTACCCCTCAGATGCTCCCATCTTGCTTCAAGTCCGATGGGTCGTGCATTTATGGCCCAATATAGCAAATACCCAACGTTCGCAGCAAAGCATATTAAAGCATTATTGCAGCAGAAACATGTTAAGCTGCTAGAAAGGGCACCTCAGAGCCCAGATTTAAGTCCCATCTAGCACATGTGAGTTGATCTGAAGGAACAGTGCCGTCAAGACCCACCCTCCGACATGCAGCATATCTCCAGGACACGCTTCAGCGGCCGCGGAATGGTATCGGTCAGGAAATGAGTGCTAAATTGGTTGACAGTATGGCAAGGAGGTTGCTGAGTGCACTTGAAGAAAAAGAAGGCCCAATAAAATATTAAACCCTCCTATAAAATTCCATCTTCTGAAGTGTACGAATAATTTGGGGGTCATGAAATTGCAAATGGCGGTCTAGAACTTCCGAGACTGACAGAATATTTGAGATTCAGGTGACAGTGACATTTTTTACCATTTGATACAAATAGTAATTAAAATTTCAAACCAACATCGATTTGTTCTATTTAATGTTTTCAAAGTGTACCAAATAGTTTTTGGACACTGTACATCAAGATCAACATTACTCCCCCCCCCCCCCTTTTTTTTTTAGTCCCCGTGTTGTTGAAGCCTGAAACACGATATCGTATTTCGTCAAATTTACCGCACAAAATTATTTTCATGCTTTTGAAATATGAGGGTTATTCTTTCTTATTATCATTTGTTGATGTTTTTTCCTGCGGACATAGTAACGATGTATTCAAAGGTATGCAAACTGGATTATTGTTTTTCACTCTACAGGATGTTTTTTGAATGCCTCGTTTCTATATCCAAAGGAAAGAAACGTCCATAAATTATAATTATAATTTAGAAAAACCTGCTTTTTGAAAGTAGCAACCTGTTGGGATGAAAATGAGAATCAAATGAGAGATTCCTAAATTACTCCAAATCATTTTCTGAATGTATTTAATGTATTATGTTGATGTGCATGAGGTGGTGCTAATTTATACAATAATAGTACATTAATTATATTACTAATGTTTAAGAAACTAAAAACTACTCCAGTTTCCGATAGTGCCTTATCTAACACGCTTTAGACTATGCAAAAGTCTGGGAAATTGTGCAATGTTAACTTTTGCATTGATTTTTTAATTTGGTATTATCTTTTATTTTCAAACTCCAGCTTATTTGATTTATTTGTCTGTTTTGTCACTTGTCACTGTGTTCCAACCCAAAACTTTCTGCACATAATGTTTGTCGAAAATGAAAATTTGAAACGAAATCAACAAAACCTGATACAGCCTAGATCTTATGGATTAAGTCGACATCATTACAAATCAGTTAAGGTGCTATATACATTGATTTTTGTATTTTCGTATCATATCGTTATGTAGCATTGTGTACATGTATATCGATGTTGGCATCGTTTGGTCTTCTATAAATTGTTTGATGTTTTGTTGTTTTGTGCTATGAACATTTGAACATTTGGAAGTATTATAGATGAATGGTATTGCAGTTTCTTTTGAGTTTTGACCAATATGTTATTGTAAAACTAGTTTGGCTACCTCAATGTTCACATATTTAAGTAATGAAAATGTGTTTAAAAATGGAAGGGATTTGATTACTGGTATTGTGGTTATCAAAGTGAAATTATTTTTCTGGTCATGAGATAAAATAATTTGAAAGCTCATTTGGGAGGAATATGAATGTTCAGCGTCAAACATAATTTGATTCGGTGTATATTACTGGGAAGATGGTAAAGCGGTCGAAATTTATGATTGATGATAAGTCAAATTCCTCATTTTTGTCAAGTCTAAAATTTGATATTGTAAACTTGGAGAGTAAACATACAGCGCGCCCTAGAAAAGATAGGGCGCGCTGTTCTTAAGTATAATTATGTCCTTGAAATTTTGTTCACTTAAAAGAGTAATTCGTTTTTTGTCCGTTGATGTCAAATTAATATATGTGCTGTCATGTATGACTCAGCTCTTGGGTCTGGGAAAACGTGCGTCAAAATCGCCTTGTACCAAATTTAAGCAGAAGAAATAGTCCTCTTATTTTTAAAAAAAAAAACGGTGTAGCCTACATGTCATAAATGGTGCTCAAAGAGTGTTGGAACACCCCCCCCCCCCCCCCTCCCCTCAAAAAAAAAAAAAAAAAAAAGCAAAATTGTATTCGGATTACTTTATTTTTGCACAGCTTCCTAAACGTTTACAGCTCGCTGTTCCGAAAGTTCGTTTGTCATGTTTGTAATACGGTTCGTGTGTCCTAACACGTAAATTTCCTGTACCTAGATGTTCGTTTGTCTGAAAATGAAACAAGGTTCTTTCCTCCGAACATTTTGATGCATTAGTCCAAAGGTTCATTCGACCAAAGATTAAATAGGGTTCATTCGTCCGAAAATAAAATAGGGTTCATTCATCCGAAAATGAAAAAGGGTTCATTCGTCCGAAAATGAAATAAGGTTCGTAAATCTCACATCTGAGCGAACTCAATTTCATTCTCGTACCTTCGAACCCTATTTCATTTTCGGACGACTGAACCTTCGGACAAACGTACCTTCGGATCAACGAACCCTATTTCACAAGTTTTCGGACGAATGAAACTTCGCAGCAACGAACCCGGCCTATTTTGTTTTCGGACAAACAAACCTTCCGAACATCGAACCTTCGGACAAATGAACCTTCGGAACAACGCTGCAACCTCCTAAACATCCTGGGTATACAAGGTGGCAAGATTACTTGGAATATTGAAACCCGTGGGTTACTTGGTATTTGACACATGATTATTTTCAGTCCAAATGCTCACTCATCCGTGATACTAGCACGAGTATATATTTTGCATCAATGAAGAAAATGTGAGTCATTCTCTGTCAAAAAAAAAAAAATAATAATAATAATAATGATAATAATAAATAAATGATTAAATCAAGGACACTATGCTTTAGAACTTTTTAATATACGGCTATCAGATGAGTATAAACTTGCAAAGACGAAATTTCGGCTACACCGTATTCAGAACTTATGACATGAGTTATTACTAATCAGAAGTGTACAATAATATTTTTTGTAAATTAAAGTCTTTATATTGCCAATAAGTCAGGAGCCTATTAAAACTATCACTTGTATTTCTTCTTTCTCTTATAAAAAGGTTATACTGGTAAAACTTTCGGCATAATAATTATTTTGATTTCATATGTATTTCATATCTTAATTTAACCCTTTGGGTGCGACGGGCTTCTACAGAAGCCGAGCGAGGTGTTCAGTCTGCGACGACGGGCTTCTACAGAAGCCGAGATAATTTTCCTAATATATTGACAAACTTATTCAGCTTTTCACCAGCTCTTTGGGCTAAATTCTTGGGAATAGGACAAAGATATATTCATATTCAATATCCATTAAAGAAATAACCAAGTTACGTGGAAAAAAATCGAGAAACATTCACTTCATTTCAACATTACCAATATTTTTTACATAAGAAACGAATTCCCGATTTTAACTTTTGGCGTACACGTACGCGTCCGGAGGGGAAGACATAATCAAATAAAGCTAGCTCGAGAGGAGAAATGCAAGAAATAAAGATTGAGTATGAGAAGAAGAGAGAGAAGAAAGGTTAAGTGGTTAAAACAATGTTCATTATCATAGATAATATATAAAACATTGGTTTATGGAGATTAAGCCTGTCATTTTCCGATTCTCGCTAGGTTATATATACTTATCAAGATAATGAGAGGGGTTGATTATCTGACATTTTGCTTCAACTATTTTGTTGTAACTATAATGATGTAATGAAAATGTAAAGAATGTCAAATGCAGTAGGTATTATAAGTTAGAAATCCCGCTTTTATTTCAAAACTTACACCTGCGCCTTTTAATGAATGGGCCTTAGTCAAGGTGCCATTGTCCAGAGGTGCGAAGCCGGCCGCTATGATCTTTAATCCATATTTTATAGAAATAATTTGAAAAGAACAGGACCTCTTTTCAAGTGCTATTCAGTTGGCTTATCGATCGAACCGCACGTGCTGCACATGCGTTACGCATTTTGCATTGTGAATCTACTGGAAGGAAGAAAGCCGGAACTTCTGCCAAAATCCTGTTTTTCTTTAGCCAAATAACGCGTCTTATATTTGCTTTTGATGACTATGCCTTACAGTGTTAGATAGAAAAATGTCTGCCCTTTCATGTTTACATTTACTACAAATCATGAAAATGACCGAGTTAGATGCAAGGAGTAATAAAAGCACAAAACATGACCAATTTCTATAACATTGTCAGTGTACAAGAAATCGCTCCGCCACAGAGGTAACAATCGCGTTTCACAGGCCCGCGCTCAAAGGGCTAAAGGAGACCAATACCCAAGGAAATAATCATTTTTATAAGAAAGAGCACAATCAGAGTAGCAATTTAAAAAAAGTTTCATCAAAATCGGTAATGAAATAAGAAAGTTATTGAAGTTTGAAAAGTCTCGTTTTACCTTCTATTGGGATCCTCAAACTGGCAACATCGGCTTCAAAATGGCCAATTTTATGGACAACTCTCAATTTGTTTTGTACACAAATTTTCAGATTTTCCCCATTTTTCTTTCAAAATATGTCTTATTTACTTCTGAGCTCAAAATACGTCATGGAAAAATATATTTCACACAACATACCTATGTTGAGCTCAGAAGGAGGTAAGACATATTTTGAAAGAAAATTGGGAAAATCTGAAATTTTTGTGTACAAAGCCAATGGAAAGTTGTCCATAAAATCGGCCATTTTGAAGCCGATTATGCGAATTTGAGGATCCCAAGCATAGAAAGTAAAACGAGACTTTTCAAACTTCCATAACTCTCTTATTTCATAACCGATTTTGATGAAACTTTTTTTAAATTGCTCCTCTCATTATACTCTTTCCTATGAAAGTGATTATTTCCTTGGGTATTGGTTTCCTTTAATTTAAGTAGAATGCTCTACAATGAGACCGATGATATCAATCGGTAGATAAAGGGGCGTCATCAGATTATTGAAATTTGGTGTATATCGAACCACTTTATAAGCAAGTAAGCTGGGCACTTTCTGACAGTCAGAGAAACGCATAACTATTTTATTCACGGAAAAGGCGTACATTATAGTTGTTTTCATTTTTCAGCATCCTAAAATTATCATTATTTTGTTTGTTTATATTATTTGGTTATACACAAGAAACTAGACAGATACAGCCGATACAAGCTTTTCTCTCTTTCTGGATTATCATTATTATGTATATATCGTGTTGTTGTGTTATAATGATTTGTACAAAAAGTGATTCTGAGGCACCTCTTTTATACATATTATACGCAGTATCTGGAAATAGTTTGTCACATGAAAATGAATATTCTCCTGAAGTCAATAAGCAAAACAACAAAAACAATTCTTGACTTTGTTTTATTATGACCGAGTGGGATGGGGCATCTTCTCCCACTTCCTTACCTGCCACTAATTTAAAGAGTTTAAGGATTGATGTTAAATTTATCGGCAAATACACATGCATTTTGTTTCTCGATCTCACGAAATATCTTGACTTTGTCACACATTTTAGGAAAGGCCTATATGTTATATATTTAAGTGTAACAAAGCAAACTAATTGTCACTTTATAATGAACATAAGCAATTAAGAATGAGTACAAGAAGGAATGACTTCGGAGAAAAGAGAATTTCTCCAAGGAATGACTAAACAATGTCTTATATTTGCATCCACCCTTTCATCTTTGCTTTATACAAGAAAGCTTTCAACTTATAAAATATTGGATGTGTTTGGATATCAGAAAGCATAAATCAAGGGGTGTTACACTTCCTGCATACGTGAACTATTCTGTTTGACTTTGAAGTCTGCAATATTGTTAGTGTATCTGCAGCGTGATCTGATCACAAATATATTATGTATTCACCTAATTTAAATACGTTAAAATAAATGCTAACATAAGATGGAGTAGACAGATTTTGTGTACCCACGTGCTTATTGTATTTATAGAGTTCGCCCCACTCACGCACTTTAAATTAACATTTCACTTCCAATACCTACTAGTAGAATTTCAATTAACTAAAAAGAAAACGTAATCGGTGATCTCGAAAATTAATGCAATACTATTTTCGTATATATGTTTTTTGAATAATTTCAATAAATTGTGATCTCTTTTTAGCATCACGTGGGAGTTTTGGATATTGTTGTTGTCGGTTTATCTTGTCATCATCTGTCAATTTGCTCATGTATGATAAACATGGGTGTCGATTGTGGAGGGGGGGGGGATGCATCCCCCAATAATTTCGGTGGGGGGGGGGGAGGGGTGGTGTCTACAATTATCCCCCCCCCCCAATATTTTGATATCAAGAAAATAAAAACTATCATATTATGTGCTTATAAATCTACTCATTACAAATTTGTTATTATATAAAAAACTTTTATGATATTATTATAATATTTTGCAACTTAAAATGCATATTTCTGACATTCAAAAATCCAAAATTTTCTCAATATATCGTTAATCTTTGTGTGTGCATGATGTACTTTAGTAATCATGTAATACACAACACAACCTGTAGATAATGAAAGCGCAGATGTTTCACTATTCACAATTTGAAAAATACCTATTCAAATCGATGATAATCAGGGGCACCAATCTCAAGGTGCATAGGAGACAGGTACATGGATAAGTAAAACTGAGCATTCCCACTCAATAATCCACGATGGTTTTGATAAATTAAATGATGAATATTGAAGAGTCTGAAACACTTATTGGGCTCTTCATCGACAAGGTAACTTTTGGGGACTCGGACGATTGATTATATAATACACTTCTCCGGGGGCTAAATGCCCTCTTTTCAAGTTAGTCGCTACTTTACTGTCATCAGCTCGCACTTTACGATCGCATGATGCTTCAAATTCCATTTCAGATGACTGTCATGACTGTCATGACTGTTGAAAATTGCCTGAAAATTTTCAGCTCGCGCTTCGCCCTCGCATAATAATATGCTAGCACCAACCGTACAAGAATTCCTTTATCTTTTATACATGTATACAGGTATTAGCTCACGATTGTATGTTTTAAATACCAACTCCCTCCCCGTTTCGCGCTCCTATGAGGCTAGAAATATCCTGTTTCATCAGGTCACTCTTATTGAGAAGATTTCCGGCTCGCGCTTCGCGCTCGCACAATATGGACCTAACTAAAATAAATCCAAATTTTTACATTTTTGTGTTTGTTGGTATTACGTCATGATGGTCCGCTTTTAATTACCAGTTAAGTTAAAGCCTCCTAGTCCTCCATCAATTTCGCGATATTATAACGCTAGAAATACAATGTTTCAGTTCAATATTATTGAGAAAATCTTTAGCTCGCGCTTCGCGCTCGCATTAGAGCCCTATAAATTCAACGATATTCACATACTGGTATTCACATGCAATATGCATGTATGTATATAAATATGATGGCCCTTTTTAATAAACCAGTTAAAGCCCCTTCCTCGATTCGCGTTCGCATTTTTCTAATGTCCCATTTCATGTCACTATTATTGAGAAAAGTTTCAGATCGCGCTTCGCGCTCGTATAATAGCCCTAGGAATTTGAAAATATATACTAATAGATACTCACATGCATAATTATATGCATGTGTGTATAGTCATTACATCATGATGGTCCCCCTTTACTAACCTGTTATAGCCCCTTCCCCGTTTCGCGCTCGCATCATATGCTAGAAATGCCTCATTTAATGTCAGTATTATTGAGAAAATTTTAAGCTCGCTCTGCGCGCTCGCATAACGCAATACTAACTGGAATTTGATCATTTATATGCATGTGTGAATACAAGCATTACCCCCACCTCAACAAACGACACTGCGATCATATAACCATCATATATAGTAATTGAGGAAGAGAGGAAATATCGATGTCACCCACCCCCCGCCATCGCCAAAACAAATCGACACGGTTGGCGAATAATATAATCATGATTTTTAAAAATCATTTGTTTAGTTTTTGTTCATTATTACATAGGACTTGAGGAAAGTGTCATTTCAATAAAAACGGAAATAAAAATTGTGAGCAATTAGAATCTGCCTTCAATTTGTTGGGAACGCAATCAATGATTATTTCGTGCAGTCTTCCCTGGTGTTATATTAAGACACCAATTTGGGTGTTAGAAATACTATATAAAACTATATTAGGTGTATTTTAACACCACAGTTTGTGTTAATTTGACACTTTTCATGTAGTTAATTCGAATTTTGATACTCAGTGTGGTGTTGGATTCACTGGCG
>CALNVZ010003433.1:21683136-21724166 GCA_940671915.1 Paracentrotus lividus | reverse complement strand
TTCACAAAGTGCTTTTTCAAATTGCTACACAATGTGTTAAGATGCATTCCTTAAGTTCCTAAATCAACACCACAATTAACACCCGTTCATTATGGCTCTGCAAATTTAAGGAACAGTGCGTTGATTTGGTGTAGGAGAGTGTCGTATGTTTCTGAACGACTTGATGTTATTTGGTATGATTCTTCAATTTATTTCAAGGGTTTGATTTGTTGTAGTTTAAGGATAGTCGCTTTTTAAAGACTTTACAGTGATAGGCTAGGCTTAGGGTAAAGGGCTGTAACAATAAGATGTTATTGAAATGTGATATGAAAAAAGACAGGACAGACCAGAGAGAGAGAAGAGAGAGAGAAAGAAGAGGGAGGGAGAGGGGGGGGGGGGAGTTTGGTGTGGTCGGATATAGATTCCGGGCCGGTGTTAGATTTAACACCCGTGGTGTTAAATTTAACACCCCAGTTTTTGCAGTGTAGGTGGACAAACATACACGTGTGCTCTTTCCCGATTTCTCGGGGAAAGGGGATATTTTTAATGGCTCAGATTTTCAGTTTTCAATTCTTTAAGACAATCTAATCCTGAAATACATCAGGCGCGTATCCAGGATTTGGCACCCCGGGGGCCCCGATGTGATTTTGATTTTGGCGCCCCAAGTGGTGGTGGATCTAGAAAGGTACATTCTAATGGATCTAGTGGATCCAGAAAGGTACATTGAAATTTTTTTCGGCCTTTCGTCCAACCATAAGGTCATATATCAGCAGAAGGGGTTGGTCTAAGATGTCAATCGGCTCCAATCATGCCAATCATGTATTTTATGTTTACCTTTTTTTTATTTTTTTTTTTTTTTATTATTATTTTTTTTTAAACATTTTTTTTTACATTTTGCTCACTTCGGCGCCCCTCTAAGGTCAATTTGGCGCCTCTTTGGGGGTCATTTTGGCACCCTTTTGGGAGCCTACCCGGGGCCGGGGACCCGGGCCCGTAGGGGAGACCGGGGATGGACGTTACAAAATTCACATTTCGGGCCAGATAATTCTAATGAAAGTACTCACACACTCCATTTTGGGTCTGTAGTTAGCCTATTATGTTGGCTAAAACTTGACTAGGAACATAAAACTTGAAAACATGTACATGTAAACACTAATTAACTACAGCTTAATTAATGAAGACATTTTTTTTTGTAACAAAGTTGTTACACCATACGGGGTAAGTTGTTACTATAATTTTATGTAAACATACGGGGTAATTTGTCACAATGTGTAAATCTCTTATACCATTCTTTTGTTTCAACTTTTCAGTTTCTTGGTATCGTTAACAGTAGATCAAGTAGAGCTCTAGAATAGACTAAAGTAATAATAGAAATATCAAAATATGACACCTGAAAGTTGAAACAAAATTACTTTACATGTGTAATGTAATTGGGGTAGGTTGTTACATCGACACGGGGTATAGATTGTTGTAACAACCTACCCCATGGGTGATTTTACACATAAAATCAACTGTAGCACAGCCATTAGGCAGAATTACAGGGCACGGCTCAGGGGTATATTAGTGACATATATGTACTATATTTACAATACCAGACTATCATCATGTGCCTTCAGTTGTAAGAACTATTACAAATTTTAACTTTTGTCAAAAATTCACTTGGAACGGCAAAAAATGGTTTTTGTTGATTTACTTTTTAATAAAACAACGGAGAAACCTCACGACCGGCAGTTCATCACAGCTATGTGTAGGCTGTATAGATGCCACGTTAGCACGAACTCTCTTGTGCCAACTTAAGCATACTGAGGAACTGTAACAACTGACCGGTGTAACTGCCATCCCGGTCTCCCCTAAAAGCCCCCCCCCCCCCCAGAATACGCGCATGTATTGGGTGGGGGGGGGGGGGTGGCGGGCGCAATGATCACTTTGAATCGCAGAAATCAGCAAACATTTTTTTTTTTTATAATAAAATCAAATTTTGGGGGGATGTTTATTTTCTGAATCTTCAATGTTTCATGTGTTCTCTGTAAAATAAATAAATAAATAAAAACAAAGGGATTAGTTTCACTGCGAGTTGTGTTTCATTTTGATATGATGAGTCACGGACATGGGAATTTTTTTTCCCCTACGAAATTTCTTACAACACACCTTAACATGGTTTATATCCACTTGGTCTACTATCAGTTGTTCCAATTCTCTACATACCACATAGGCTAAACCCATTTTGTCTAGATCTACTCACTATTTGGTCTAATTTCCATTTGGTCTCAATACATAGGATTACTTGGTATACTTAGTCTAATGACCAACGTGGTAAATTGCCAAATCGTCTAATTAGGTTGGTTGAATTGAATTTTCGTCTAATTCCAAAATGAATATTTGGCCTATTACCGGTTTATTGCAGGAAGTGACCAAGTGGTGAGATATTAGACAAAATGGACATTAGACGAAGGGGAATTAGACAAAATGGTAATAGGCGAAGTGGCAATAAGACCAAATGGCAATTAGACGAAATAGAATTACTTAGTAGACCATGATATGGGATGAAACCAAACGTGCACTAGTCAAAATGGGTTTAATTATTAGACCAATTGGCAATTTGCTCTTTACATATTCCTTCACGTATCTGTAAAGTTTACCTAAAACTACGAAATAACCCCTCCCCCTCGACCTCCGATTAAAAAAAAAAAAAAAAAAATAGACGACTCGCTCTCAGCTCATTCAAGATCAGCTAGGTATCGCGCGCATCTCATCGACCTTGTTTTTTTGCTTTGTTTATTTACTTTTGATAAGTGGGTCGCGTCAATGGGGGTTGAATTCTGTCTGGATATCTGCGCAACGCGCTTTGCGGCTCGTACGCGTTCACCGCCGTACCCGGCCCGGCGCGTGCTGCATTATCAAAATCCCGCGCATTTTAAAGACACTGTACTAACGTTAGATCTATAAAGTTACACGTGTGTGAAAAAGAAAAAAGGAAAAAGGGTTTTCTTGTACGGTACCTCCGATCGATACAAATCATCTGGATTAACTTTAGTCATGGATCAACATGTGAACGACGAACAGGATAGTCGGTATGTTATGTCAATAGACCTAAAGTTAGTTGTCTAATTTTGCGCAAGATCGATCAGTAACCAACCGATTCTAATTTCAAATCTGATCAATCATCATCAAGTCAGTGTTGACTTTGCTTTGGTCTCACTTATTAATGTTAGACTTAAGAGGTCTAACAGTTAGAGAGGTTAGAATCTAAGTTAGATCGAAATAATATATGGGCCTGCCCTAACGTTAAGCCTAAGGCAACTGATCTAAAAGTTAGTCCTGGCCAGTGCCGTGGTAGGCTATCACAACTAAGTTAGAGTCTAGCCATGTCGAGTTGAGAAATTTTGATCTAGATCTAACTATTAGACTCTAACGTTAGTAGTACCGTTAGACCTAAAAAGTAAAAGTGATATGTTTTGTGTTTGACAGAACTTAGACTGAGCAGTGAAGGGGGGCCGGGGAAGGGAAATAAAAAGTTTTGACAGCGCTTTAGCCTTTGTAATTACGAAGTTTGTTGTCGAGAAACAAGTGAGTTGACTATAATTTTTCTATTCAAACCCGATTACTCAAACTCCTACAAGGTTCTTCAGATAGTGAAGGGAAATGAAGCTAATAATTCCCGAAGCGTCTGGGGAAAACCCGCAAACATATGGGTTCGAATTCCTGAAAAACATGACAACATACCATTGAAAACGAGACACAAAAGATGACAAATCTAAAATGGCATCTACCGCCAATATGACGTCATAGGAAAATTCTGACCAATCAGAGAACGGGATACGGCAGCTGCTCTAATTAGTATGTCGAAAATGCAAATTTTGGTGTGGCATGTTCTCTCTTCCCCGTAACTCCTTGACGAACATCCCGGAGGAAGTCGCGCCGATAACATGGACACATCTAACTTTTCCACAAACGGTACAGATTATTCACAACCATCAGAATCACAAGGACAATCTATGGATCACTCAGAAGAATCAAAGGGAAGTCGGAAGGCAGGAGAACGAATTTATGCATCAAAAGAGCAAGAAGATGACAAGTAAGTTCGCCGATTTTTCGTGCATGCCACGGGCTTTTAGCGTGGAGCATGTTCAACGTGTGTCACATGACGAAGCGACCCCAGCGTGTTTTTGTGTGTGATTGGCTTGACAAAGGATCGCTTGTATTTTGGAAAATATAATCGAAGCGGTGGAAATAGTGTCGTTAAAAGTACGTGTTAAGCATGTTTAGCCATCGTGGTAAACCCTTCAATGATGGAAATTAGATGTGCAGATACACAATTATGATTGTTGTTGTTTTACTGGTCATCTGTGTGATTAAATCGAGTGTTTTAATCGGTATGACGAACAAAACGAACATTCATGCCACAGACCACGTGCGAGACAATGACAGTGCATAACAGATGGATTCGATCGCCGCGTCATGTCTCGCCCAAACGCTCAAGATAAAGCCTGCTCGCTTCACGTAGCAGCCCAACCTGAAATCAATTGTCCATAGACCGTATACATGAAGGAATACAGCTGGTGAAATCAGAGCTGAAATCAGTCTTACTCTTAGCCCTTGGCCTTATTGAAATTCTTCATTAGCTTTTCACATTCAGTTGAAATTATGATTGTTTTCTGAATATACTAGTGCAGTGGGCATAATTTAATTTAGAACTCACACATTTAAGATTTCTTCTGCAGTTTTGGTCCTCAATGAATTGAATTTTGAAAGAAAAAAAAAAAAAAAAACTTTGTCAAATCATATTGTATTTTGTAGTCTAAATTAATCGCTTTAATCCCACCTCGATAACATTAGCTCTTTCGTCATATCATGTTCATTATTTTTTTGTAGGCCCCCTAAATTCTAATTTAAAAAAAAAAAACGTTAGAGTGGTTAGACCTCTATTTTGTAAAATAAAATAAATTATTGAGCGTAAAAATCACAATTTATCCATCTTAAGCGGAAAGTTGACCTTGGAATTCAATTGATTTTGATGAAAACGACCATTAAAGTAGTAAATGTGAAGAAAAATATGTTGGTGTTACAAGAAAATCCATGAAAAGTAATTGAACCAGGTTTTAACAGTTATTTTGAGACGTAATTAGGATTAGGCATTAGCTGCTGTGGCCTATAAAATGTTATTTCAAAGGAACCAGCTTATTTGACGAAGGGTATAGTCCTAGCATTTTTAGATCTTTTTACATCAAATTTGCCCAAATGTTGACTTGGTACAGTGTATGAAATATTTGCAAATTTTTGGAGCCCCCGGGTCCAAAATTGGTTAGGCCTACATGTAATTGGGTGACACCAACTCAATTTTGGGCCAAATGCTCAGGACTGCACCCTTCATCAACAAGCTTGTCCCATTAGAATTTTTTTTTTAAATTAACCTTTTTGTTTATAAATATAGATACCCACCTCTTTGATATTTATATAGGCTACAATATGTGCATGCCCCTATGAATTAATTTTGTATAACAATTGTTTCATCAAGGACCCTGAAAAATCCAATTTATGGAATTTACTGAACACAACAGATCGATAGATTGGCTGAATTTATGATGTGCATGTAAATTTTATAACAGAGAGTTGGTGTTGTTTGGCTAGATACATTTTGTAATTTTTTATTACCGAGAAAAAAAAATCCCAAAGGAATTTCGGATTCAGTGGGAAGAGCTAAAATTTCAGAAAATTGTTTGGTCAAGGATTTGAATTTTGCATAGTTAACATTTTCTGATTCAAGTATGTATTACTAGGAAATAGCAGTATGAGTTCATTGTTCCTTTCTCCACTCCAGTATATACAGTATGTAGATGTTTTGAGTAAATGTGTAAATTTTCACAGTGGTTGCATTTTTGCAAATTGACTGGGAGTGTCGGGAGTGAAAATGCATGTAACAACACAATAATAAAAGAATGCAAACATGTCTGACATATTAACAAAATATTATTTTTTTATCTAAAAAATTGAAGATATTTTCAATTTATGAATTAGCCATAGAATCTATTTTTGCAAATTTCATGTAACAAAACATTAATTAATAAAAGAATGCAAAACTGTCTGACATATAACAAAATTATATTCTTTGATCTAAAAAAGGGAAGATATTTTCAATTTACGAATTAGCCATAGAATTATTTTTGCAAATTTCATGATTCAGTCTGAAAAATTTCCACTTTTAAAATCACAATAATATAGGGGAATTCCATGGTAATTGCCCCTAAATGGAGCATGAATTTTCTTGATTGTTGGTAATGTTGATCAGTTGATAATAATACATGATTCTTTTAATTAATACAGTTCAATAATCTCATGGTACTGAAAGGATGGGGCAAAAAAAAATTCTTCCAAACCTCTTTCTCTTTGAAATGACGAGCAAATGTGTGTCGGTATTTAATGTTAAAGAAAAACAGACATGGATTTTAATGGTGTCTGTGGATTCCATTTACATGTATTTCATTCTCATATTGAGACATGGTAGAGTGATTTTTAAATTGCTACATGACACCAAAGCTAGTCTTTTAGGAAAACGTGTGCAAATAAGAAAATTATTTTGTATGTTTTATGCTATAACAATTGAACTGCTGTAACTGCCCTGCTTTTTATCCCTTTGTAATTGACTTTTTTTTTTTTTTTTTATTTTTTTTAATATAAACTGAATTACTGTATTCACCCATTTCAACCACCAAAATCTGCAAAAATGGAATTTTGCTAAATGTATCTATGTTCCCACATGTTTCTTTTTAATGATTGTAAAAGATTTCAATGAAATCAATGACAATTTAAAAAATAAATGTTATTGAATTTGAAAGATTGTAATATATAATAACAACAACCATGGCATTAGAATTCAAATGAATACTTGTAAACTAAATAATCTATGACACACATACTTCATTTTATGTCATGTCCTATATGTAGCAAAAATTCTTGGATACAATGTATAATGTTTGAAAATCTCTGAGTCCAAAAGAGATACATTGTGGTCTGTGTGTAGAGCTAACTTTGTTAGTTCCGAATAACTTTATAATTATATCAGTCTACACGCATGTGGGTTACTAAGTAATTTGAAGAATTACCAGTAAACAGTTTTATATGTCAGCTCTTGAAACTTGGCACCCAATTTAATATGAAAATTTAAAAACAAAAACAAAAAAACAATACAATGCAAAAAGATTTTTAAAAAATGCTTAACTGGTTTTTCTTAATTTTAAATATTTTTTATTATTAAGTGAATTGAAGCATATATCATAAGATTTAAAAAAATTTCAATATGAAGAATATCCTACATGTACTGTTCTTGTACACGCGTAACAATAGTTGATGTAATCGCACACGGTAATATTTTAATTTAAATAAAGTTAAATTTATTACATGTATGTCTCTATTCCATGTACGAATTGTGCATAAATTATATTGTAGATCAAATTAATGTAACACAACTTCATTGACACAGTGTTTTGAACTGGGACCCATTTGTGCTAACATCAAATGTAAATCTAAATATCCCGCACCTGTAATGGCAAACGATGAGGTGGTGTTGAATTCCATATACTTTTTATGAACTGAAAAGCTTGTGAAATTCAACCACAATATCGGCCTCATGCCAAAAGGGCCTCACCGTTTTTAGTTTGTGTACATTATGAATGGGCTTTAAAAATGCTAAGGCCCTTCTGGCATGAGGCCGACGATATGGCTAGGTTATTTTTATTTTGTATTGTTTTTTGTTTGTTTGTTTGTTTGTTGTTGTTGTTGTAGTTTTTTTTTTTTTTTGGGGGGGGGGGGGGGGTCATTTGTTTATGGCAACCCGCCCAGATTGTTGTTGCTGTTTCAGGGCATCTGCTCTAAACTTTCTAGAAATCTGTCATGCTTCCACATACATGCACTGAAATGCAATTGTGAGTAAAATACTATCAGTAAAATGATCCACTGTCAAGGAATCCTCTTCAATTGCCATCGTACTCATGAGATGACATGAACACTACTGAAATGTTGGGCTCTCCCCAGTTCATGTAGTACCATTCACATTCATTTCTGTGTGCAGTGCTTGTGTTACTGTAGAATTATTTGAGTTAAAATACCTTATCATTTTGGTTAATGTTCAAAACCTTACAGCCATAACACAGCATACAACACTCAATCACTCACAGACTGTCTCTTTCACAATTCAATATCAAGACCACAACATTATAATGCCCTTTTATACCAAATGTAATAGGGTAATTGTTACCTGTATGGTGTTGGACATTACTGATTGCCCTTCATTTTAAAAGTAATCATATTGCCCGTTTGTAAGCAGATGGCCAACGCAATCTGCATATTACAAATTAATTTAATGAAGAAACTTAGTGATAAATTGTAACTAAAACTGCAATCGTCTAATAGTAATTAGATGATTTGTATATATATATATATATTTTTTTTTGTAAATTTAGTTTTGTTTACCGGTATCTTTTGTCCCTGACCTTGCAGGAAGCTCTTTGTCGGTGGTCTTGCCTGGAACACAACACCAGGTAAGTGTGTACCTTGCTACATGTATGTTAAAAGTCTGTAAGAACAAGGACATCGTGAACCCGGTCTAGGGTCATCGTCACCCAATGTCTTTAAGGTCGGGGCATACAGCAAAATTGCAATCCTAGTGACTGTAAGAGCAACATTATATTGTTTTGCCCTCCCCCTACGTCATGTGCCCTAATTTATAATATTTTTTTACCCCTTCCTCAGTCTATGTTTTGTAGAACCTCTGTTATTTGAATTAAATTAAATTCAATTGCATTGATCTATTTCTGCTAATAAAGGAAATACATGTATGTATGCAATTCATCTTTTTTACAGAGACACTTCAACAATACTTCTCAGCTTATGGTACTGTTCAGGACTGTGAAATAAAGAAGGACCAGGTCACAAAGAAACCCAGAGGGTTTGGATTCATCCTTTTCGAGTCTGCAGATTCAGTTACAAAAGTAAGTAGCAGAAGAGCTGTATGTCACATAGAGTACATGTAGAAACCAATAGGCCGTATTCTGAAGCATGGTTTAGAATTTTACTTTGTTACAAAGTGAAACTGTAGTTCTGGTATCAAAATGTTGCTTCAGTCATGGAGATACTAAGTTAGTATCTCCATGCTTCAGTTGAGGATCAAAGCATGCATTCTTTTTTTGGAGATTAATTGAAGTGTGGGAGCTGAGGTACAAAGTTAAACTCTATTACAAACCTTATACTTGTTTAATTTTTTTTAAGTGTGCAACTGATTGTTGGGGACACTGTACGTGTATATGACTTGCCCAGTCTGTCTTCAGGCATTACATGTTACTACACCCCTTAATTTTGGCTTTTGCCAATGAGGGGGGGGGGGGGGGGGGGGGGGGAGGGGTGGGGATATATTGGACAGGAATCCTAATGATTAAGTTATATTTCTCATCTGAAGCTGGGACATTGATTATTGAGAAATATTTTCCTCTGTGCATTGTTCATACAAATGTATTTTGTTTTAATAGGTTCAAAATGCATGGAAAATATAGAGCGTTCCCAGTGACGTCATCATTCATCCATGTTAATGGGCTAAACAATAGAAACATGTCCATTGTTTTTACGGTCTGGTGCACCAGTACCTTATTGGTTTGCCTACCAACATGGCTGCTTGTGACGTCATGTGAAATCGCTCTATTCTTCAGGCATAATATTTTCTCTTTCTGTCATTTTCTGTTCTTATCCTTCTTTCCTTCCCACTATGATGAGCAATCAATACAAGTCAATACCTGATAATATTTATTCCTCACTCTGAGAAAAAAATACATGAAGTACAGTCCACTCCCATTGTATCAGGTGCATGAGATCAAAACAACTGTTTTGTTAAAGACAATCTTGTTATACTCAGCACAAAATAGACATGTTACACATGTTTGATATTAGGACTGGAAGAAGTGTCAGGAAAACTCGTATTCATGCTTATCATAATGGGAGTAGACTGTAATTATCCTATGAAGCGGTACATATTTTTGTGACTACCCATTTTTTTTTTTAATAAAAAAATTGTGTACTGATAAGGTTCACTGGATTTGTAAGTGCAGAAGTTGTGATATTAATTACAATACACCCTTGCCAGGGTGACGACCCTTCTACATACGTACAACTTGATTTATGACACACTTCTTTAATGTACAGGTTCTAGATGTGCCCGAACACAAAGTAGATGACAAGACCATAGACCCCAAGCCTGCCAACCCACTCAAGAAACCAGAAAAGAAGAAAAAGATCTTCATCGGTGGAATCGGTTCAGATCTCAAAGACGACGATATCAAATCTTACTTCAGCCAATTTGGAACGGTGAGCATAAGAATAAAACTCTTTTAAATAGAATCACTCCTAAGGGGCTTCTTTGTTCATGATTTAGTATGAAGTCATACTTTTTATTAATATTACCTGTTGGTGACTAAATTTGAAATTTTTAACAAATGTGATGCGTCACGTCGAAAGGAGAGACTAATCGCGATTTTCGAAATCCATTTTATTTGATATTATTGATCCCTGATTAATTGCCTTGAATTTGATATATAACCCGACTGTAAAGAGTAAATAGAAGTGGAGATATTAGCCTCTGAACGCGAGGAGAATTGTGCTCTTGGAAATCAAAATCAAGAGAAAAACGTCTTCGAAGTTTGCCTTCCGTTTGACCCCGCGCCAGAAAAATAAGAACATTTTGTCACCGTTGTACTCACCGAAATGCCCTAGCAACCACTTGTTACAAAGGTGAAACGATTGACCAATGAGGAGGCTGCATTCAGGTATACAGAGAACAATACTTGTCCGTCACGCATGATCGAGGCAAACGGTGATGTTGTCTAAATAACATTCAATCTTCTCCAAAAAAAAAAGCTGAATTTGGTCAGTTGTTTTATATCTTCGTCAAATAAATAAAAACTGTCATTGCTCTTCTAATTGTTTAAGAAAAGGTCCGCTTTTTAAGAAAAGTGTTTACCAAATCCTGGCGCTAATTATTTAGAAAACAAAAACTATTTTAAAAACCTTTTGGGGTTTTTATTCCGATGTTTGCGTGCGTTCTTTGAATGTCAATCGCGTATACTCTACTCATAATAAAGCGAGTCATTTTGATCTGAACTCTGTTGGAATTTTTGAACATAATAATGGTCTATAGACTAAATTATTCTTGTACAGGGGCTTATGAATTTTGTTTATATTCTTTGAATAAGTATATGATAGAGATAAGCCTCCAAAAATGTTTTAATAAATATTTGCGTCTCACGAATGTTTGGAATTTCTCTGATCACGTTTTATGAGTGGCTAGGTTAGCTTAAGACAATGAAAAAAAAACGTAAATGATTTGCTCGATCTCTGTCTTTTATTGATCAAACTGTTACCAGTAATAGAAGATATTTAATAATTTTTAAAATGAATTATTTTAAGAGTAAATCGTATTTTGTTTCGTCGTGTTTAGTTAAAAACGCTACTTTCTTAAACATTACTTTGTAAAATAAACTGCAGAAGACTTTAACCTAAATACTTGTATCAGAAGTATTATCACGTCACCTCTTTTGTATGCTCTATGTTTCCCTGATGAACCAAATTTGTTTATAGGGAGTTTAATTTCCCATCAGGACAACAGATATCGCGGCCCCCTAAAATAAAATGCTGAAATTAACATTCATTTGGATCGAGATAGCTAAGTCAAGCAAAAGTAGCTTTTTCCCCAACATAACCCCCCCCCCTCTCCCCCACCCGATTTGTTAGATTTGACATTCGTTTGCATTGCTCCGCTATCCCGGATGAAACGCTTTATTCAAAGCAGGTGTGGCATCGCACGCAAAATTTCTGAGTGCAGCTAAGAGAGTTTAGTTCGCTATTCGCTCACAAAAACGAAAACAAAGAGCCAGTTGAAATCACACATCACTATGACGGTGAACGTCCAATAAACAAACCATGCGTGCTAAGGGCGGAGCAAAACGGAGAGGGAGGAATGAGCGGTGGATCGGTTCTCGCACTTGTATGTCCGGGAAAAAAAATTATGACCGAAAAAAACACTCGCCGAAAAACTGCTTTTTTACCACTTTCCCGTTATCATTTTCACTCATTTTTTTACAGAGCAAACATGAAGCATGGTAGAACCAGAAAATTAAAAAAAAAAATTTCCTCAAAATTTTGAGTTTGTTATTAGTTTGTCGATTTACTCGGATCTTTGATCTGCGACTTCTCTCTCATTTCGACAAGACGTATCACAAATGATAAAGCCCATGCGAGGTTTGCTCAGAATTTTGATATTGTATGGTGGAATTACTACAATGTGATGTGATTTTGAAAAATACACTGTATGTTTTAGTAGTTCTTGCTTTATTATTATTATTTTCCAAGTGAGCATGTGTTGTGGCAGTAGGCCTAACATTGCTGTTGGAGTACTGTAGTGAATAAGATATATATATATATATATATTTTTTCTTTTTGTGGGGGGGGGGGCGGTAACTCACTACGTCATCCTCATGATAGTCTGTGGTGTTGCTCTTTGCAAGAAATCGACCAGGAGTAAAATAGCATTGCAGCTTTCCATTTAGATGTGGTCATAGATGATAAAACACAATTTCGAATTTCGCAGGTAGAAAGAATATATCGTCATATTCCTCATTCTTTACGGTACCCTTGTCTTAAATTCCCCTTTATGATTCCCCCTCCCCCATGAAAAGGCTTGTATTCTTGTTCTGACATTTGTAATTTCGTTTGTTCTCCTACTAGGTTGTTGAAACAGAATTTCCAGAAGACAAGACGACTGGTAGAAGGCTGGGCTTTGCCTTTGTCAAGTATGAAACATCAGATGAAGCACAGAAGGCTCAGAATAGTAGATTTCACACCATCTCAAATAAGGTAAGTTGTTATATTCTTTCTCTTGTCAGACTTCAACAATATGTTCATGGTAGGGGTGCCCAAGTCTGTGAAGTGCCCTTGCCTGCAAACACAAGTGCATGTTTTGTTCTGAGAATTCAAAACGGGCAAGAGATGTCAAAAACGTGAAGAAAAAATAACAGAATTTTAGCCACGTAATTTGGGGGCTCAAATTTTTTGTACAGTGCTGCGAACTGTAGTGAATGAATTTGCAGTTGTGAGAAACATCTGTTTCCGCAATGTCAGAAAAACATTTTGCGTCTTTTCCTGTTAAAACAACATATTCTTGCTCAAATTTTGGTGACTCTAACAGTAATAAGAGTTTGCTGTCCTTGTCTTTATTAGTACAGCTTACTGTATGAATAACCACCAAAAGTTGAACCTAAGCCAGCCAAGGCCGATGGCGCTCATCATTTTTCTTAGGGGGGCCTGCAGAGCAATCATGCGATCCATAACACTCATTCCACATTACATGATGTGATGATATACTTAACAATGGGAAAGTGGCAAATGTTTGAAATTTGCACCAGACTGATTGATATGTTATACATCTAACAAGATCTTGTTTCTGTACTTTTATTATGGCAGTGGACCATAAGGCTTCAACTAATCTTCTTTTCCCTTTTGTCTACTATTATGATCTCAGAAAGTTGAAGTTAGCGAAGCGGTATCGAGGGAAGAGAGACAGCAACAGAAGATGAGAGGAGGTATGATGGGCGGAAGAGGAGGAAGAGGAGGCAGAGGAGGTAAGATCAGTTCCATGGGTAAATCGCCATTTGGTCTAACCCCACTTTGACCAATTTCCGTTTGGTCTCATCCCACAAGGTCGTATTCCATTTCGTCTACAACCAGTTGATTGAATTACCTTATACTCTAAGGGCCACTTCGCCTATTTACCATTTCGTTGAATTCCTATTTTGTCCAGTTCATGTAATGTCCGCTTGGTCTATTACCACTTGGTCAATTGCAGTAACAAACTAGTAAAAGACCAAATATTGAAGTAGACCATTTTGCTATTAGACAAATTGGCAGTTTGACCGAGAGGTCATTGGACCAAGTATGTATTAGACCAATTGCAAATTTTACCAAGAAGGTCTAGCCCATTTGGTATTAGACAAATGGGAGATTTAGACCAACTGCTGTTAGACCAAGTGGATATGAACCGTTTCATGTACACAGGCATGATTTTTCTCCGCGGATTTCCGCGGATTTTGAAATTCAAAAAAAAAAAAAAAATCTAAAAAAAATCTAAAAAAAAAAAATATATATATTTTTTTTTTTTTTTTTTTTTTTTTTTTTTTTTTTTTTTTTTGCATTTTCATAGCGGAGGTGATTTCGGCGGTATTTTCATTGTGTATTCTGGAAATATTTTCCACTCTCACTGTGTTGATTTGACGAAGTTGCAGCCGAAGAAATCATGAATTTTCTATCTAAAATTTCAAAATTTTCCGAACCCACCCCCAGGAAGTTCGGTCGCTCCGCTCCCTCACTGGTAGCAATTTTCCTCTTTTTTTGAAATTTCTCTGTCTCATGCCTGTGTACAACCTGCCTTGTTATTCATAGATAATTATAGTTTGCTAAATTAAAGTGTCTGCATTCTGCACTGCACACAGGCTGTCACAATGGACTGCATTATGGTGGTATCTCACCTGCCATGACACAAGTCTGAGACTATTTTGCATTTCTGTCTCGGAGACATCTGAATCTCAGCGTTAAGGAAATTGAATGATGTTCTTATCTAGAGATTTTTCCAGTCACAGAGACATTTCGGAGACTTATCCGTCATGTCTCCGAGACTTCAGAGGCCTATTCGACTTATCCATTGCGGAAGTCTTTGTGATGTCTCCGCGGATGAGATACCACCTATAATGTTTAGTTCAACTGGTTGTGAATCAATTTAACGCTAAAACATTACCAATCCACCTAGGGCCAGTCTCTGTCATGAAGATTAATATTCATTTTAAAGTTGACGTGCAAATTTTGCGATTGGCATCAAATGTTGTTGGTATTGTGTTGATTTTACTGTAATTTTACAATAATTTCGTGTGGGGCAAATATGTGGACCATGGAAATTGAAATTTCAGCTCTTACCTCATGGTCTTCTGTAATATACCTCTTCTATCTTGAATAGTGCTTTATGTCAGTAAGGTAGAAACCCGTTATAACGAGGTCCTTGGGAACACAGAAATTTCTTTGTTATATCTCGTTCAATCAGAGACTCTGTTATAACTGATCTCGTTATTACGAGTTTCTACTATATTGAATCCTGGCTCCATCTATGTACTCCTGAACTGTAGATAAATAAATTAAGAGATGAGAGGTTAATTGCTCAATTAAACTTTGATTTCATTTGCCTGTAGGATATGGTCCCGGGTATAGGGGTGGATATGGAAGCTATGGTGGCTATGAAGACCCAGGTAAGCAGAGATCATTCTAAATTTTTTTTTTGAAAATTTTGCTCTGTTATTCTGTTTATCCATGCATAAAAAAAAGGTTTGTTACATATTCCTTCTTATGCAATCAACCTTGCCTAAATCAACTTGCATTTAGTTGACTGATCAGAGTCAAAGCTCTCTTCCTCATATCATCTCTTCATATTTGTTAGTTTTAACTCTTCATTAGTTTAATAAAAAAATTGTGGGTCAAACTCAAAGCTAATATTACTGAAGTCCCAATAGAATTTTAAAAGTCAAGGAAAGCTAGGATGCTCAATTTTTCAGGCAAGGCAATTATCTTTTAGGACAGTTCAGACTCATTTTCTTTAGGCTCTCTGATAGTTTGCATCCCTGTTCCTGTCACTCACTCCTAAATACCTTCTCCCTCTCTCTCCTCTCTCCTACTTGTAGGCTTCTATGGTGGCGGATACAGCGGCGGTGGCGGAGGCTACGGTGGCGGATACGGAGGTGGATATGGTGGCGGACAGGCTGGCTACCAAAGCTATGGCTCTTATGGCTCATACGACCAAGGAGGCTACAACCAAGGAGGTGGAGGAGGCTACGGTGGATATGGAGACTACAGCGGTGGTGGTGGATACGGAGGCTACGGACAAGGCAGTGGAGGATACGGCGGTGGCGGCTACAACGGTGGATATGGTAAATGAAAAGGTTGTTGACAAGCCAATGTACTACCCTGTCTTCCTATCTTCTGTATCCATAAAGGTGTTTGTAACAAAGATTGGCTTTAGTTTGAAGAGATGAAAGGATATTTCATGTCAAATCTCCAAATGGGTACACGTGATCAATATCTAGTGAATGATTTCCTGGTAGTTCTTGAGATGCAAGGGTGCAAAAGTAGACAAATTTCAATCAAAAATTGATGGGCTTCGTCTCCCAACCCCTAACCGAATTGACCCTAAATTGATATTTGTTGCAGTACGTTTGTTGGCCAAGTTTCCTCAGGATTGAAAATTATTGGGATTAAATTTTCAGAATTTTTGGTTGATTTGACATGTAATTTCCATTTAAATTTGCTAGTTGGATTGAATAGTGTCTTTACTATTGATATGAAATATTGTTTTTGAAAAATGTTAGTCAAGGTAAGTCTCCAGAGAATAGTAGTTCTTAATAGACATTCTTACACATAACAATGAATTATACTTGTATAATTTGATTTCATGATGAAGAATGATGAAAAAAAAATTAGGATTGCTGAACGCTATGTAGATAGATAATGTACTCCATAGCTGATTACATACTAAAAGTGATCGGTAATATCAGCATTGTTTGTAATGTTTATCCAGTTATTTTAATTCATTGTGGAAAGCATGCCTTTGTATCACTGAATGAAAAGTAAATGTGGACAGTCATGAGTGATAATGTGATGCAATATTCAACAAATCTGCATGTATATGTGATGTTGGATGGCGTGTTAATGCTAGTTATGATGCATGAGCCTATTTAGATTCTACCAAAAGAAATACTGTATTTTGAACTAAATCTCATATTTTTGTACATTTGCTAACAATTTGCCTGTGACGAAAAGGCATGGAAACTAAAGGGATTAATTGTTGGGATATCAATTGAAACAAAAGTGATGGAACTAGATAAAAACCAAACAGTGCAGAAATTTTCAGGGAATATTTTTAGTCATTTTCTTTTTTATTGTTTTTTTTTTTTGGGGGGGGGGGGAGAAGTCGATCTTTTGCTAAAGAGCACTCTAGATTACTTCTGTGCTTTTATTCCATTCAATGCAAGTTCACATTTGCCAAGAAATGGCAGTGGAAATTTTAACTTATAATGTGGGAGGTTGAAAATAACCATTTGAAGTACATGTACATACACTGCAGAATATTCATAACTAACAAATTAGAATCGGTTAAACCGAACATTTGCTGATCCATACATGTAACTTATCTTTTTACATTAAAAAAACTGGGGTTATGAGGGGGAAATTCTTTTGAGAGTTTCAAATCATGGACATCTTTTTCAAGTAATTTTGGTTCTTAGCACAGATTCTAAACATTGACTGTTTTAGGAATGTGTCACTTTTATATCATGTTTTTAGATGTTTTTATTTTATCCATTTGTGATTTGCTATTTATTTGTAGGCTCAAATTTAATGCATGAAACAAAAAAAGCTTTCCTTTGCTTGTCTGCTGTAGTTCTTGCAATCGTATCTTGCATGGCTCACAAATACTCCTCTTTTTTCCATTTAAGAAAAAAAGCGAACCATGGAACTTTTGTATGCAACTACCCTTCCCTTGAATCCCCAAGAAATGAAACATGTTGCAAAATATCCCTTTTCTTCTTGTGGTACCATCTTTTCAAGGTTTTCTATCCTTCTCCTCCTTTATTGCTTTTGGATAAAGAAAATGATTCTAAATGTCTAGGTGAAATGACTGTTGGCGTCACCCACCGTCCGACGAACACTGAACATGTGAGGGCAAAATGGTAATCGCGTCTCTGCCACTGAAGGTGGTGGTGCCAGAGACATTTATTTATTTTTTTCAAATTTTTTAGGATTTTTTATTTTTTTATTTTGGGGTTTATTTTTTATGGTATTGCCTAAATCAAAGGGCTCTTTTTTTTTGCTAGGGTATTGTGGCCATGCAAGATCTTGCTGCACTTAAGAAGGACTAGCTATGTGGGTTTAGCTGCTCCAGCATTACGTACTACCCTGTCATGGACCCCTCACATCGCAATAGGGCTCATTATACCCCGTCTATTGAACGTTCTGTATGTTTCCTTGCCATATCCTCACTCTGGCCCTTGTTTCCGGACCTGCCTAAAACAGTACCCCACATAGAATAACATCGGTAGATAGGATATTAATCGATTCACGTCAGAGAGTTAAAGATTTTACCTTGTCAAATAACTTGTTACTCAGAAGGGACGTTTGTAATTTTTCCCTATCTACAGAACAATCAGGGACTGGCAAAGCCCCAGTAAATCGACGTGGGGGCGGCGGCGCCCACCACCCCTACACTCGCTAAAGACGTGTTTTAAGGCCAGGAAGGGGGACCCATGAACAGGTATTTAAATATATCCTTACCAGTCTCTCAAAAGAAGAAAAGATTTAGGTGTTCGTGTTCATAGTTCCTCCACACACACACACAAACATAACTCACTATTCCATAAATTTTAGTGTCTTTGAAGTGGTCACCATGTAGAGCCTCTCCTTTTTAGTCACATGCTTTTTTGGTGTGATGTAATAGAAAAACATTTTGGCCACCATTTGTTCACACATGAGCAGTGTTCATCTTTCCTTCTGTCTCTCCTGCTCTCCAACCCCTTCTCCTTCATTGCACCATACTCTCATTTGCAACATCTTTTATTTTCATTTATCTTTTCAGTTTGCAAGTTTGTAAATTAACTCTTGATTTTTGCCTTGTGGTTGTGCTGCTGCTTTGAATTGCTAAAGATGTAAAATTTGTTAATATTTTGCTTTTTCTTTTGTGTCTTTATTAATACCATTGTATGCATTTACAAGATTCTTATCACTAATTTGCTTTTCCTATCTTTCTTTTGTCATCCTCAGATTAACGACGGACACTCCTGTGGAGTCAACACTTGCCCCTACAAAAAAAAAATGGAAAACAAAAATTGTACAGAAAAGAAAAGAAAATTAGGGGCAGGTTTAGGAATCGAGGAGTGTACTGGCGACTGAATTTGTGGAATTGCTGTACATGTTATCTTCCGTGAGGCATGGTTTATCAATGGAAAAGGCTTCAGAGTTTCACTAGGACAACTCATGCACCCGTGTCTTTCTGAAAGGAGTGCAACAAAGAATCTTGCTTCAACAAATATTAGACTTGTTTTTTGTCCGAGTGAAACTCTTGAATGTGGACTTGGGGGAGGACGTGGATGAAATGTATAATTAGCTCATCTGTACCAAAGCAAAATCAAACCATTTTTGAGAAAAAGAAAAAGACAAAAAAAAAAATTATCTGCGACATGAAATGTTTCTGAATGTGCATATGAATCACGCAGTGATATTCTGGAAATCATTTTTTATTTGCATTTCTCTTCCAATGAAATCAACAGAAGATGAAGCAAAAAAATAAAAGGATCAGCAAGTTTGATTGTGATCCTTTCATGACCAATTGTAATATAATTTAACCGAGAATTTACCCCCTTTATCTGTTCTGTTTTTGCCCTGGTGTGTTTCAAATTTATCAATCAATGCCTTGTTAATGTATGTCATATTTTTCTCGCAATTATAAAGCTTTGTATTTGTCATTTTTCCTATCTAGTGGCTTGGCCTTTCTCATGTAACTTCCATTTATTTTATGTAGTCTTTTTTGCCTTGAGTTTAATTGGTTAAAATAAAATTCCATTCCTATTGGCATTTTAAAACCCAAGTCCTGTAAAGGCTAGTGTTTAAATCTCTTCAGTTTTGTGTTTTAATTTAAAGTTAAACATAAGTTAAAATTTAATACAAAATCATTTAAAACTAACTACCCATGAAAATAATTATAAATATTAATACTCATATCCCCTTACAAATTGAAATCAATAATACATTTCTTGTAGTGATTATATTGTGTACATGATGTGTGGGAATTTTGGTTGAAGGAATCGTTCACCACATTCCAGTATTTATGTGAAAGGGTCGTGCACTGTATACTGAATTTTGATGCAATTTACCAAACAATGCGACTGCCCGAAATTTTATGTTATTTTTTATTGACTGATTTTTTTTTTCTTATCAATTTTTTATACAAAAGTGAAAAAAATGAAGAAAAAAAAAATGAAAACGTGAAACTTGTGCTCTGAAGACAGTTGTTTCTTTGAACGTTTGTGTTTGGAGTGTATGAATATGAAACTATGGTTGCTTTTCTTTCACAAATTTAAAAAAGGGAATACCTGAGGTGTTACAAGTTTAAAATAACCATAGTTTTTTCTTTGTGAAATATAATTATATCCCCTTTTTGTTAGTTCCATGGGATAAGGTAATTTGCGAGAAGACTTTAAATATCTCTTTCTAGGGTTTATATTTATTCATTTATTTTTTAATAAATTGTATAATTTTAATATCTATAAACCAAATCTTAAACTATATGTTTTGGGGACCCTTAGAATAACTTTAATATAGTATAAACCTATTTAATTACAGGTATTAAAGATTTAGGGCAGGGATCGATTAGTTCAAAGCATCTCCGTAATAAAACTCTCCATAGTTATTGTTTTAATAAAAATATGCTACATGTTATACACAATCTACATTCATCATCATTACACACATCCACTCAGTGATATAAAGTGAAGCCATGGTGCATAAAACAAGTGCAATTTTCATGAAACCGCACCTGAAGAAAAAAAATTGTATGTATACGTTTCATAGATGCACACATGCATCAAGATTTCACTGTATTCCTTCACAAATTGCAAATACAAAAACATACATCTTTGAATATTGTGATTGTTTATGTGTGGAACCTGTGTATGCATGTATGACTTCTGGAATCGTCACAACTGGTCGTGCACCAGTCTTGTGTCAGGTGTGCTTCAAATTTCACAGAAAATCCTTATGTCCGGCACCCTCAAGCAAGTTGGCCATACTCTTTGTTCAGCGATGTTGGAATGCAAGGAATTTTAGGAGTTGGCCAGCAGCAGCAAATTGCATGAACAGTTGTGACGATAGCATCGAGAGTGGTTTGCATGTTGATGATTTAAACGTTTTACTCTACAGTCTGTGTCAAATAAAATGGTACAAGTGGAAAACATTTTTTTAAGTATGAAAATTGATCACATTCTAAGTGTGTGATATTTCCATGAAGGAAAATCAGGCTTTCTTCTGCAATTTTTTTTTCGTCCTATTTGGTGCTGTAGAGATCTTGAGATATGACAAGTTTTCTATCATCAAGAAAAATGAACTTTGCTCATGCTTTTCTATTGGTTTCGCACATAATAGCCATGAATTCAGCGCACCGAAACTATAGATGTGTGCAATTTCGATTAGCTCATCACCGCACAAAATTTAGCATAACTTTTGTTTTACAAATGTAAATTATACAAAACAAAGTGCATCAGCAAGAAGAATCTTTTGGCTTTAAGTCGGTAATTTTTTCCCGACTGTACCATTTTTTTTTTACACAGACTGTACATGCATGTACAGTGGAACCTCGTAATGGACATATTTGGGGCGATTCCATGTTGTGTCCTACAGGATATTTTTACCTTTGATCTCTTTTGAACATGGAAACGAACAAATATTTTTGTAATTGACGGTGATCTTCAAGTAGTACTAGGAGGGGTACAAGAATCAAGACTTAACTTGATTGGGACACACATCCTGTTCCGTTTGATAAAAATGAAAAATAGAACACTACTGTGTGTATGGGACACAGAAATAAAAGAAAAAGCAAAGAAACAAAAACTTGTGGAATCGCCCTTTGGACCAAGCTGTTTTCTAATGGTTCTTTCTGACGATGTTCCTCTGTACGGTTGCATGTGGTTTTATTAAAGGGGAAGTTCACCCTGGAATTTTATTGGTCTTGAAAAATGAAGAAAAATAATAGAAAAATATTAGTGAAAGTTTGAAGAAAATCGACCAAAAAATAGCAAAGTTATGAATAATTAAAGTTTTGATTCTGTGACGTCACGTGCGAGCAGCTCTACCATTGGTTGTGTATCTAAATTCCATAAATGTGTCGTTTATGTCATGGTTCTTGATAAAGGAATGGGTGAATTTGATATAGTCATGTATATGAACATATGTTTGATGGTATATCTACGGCACAGGTGACATAATTGATTTCTTCTGAAAAAAAATGACATTTTATGGAATTTACACTACATAACACATAGGAGATCTGCTCGCATGTGACGTCACAGAATCAAAACTTTGAATAGTCATAACTTTATCATTTTTTGGTCGATTTTCTCCAAACCTTCACTCATATTTTTCTTTTATTTTTCTGCATTTTTTAAGACCAATAAAATTCTAGGGTGAACTTCCCCTTTAAGATTACAGGCCACTCTTGATACAACGAGAGGCTTGAGGCCTTGACTGAAATTTGTATCCATGTTTGTTTTAATGGGAGTGAACTGTATGATAAAGAGATTGTGTGTGTGTGCATTGATATGTGATGCTGACTCTGGACCACACCGTGTTCCTATGAATGGGGCTTGAAGGATGGGGCCAATAAATCTCTGAAATATTCTATCTTGGTTCAGGCTGCCAAAAAAACAAACGGGAGGAAGAAGAAAAAGATTCTGGACCAAAGACCGAGTTTGTACGACTTGGAAGTTTGTGCTAAGCTATCATGTGGTCCTTTTGTCTGTGTTGACTGATTATTCAGATGAAAGGATTGCACAATCTTCCTTTTTGCACAAACTCGGTCATCGGTTCAGAATATGGGCCAATCTATTTCTTATGTGTTCTTGTTTACCCTATTCTGACTGGGGGTGGGGGGGGTCAATTTGACCCCCCCCCCCCTGTACGAAATCCGCACAACCGCTGCAAGTCGCGACCCGGCGTTCTATGACTTTTTTCTTTCAAATGTCCCACAACTTTTGACACCAAGTTCGAAAAAAATCGGACACCCCGTTGTCGCGTTACGCAACATTATGTAATTGCAGGTTAGGCCAAAATTGAACGAAAATCATCATTTTGCATGCGTTTGTGTACAAAATACTGCTTTTCCTAAATTGCTTTATAACACTGATAATTGTGCCTTCTGAGCCTTTTGATTGATTAAATTTGTCTTTATATTGATCAAGAAACATTTCTCAAGCATAAACAATTACAAAAACAAAGAAATACATAAAGAATAAAAACAATAGAATACATTAGAAATTCACAAAGCTATAGAATACAAAAGAATTAATTTGAAATTTCTGAATTTGTCAATTCAACACTGTTGACTTTGCTACTCAGCAACTTTTAGAAAAAATTTGAGCTTCATAACTGTTTATTAATGAAATATAAACGATTTTAATAAAAAAGCATCCAATTTGCATACATGAGTATGCAAAAATTAGCGTAAATTAAATACGTGATTTTTTTTTCGAAAAAAATATATCAGCGACACCCTTTACATGTGCAGCGACGTTCGTGCAAAATTTTGCGGCGATCGGACCATCCGCAACCGAGATCTCAGGGGGGGGGGGGGTCAAATTGACCCCCTCCCCCACCCCAGTCAAAATCTCCTCTTGAAAAGTCCAGTCAGAATAGGGTTAAATGGGAGAGGACTGTGTATAAAAGAGTGAGAGAAAGGAAAGGATGAAAATGGAGATGGCGAAAAATGTGTATTTGAAGAGTGACAGGTTTGAGATCCAAGCTCTGGAAATATCAAAGATTAAATTAATTAAGCAAAAAAATTAAAGAAGCATTGCTAAGGTGACTCCTGAGAATGAGCACAGATACATTTGAACGAGATTTTGTTAATACAGGCAATCCTCTTGGTCTCAATTTCAAACGTGTAAAGGATAATGAGATTTTTTTTTATAACCGCGAAGGTATTTGGCTTTGGTCCTGAGCACCTCATTATAATGAGAGTGGACTGTACCAGGCTACATGTTTTGTTTGACAGAGGTAGAGGTAAAGTCCTCCATAGAGCCTTCTGATAAGCAGTAAAAATAGTGGCATGTATTCTTGAAATTGGTTTTGAAATCGTGGACTGAAACCATAGATTATGTAAATTTTGTGTTGAAATTATGCTTATTTCAGCGTGAACATTGAGAAAGGTTAAATATGAGCGCGCGATTTTGTCACGTCACGCTAAATTTACGCCTGTTGCTATGGTGAAGTCTACTGCTATTTAAATTATTTTAAATCAACAGTAGACTCAACAGTGGACTCATTAATTCATAACTGTGGGCTCATTATGCTAAAACCATAGCAACAGGCGTAAATTTAGCGTGCCGTGGCAAAATCGCGCAGAAATAAGCGTAATTATTGGACAAAATTTACAATAATCCATGGTTTTAGTCCACGGTTTTAAAAACCACCTATGAGAATTCGGGCCAGTATGATTACAGTCATCTCATGGTATAATGAGCATGGCTACTCCTTTGTACAGTATGTATTGTATAATGTGCTGCATAATGCCACATAAAACAAGAGGGAACACTATGCATATCAATTGCCTAGCCTTCTTGGAGACAAAATCCGGTATCCAAACTTATGACAGGATATCCTACTTCCACTTTAAAGTGATACTCCACTCGATTTGAATTGTTCGTTGAGCTGGCATAAAATTGTATAAAACAATAAGGATTTATGAAGGGTTGGGGGTTCATTATAGAGAAAAGAAAAATTAGAGCCAGTCAGGTAACTTTGAAATCTTGCATGTCATAAATGGTGAATTGATTTGAAAGGAAGTCAGTACCCTGCCTCTTGTAATGATGGTTTTTAATTGCGACCAACATTGGAGCAAGATCACTCCATCCCTGCCCCCTGTAATTGTCTTTCATTATTTTTTTAACGCTGGCATCTGAACCCCCTTTGGAAAAAAGCTGTTGAACCTTCAAACATTGGAGCACTCTGCTCCATAACCATACTCTGTATATTTACACTCAAATAAAATACAAACTTCAAGACATAATACATATTTCACATAGATTTGGTTTATTAAAAATGCAAGAAATAGTGTACACATTATGTTAGAATGAGGAAGAAATCTTTTTTTCTTCAGAAAATGAAGCCAACTCTGAAAGCCAAATGTATACTCTACATTATTACATGTAAGTTGTAACCCCATTCTGAATGGGTGTTGGGGGGGGGGGGGGGGAGGAAGGAGGTCAATTTGAAGTTTGCAACTGCTGCAAATCACAACCTGGCATTCAATCATTATCTTCCTTCAGATGTTTTGCAAATTTTGAGACTAAGTTAAAAAGAAATAAGAAACTGTTACGTTACACAATATGCAATTGCATGTCAGGCCAAATTTGAACTAAAATCAACATTTTGCATGTTTGAAAAAAGACTGCTTTTCCTAAATTGTTTAATAACACTGTCAATTGTGCCATCTGACCATTTTGCTTCGTTAATTTTACCCCAAAACTGAGCAAAATACACTTCTGAAGCATTAAAAATCATAAAAAGTAGGAAATAACAGAATAAGATATAAGATCTGGCTATCGACAATGAAAATCAAATACATAAAGTAAAATAAAGTACATTAAGTAAAATAAAGTAAATTAAGTAAATAGACGAAACAGAGCAAATATTCTATAACTAAAACTTTCCTAAGAAGCAGAAAAGTAAAAGAAAGTAAAATCTTATAAATGAAGCCTGTACAGTCCACTCCCATTATGATGAGCATGGATACAACATTGTGTTATAACTAGGCATATGGCTTCATAACAAGATTTAATAATAACAAGCTGATTGAGTTGGTCCCAAGTACCTTCATACAACAGGGGTGAACTGTAATATTAAATACTTTGCAAGTAGCGGACACGTAAAAGAATTCAAGAAATTGAAGTTATAAGAATTCAATTGTGAATCTTCAGTCTGTTGAAGCAGCTTCTATAGAAAGCATTAAAAGAATTACATTATAATTGGAATAATTTTGACACATTAAAATGCTACACTGTGACTGCGTTAGCGTAGGCTAAAGTACTTGGTACGCTCCAAAATTTTATGAAGTAGATTTGAACTTCATATTTCAAAAGAATAAATTTACAATTATTCTGTTCCACAGCTTTATGAAACACTGGAGGTTGTCTTCTGTGAAAATTATATCCACTACAGTCTTTACCTTTTATTAAAAGCAAAGATACATGATTTCATTACAAGGCAGTCCTCCCAGTCACAAATTCAAACATATCTACATGTGTTTATACACATGTAGATGGGTGTTCAGAAAAGTGAGATTTCTAAGGTAATTGGCTTGGTCCCAGCACCTTGTTATAAAAGGAGAGGATTGTATTAGGTCATAATCAAACTAAGTGGGACATTTAGCAGAAATTTTAATGTGGCGCTGTGCCTTTGAAAATGCAAATTAGGATATGAAATCAACACACAGGCTTCTTTACAATACAAACAATTATTTAAGTTCAAACATTATGTGATCCAGTTTTCTTACGCTGTATAATTGATCAAACAGGAATTTGCACATATGGGACTATGGTGCTTTAAATGCCTCTTATTCTTATATCTAGTCACTTTTTTCAGATTTTTTTGCTTAAAGTAATTATCATGAACTACTCTAACATGGCATATACAAACAGGTAATTTTGATCTAGTTATTTACTTGAATTGTTGAATTAAAGGCACTGGTCGTGTCACTCGCGTTTTAGATGTCGTGTCACTCACGACACATAGAGGTGGACCATTTTCCACAGAGAAGGAATGATTGATAAGGACAATAAATGTCACAGAGGTACACTATTCATGTACATATACCAGCACTTATGGTACCCTTAGAGATCTACTTGGGAACAAATCCAACCATAACCAATGATGGTCAGAAACCCATGTCTTTTTTCTGTCATGTCACTCACGCACTGTTTTTTAATCATAATATCCAGGACCAATAGTAGAATTCAAATCCAACTGGTAATGACACATGCAACTCCTACATTATACATAATATGGTAGTCATGATCCATTCATAACCTACAAGTGCAAAGATATGCGCCCTTCTATCAGTCCAAATGTCGTGTCACTCACGTTTGAATATGACCATAAGCAGTTATAAGGACCCTTATCAAATTTATTACAAATCATGTACATATTTACACCACAGTCGCCACTGCACTGAGCAACTGGCATTCAGATTCTAAATGACTTATTTTTGTCAAGGTACTACTCCTGTCTTAACCCTATTCAGACTGGCATTTTCAAGAGGAGATTTTGACTGGGGGGGGGGGGTCAATTTGACCCCCCCCCTGAGATCTCGGCCGCGGATGGTCCGATTGCCGTGAAATTTTGCACGAACGTCGCTGCACATGTAAAGGGTGTCGCTGATATGTTTTTCTTGAAAAAAATTTTCACATATTTAATTTATGCTAATTTATGCATACTCACGTATGCAAATTAGATGCTTTTTTATTGAAATCGTTAATATTTCATTAATAAATATAGTTATGAAGCCCAAATTTTTTCTAAAAGTTGCTGAGTAGCATAGACAACAGTATTGAATTGACAAATTCAGAAATTTCAAATTAATTCTTTTGTATTCTATTGTTTTTATTTCTTATTTTTTTCTTTGTTTTTGTAATTTTTTATGCTTGAGAAATGTATTTTGATCAATATAAAGACAAATTTAATTAATCAAAAGGCTCAGAAGACACAATTATCAGTGTTATAATGCAATTTAGAAAAAAACAGTATTTTGTACACAAACGCATGCAAAATGACGATTTTCGTTCAATTTTGGCCTGACATGCGATTACATAATGTTGCGTAACGCGACACCGGAGTGTCCGATTTTTTCGAACTTGGTGTCAAAAGTTGCGGGACACTTGAAAGAAAAAAGTCATAAAGCGCCGGGTTGCGATTCGCAGCGGTTTCGCGGCAGTCGCGGATTTTGTACAGGGGGGGGTCAAATTGACCCCCCCCCCCCCCCCCCCCAGTCTGAATAGGGTTAATGTGTTTGGCTACAGTAAATTGCCATTGATCTAAACCCACTTTGACTAATGCCTGTTTCGTCTCATCCCACACGGCCTAATTCTATTTTTCCGCAACCAGTTTGTCTAATTACCATTTTGTCTAATTCCAATTTCTTCTAATGTCAATTTTGTCTAATGTCCACTTGGTCTGACGTCATTTTCAGTAACAAACTGGTAATAGACCAAATATTGATTTGGGAATTAGACTAAAATGCAATAAGACAAATTGGCTATAGACAAATTATAAATTAGAACATGTGGTCATTAGACCAAGTATGTATTAGATCAAATTGTTAGTAGACCAAATGGGTTTAGTCCATGTTGTATAGACAAACAGAGAATTGGACCAACTGTTGTTAGACCAAGTGGATATAAACCATTGGCTACATGTGTAATTAAACCTGGGTTTGACAAACACATCCAATCAAACTTAAAAATGTACCATAATTTTTTTTATAGATAAAAAAAAGACACCCCAGCCATTTTGTATGCACATTAGCAATACTTTACATAAAAAATAACATGTCCAGAGGTAGGTTTTTCAAGAGCTGTTCCTGAAGAAAATAAGAGTCACTTGAACACAATTCTCTGCTGAATCCCAAGTTGTACAAATTAAACAGTGGCGATTGTCTTCTTAAAAATAGTTTTAAAAAGTTGAGTACTGTTTCCTTGTCATCATCTTCCCCCTCGGAAACCTGCATGGGAGACAAAGAGAAAATAACAATGCATTAAAATAAATTTGTAAAAATACATTTAATTGGTAATGGGTTGAGCAGTGCATGAATGGAAAATGTAAGACTTACTCTCCATGTGATAGTAGGTACTTGTAGAAAAACAATTCTTTGATTACTTTTCAACAAATTCTGTCTCACACACATTATTACAAGACAATTCACCTATTCCCACTTTCCAATTTCAGTATGTACCAAGATTTTATTATAACAAGCTTTTATCAGGAGTGGAAGGTATTTTTCACCCCCCCCCCCCCCCCCCCCCCTTTTAGCCTTCCAAAGCAGTGTCAATGTGACTTCCCCAACTGAAGTTCTGAACAGAAATGCCACTTTTCAGGAAATTAAATACTTCAAATTACAGCATATTTATCTTTTCTCCCAGCCCTTTCTTCAGCTTTTTTTGCCCACTTCCACTTGCTTTTTCAGGATATTTTTGGCAATTTCAGGTTTTTTTTTCAATGATTACTGAGTGGCATTTCTGTCTGAAGACCATTAAAAGCACACAATGAATTCAAGATATGAATCCTAATGGAGGCCCACTAGTTACACAATAGTTGATAAGGGAGACATCAAGTAAGAAACCTTTATCTCCTTTACGAAGCAACTTCAAAGTCAAGGTGAACTTGGTTTGGGTTTAGGAATTTATCTTTGTAAAAAGATCAATGAATTTCTTTTGAATTGCACATCAAACTTCAAATGACATGCTGACAGATGTTCAAGCATGAACATACATCATTTTGGCAGGAAGCTTTGAAGGGTAAGCTGCTCTGTTACACACGTCATCTGACTGCTAACGCACAACCAAGTCTGACACCATCACATTTCTCAAGAAATAAAGTCCAAAGCAAATATCCAGCAATGTCTTCACAGCTAGAGCTATGCTTGCCTCTGAGTGGACAAGTCATTTTGATATATATGCTTACCTCTACTGAAACCACCACCTCCTCTACCGCCACCACCTCGACCTCCTCTGAAGCCTCCTCCTCGACCTCCACCTCGGCTGAATCCACCACCACGACCACCTGTTCATCGAAAATGGAGATTCAGAAAGAATGACATCATTGGGAGAACCATTCTACCTTTTATACTTAACTATTTATGTATTAGACATTCAGATAGCTTTGCAAATTACTTCATTTACCCACTAGTAGTTCCAAATAGTGATTGTGTAAAATTAAGAAAGAAATCGTAAATTTCAGAAGACTGTCACTCTATCACATGATGGAAATCACAAATGGAATTTGAGAGTACAGAAAATTTAAATTCTCGATTTTAAATTGAAAAGAGTAGTTGGTACATGTAAAGGTTTCAATTTCATAGTTGTAATGTACATGACAGTTGTACATGTACTGTAGTCAATCACGAGTTGTCATTACATCTGAATCCACCATCAATTTACCACCAAAGCCACGCCCCCCCCCCCCTCTACCACCCCTTCCACAACCACTTCTGCAACCTTCCTCCAGCAGGTTGGGGTACAAACCTCTGCTGCAGAAGAAGCTTTATTCATAATGCACCAAGAGACATGCGGCGGTCACAACTCGTCGTAGGCTACGGGGCACGTGCCATCGACGTAGCCTGCGTTGCATGTGCAATGCACGCACAGGTTCCTAATTCAACTTCTGCGATTCCTGCAATTCTATAGTAAGGGTATTGTAAAAACTTTCTGCACGTCGTACATGCATTGTACCTGTGAGTACTCCGCTGCACGATTTTCTTACGAAATCCATCGTAGGGAGTTGCACGTCGAAGGTACGGCGAGTTGTGACCGCCGCATAAGGTGTTCCTGACTAATCATTACCTCTGAATTCACCACCACTCTACCACCGAAGCGCCACGCCCCCCTCTACCACCCCTTCCACCACCTCTCTTCTTGCACCCTTCCTCCACCTGTTGGGGTAGAAACCTCTTGTAGTGGTAGTAGCTCATAGGATCAATAAAAAACTGGGGGGAAAAAACAAAGAAAAATTACATTAACATGTTATGAAGTATCGGTCACATATAAGAAAAATTGACATTAAACCTGGTGTATAGTTTTGGTAACAAAAAAGGAATCGGCATAAAACCGATTAAACACTTTTAAAAACGAGATTTCAGGTAATATAACTTTCTTTTATAGGATTCAGTCTTCATATTATCTAACTGTGAATACAAATTAAATGTTTCCTTCTCCCAACACTATACACCAGCTTTAACATGTTATGAAGTAATCGGCACACAATCTGTGCAGAGAAAAGAACAAAGAACCAGATGCGGATGAGATTGAGCTCTTTCAAGATTGTGCAGGCCCAATTGTCAGGGGACAATAGTGGCTCTTTTATGTTTTTGCAAGGTCTGATATATGCAATTGCGTGTCCTACATGTAAGTCTGGATCTGCTCCTTAGAACCCCAGTAGTTTCGGTGAGAAAAGAGATATTACCTACCTAAAGAAGTAATTTGGGAATAACAATTTTGCATGATTTTGCTGTATTTGACCAGAAAGTACAAGGTACTGCCAAAAAAAAAAAAATAATAATAAGTTGGCAGTTCTGTTTATGAATAAATCAAAGACTCACCTTCTGATCTTTACTGAATGATGAAGCTGACATGTTATCTGATAATTTGATGGAGAAAAACTGTTTGAAATATGAAATTAAGGACATTTTCCAGAGCAGGGCAGACTTTTGATCAAATTAAAGAACAAGATGAATCCTCGACCGAAATATATGCCTCTGCCATTGCTAGATCAGAAATATATAGCACATTTATCTATTCATTTTCCTTCAAACAAAGACATCTTTGACCTTGATCTTGTGACCCCAAACATTCTTAGATCATAGTCCCTCCTAAATTTGTGACCAACATACTCTAAAATGTAATACGATTGTCTTGATATGGCAATATATCTAACTCAATACATGGAATTTCACAACTTGACCACTGTGACCCTTGACCTTTGACCTACAGAATCCAAAATCTAATCAGATCGTCTTCCTATGGTGATCCATAATGTTCCTAAGTTTGAAGTAGATATCTCAAGTGGTTCTTGAGATATCTCGATAACGAGCTCAATAGATGAAATTTCACAATTTGACCTCTGTGACCCTTGACCTATATACTCCAAAATCTAATCAGATCATCTTCCTATGGTGATACATACTATACTTAAGTTTGAAGTTGATATCTCAAGTGGTTCTTGAGATATCGCGATAACGAGCAAACGGGACGGACGGACGGACAACCCAAAAACATAATGCCTCTGGCACCACCTTCAGTGGGCAGAGGCATAAAAACACCCTCAGTTTTATTTATTTCTGTCATATGCCACCAGGATCATTTAATGAATCCAATTGAAACCAAAGAAACGAAGCTGTTCCATTTTTTTTTTTAACTTGAGCTAATCATATAACAATCTTAAAACTCCGTATTACAATCTAATCTCATTATTTACCAGCTCACAAATATAACAAGATATGATTTTGTAAAGGCAATTATTGTAGTCCCAATTTCAAACATGTACACATGTCTCTGCAATTTTATTACGAGTCAGTTGGCTTGATCATGAGCATCTCCTAATAACAGCAGTGGACTGTACAAACACAACACTCACATATCGTCGGCCTCATGCCAGAAGGGCCTTAACATTTTTAAAGCCCATTCATATTGTACACATTCTAAAAACGGTAAGGCCCTTTTGGCATGAGGCCGATGATTTTTACACATTTCCTCAATGTTCATTTTTTTCCAACTCCTGGGGGGCATTTCATCAAAGGACTTGTCGGATATTTTATCCGACAAATTTGCTCTCAGCCAATCAGATGCAAGCATTTCAGTAGCTTATAACAGTTTGTCGGATAAAACGTCTGACAACTCCTTTGATGAAATGCCCCCCTGATTGTAAAGGATACATAATCTGTGAGATGTCCAAATATCTCATCCACTTTGCCAATCTGTTGCTTGTTTTCCAGGAAGATGGGTGCATTGAAGTACGGGATCTTTTCATTCGTTCCATGGACCACGAGATCATCCTGGCACGGATGCATGTAGTTGCCAATTTCTAAAAATAAAACAGAAAACATCACGGGCATCTTTAAACAAACAGTACAAGAGGATAAATTTAAGCAACTTCATAGCACATGCAGCATACTGTATCCGCTGTTGTTTTCATGTGATTAATTTTTCGCTAAGAGCGGCCTCAAAACATGTTTGCATGTTCTTAAAAGTGTCCTGATCCTCTATCAACCAGCAATGTCCTCTGGCCAGTGTGCCTCATTTATTCTCTATTGAATTCACAAAAAAAGAATTTGCTTTTCTATTTTATTCCAGCTCCTTGCACAAAGAAAGACATCGTTAATCATTTACGATCCTCCAACCAATAAATCCATTACCTAAAGGCCCTATAAAGTTAGATAAAATGATGTCCCACAACGTTTTTCTCATATCTGGCCATGTCAATTATATACATTTTATTCTCCCTTCATCGTCACACCTACAGTACCCAGGGCTGCTGGTAGCTGATCATCTCTCTTTTGTCCCGGTTTTCGTTTGATCTTGCCTACATGTACCTTTCTGTCTTTTGATTGGCCGACTCTCCCCTCACCTCTTAACCCCTTTAGTTCTTTTTGTCCTCTGTGTCTCATTACCTTCTCTACTTGTAGCTCTGCTTTTTTCTGTCTACAAGTCATATATGCTTTTCTTTACATACTGTTGTCATTTTTTCTCTGATGAAGATTCTGCTAGGATCAAAAGCTCAGGCTTTTTTTTACTCAATCGATAATAAACAGACGGATGACAGTCCCAATATGACCAGACAAGCAAGATCAGACTGCATATTTATTGTAATATTACAAAGTTCTGTAGCCCCATTCTTACCTGTAACATAATCAGGTGGTCCCTGGTTGTACCCACCACCTCCATATCCTCCTCCTCCTCCCCTACCTCTTCCTCTACCTCCCCTGAATCCACCACCACCACCACCACGTCCACCGCCCCTGAAGCCACCTCCTCCTCCACGACCTCCTCGACCACCGCCACCTCTCCAAGACATCTGGGAAGAAAATCAAATGTCAAATGTCAATGTGTAATTAACGGCACATTCAAATGCCCAGTTCAAATGGAGGGTAAAACAGGGGAGGTTTTTTTTTAATCTAAATGATTGTGACTTACAATCTATTCTCTGAGATATTTTACATTATATAATAAGTTAGGCTTCTCCGGAAGTCTGTGACACTCACGCTAAAATTCAGACTCGTCACTCTTGGTTGGTTCTTATTTTCATTTTTTTTTATTTCAAAATCTGTGAGATGCACCATTCGATAAGTTCATTTTCTGTGTCATTCTGAAGTAGTAATAGATGGCATTATTTCGACTAGTAGCGACGCCCTATTTTTTAAAGCAAATTTTTCTGCTTTGATCGTAAATTTGGTCTCCACGTTGGGTATGATCGATAAAGCGTTCTTTCGGAAAACAGCTGAATCACGCCTTTTTTCAGTTACGTTCAACGCACTTCAGCCATCGCAACCGTGAGGAGCTTCACGCAATAGCCAATCAGAGCGCCCAAAATGTCCTCTGTACGTAAGAGTTCGTAGACCTTTCGTTGTGTCATGGTCTCATCCAGACTATGAAATCTTCTTGATAATGAGCTGAACTGTCAAGAAAATATGAAAGTGCAGTAAGTGTCAACAGTACTGGGCCTAAGCCTAAGACTCTCCACACATTTTTATTGCAATATTATTATGAAAAAGAAACAGCCTAGACATAAATTCATAAAGATAAACTTGAGTTGTAGTGATAATGAAAAAAATAATGTCCCACAGAATCAAACCATGTTTACACTAGAATTAGTGGAGCTAAAAATAGATAATTGCCAAATGATTTTGGTTGAAATTGTAAAATAGCTAAGTAATGAGTAAATAAAGGAAAAAATTGTCGGGCCGTCACCACATGGTCACCTCTCACAGCCGCGCGGTTACCACGTGCAAGTGTATTGAACAGTTGCATGCCCGCAGTTCGCATCGTATCTGTGCGACATTGTGTGCGGGGGAGAACTTCTAGCGGAATTCCGACCTGCATCAATTTAACCGTCCTGATCACTTTTACTCTAAATTTCACCTGAAATCATGCACAGAAGATAAACATATCTCGTACAGGTAATGAGGTATATTTAGGCCTAGATCTACATGTAAATGGAACAAAATGAGGACATATTTATAAGATTCCTTCCTATTTTCTTATCGCTCCAACTACTCAAGTTGAGCATATTAATTTAAAGGGCCCTGAAAGTCGGAGATCGTGGGGAATGCACGTTTTTCCTGAGCTCTATTGACTCGTACACAATCGACAGTGGCTTACGCAAGGGTCGGCCTACTGGGGATTAACATTCGGACAGCATGAACATGACGAAGTTGACCGAATTCAGTCAGTAAATAGGGTCAGTAGCTTCGGATTCGTGAGTCCTCAACAATTCTTAGTTTATAGTCTTCAGGCCTTATCGTCGTTTCGGAAACCACTCGCTCAAATGCTTGTACACAAGTGAATGGGGTGGAAAGAGGAAACCAATGCGTGTGACTGAATGAAACGCTGCTGTACAAAGTGAATGGTGGTTTCCTCAATCACGATTATGCCCAACTTCACAAGTGAATGGGGTGGAAAGAGGAAACCAGTGCGTGTGAGTGTGACTGAATGAAGTGCTGCTGTACAAACTACAGTCTACAAAAAGTGCATGGTTTTGGTGGTTTCCTCAATCACGATTATGCCATGCCATCACATTCTCACTCATGATACGATGTCAATACTTTAGTATTGACCTCACACGGAAAAAAGTCTACCATTCCGCTTTTACAGAAATAGAGAACAATGCATTTTGATTGTTGGGCGCTCTGATTAGCTAATGGTAGCTATCGCGAGGAGCTCCGCCTCCCGGTTGCGATGACTGAAGTGCGTTGACCGTATTGAACAACGCGATTCAGCTAGCTGTTCCCGATAATAGACCTCTTTGTCGTGCGCGCTGTCAATCATTACCGAAACGGAGACCATTTTGCAAGAAAAACTGCAAGACGCGACTTCAAAAACGGTTGGGCGTAGACCCACTCTTTCAACATTTTTTAGAATAAAGAAGAGAAAAATAAAAAAGGAACTTCAACGAATCCACTGTCGGACGTACGCCCAATATTTCAAAACGCATAAAGAAATGAGGACTTACCAAAAAAATAAATGACAAATCTAAATTTTATCGTGACTATTGTTCATTGGAAGGCACAATGGTAGTGTATTTCATATGCTAATTCGTGATCATTCGAGCGTCATGCATAAATTACTAAATTATGGAGGAACTTTTCTCCGTGCCTCATGGACCAAACTACCACACGGAAAAAAGTCTACCATTCCGCTTTTACAGAAATAGAGAACAATGCATTTTGATTGTTGGGCGCTCTGATTAGCTAATGGTAGCTATCGCGAGGAGCTCCGCCTCCCGGTTGCGATGACTGAAGTGCGTTGACCGTAACTGAACAACGCGATTCAGCTGTTCCCGATAATAGACCTCTTTGTCGTGCGCGCTGTCAATCATTACCGAAACGGAGACCATTTTGCAGGAAAAACTGCAAGACGCGACTTCAAAAACGGTTGGGCGTAGACCCACTCTTTCAACATTTTTTAGAATAAAGAAGAGAAAAATAAAAAAGGAACTTCAACGAATCCACTGTCGGACGTACGCCCAATATTTCAAAACGCATAAAGAAATGAGGACTTACCAAAAAAATAAATGACAAATCTAAATTTTATCGTGACTATTGTTCATTGGAAGGCACAATGGTAGTGTATTTCATATGCTAATTCGTGATCATTCGAGCGTCATGCATAAATTACTAAATTATAGAGGAACTTTTCTCCGTGTACCATATTTTGGGGAAAATTTTGCAACCTTGTCAATGTTGTTTTATCTAAGGTTTTTCTCCTTTTTGCAATCACTTTCTGCTCCAAAATTAGTAGTAGTATATGTCTATGTCAATATAAGACACAGTGAATAAGTTTTGGAAAAATTTCAAATCAAAATCATGAAAAAAAAAATTAAAACATCACTGAATTTTTGTCCCTCTCCCGCCCAAAAACGTGCGGGGAAATTTTCAGAAAGTGGAATTTAAAAAATAATTTTTCATCCAAGAACAAAAAAAGAAAACTTAAAAACATCAGGGAGAGTAAAAGGAACATCCACGCGTGGAGTGGAGCCGTTATGAACTTACCGAGACTAGCATAGACGGGACTACGTACGAAACATCAACACAGTCGTACTCAAAAGATTGAGCAAATGAACGACATGAATAAAACATGGAAAATTCACTTACCGAATTGTTTCCAATATTCTTCTCCTTATTTCCTTTCCTTGAGCACTGCTCCCTTATGTCCTCAAAGTAGTAAATTTTAGTATTCAACCGCTATATCGTACATCTTTGCCACCGATTCCACTGACCAAGAGAAGCAAGTAATTCAATGGCGGGATAAATTGTGCCGCCCTCTTTTGTCGAAGGTTTGCATTTCGACGATGTCTCCGTCACGAGTCGAATGGCAACAGTTAGTTGTTACCTTGTTTGTTTAATTCGTTGTTAGGAAAATTAGCTTTTGATTCACTCCCGAATAGAATGAAAAAAATAAATAACTAAATAAAAAATAGTAGGGCCTAGTAATAATAAAATAATAATATAAAGTTTTGTTTATTTTTTAAAGCTATATATGAGGTAGAGAGGCCTGGTGATTTCTAATTTTTTAAAGTGAAGGGGCTGGTCAGAAGTGGGGGGGGGGGGGGTGGGGCTGAAAGCTAAAATCGTGAAGGTATAGTAACTTTTGTGTTTTGTACATGTTTGCTGAGAAAAGGTGGCTGAACCCCCTCCCCGCCTCATTATAATACTAAAAGTTATAATGATCTTTTTTTTTTTGCTTTTAGTTTTTTTCATTTTCATGTTTGTTTGTTTATTTGTTTTGCTTTGTTTTGTTTTGTTTTAATTTATTATTTATTTTATTTATTTATTTTATTTTTTTTTTTTAATTTTTTTTATTATTTATTTTTTTTTTTTTTGGGGGGGGGGGGGGGAATAAGTCCAAATTCTATCCAAGATTTACTAGGGCAATTGTAGGCCTAAATTTCCTGCTCCCATTTTCCCCCTCCCAATGAATGGCTTAGATGTATGTACTTTGTTAAAAAGAAAATAAATAAATAAAACAGAGACAAATACAGTTAGATGTATTTCAATTCAAGTTTAATTTTATTTACAAACACATGAAGAAATACAGATTATAAGGAATTTAAAAGTAAAGACAAAGTAAACAAGACTAAGCTCTCCGGGCCCCATTACCAAAATATCTCGTCCACCCAAACCCCCATCCCTCCATCCACCCTAAAAAAAAGTCTGAGCAAAAAAAAAAAAAAGGCTAAGCTGCGGGCCCATGACAAAAATATCTCGTCCCCCCCCCCCCCCCTCTCCACCCCTAAAGAAAAAAAAAAAAAAAAGACAAGCTCCTCCGGCCCCATGACAAAATATCTGTCCAGCCCCCCCCCCCCCCTTCCACCCCTAAAGAAAAAAAAAAAAAGGAAAAAAAAAAGAAAAAAAAAGGCTAAGCTCCTTCCGGCCCATGACAAAAATATCTCGTCCAGCCCCCCCCCCAAAAAAAAGTCTAAGGAAAAAAAAGGGGGATTGACGGCAGGCCCGATTTAGGCACTCAATCCTACCCCTATGGCCGATACACGATGACCTTTATGATGTGCCGAGGGGCGGGAAAAAAACATCTCTCCATTTTTTTTTTTTTTTTTTTTTTTTTTTTTTTTTTTTTTTTTTAATACTCAAGTGTGGAAGGTAGGTTAAACATTTGCTTATTTTACGCGATGTTTACATAACACACTCTCGCATAATCGTGATCGCGATCGCAGGCACTCTATCTCTATATTTCCATTTCATTTTTTTCTCAAAGCGACCATACGAAATCGAGTGGCAGAAAATCGGAAGACTGCTGAAAATCGGTGAGTTTTTGCTCTCATTTCACCTTTTTAGTTCAGTTAAGCATTGTCAGAGATTAGTTAGGATTTAAAAATAAATATTTAAGTGCACGTTGACTCCCAAATTTTAAACGTTATAACGGGATTGAAAGTGTAAAATTAGGTTAGGGCTGCCAAGTTTTTTTTTATTCCTAAAACCACACAATTCATACAAATTTACATCTACAATAGATACAGACTCACTCAAACTAAGTACTTACCGAATGTAGGTGTTCTAAAACGATCCAGGAAAGCTGTAGTTTGATGGCTAAATATCCACTATTTCACTCACAAAATGCCAAGTTCAAATTCGCGCGTGACCCTTTTTTGCCGGCGTCTTTTACGTTCATTTTAAGCCATGCGCGTAGCTACGCGCAATCACATACTTTGAGCGCGCGCCTTTGACACGCAACGTCTAGCCGCGCGCCAGTTCTCTTATTGAAAATCATTGTTGTGGCCTTATCAGGCGTGGCTCGCGCGATTAGCCTAGCTATGTAAAACGGAAAAAAAAAAAAAAAGGGGGGGGGGGGTTGGATTGTTTCGAAGTTTGGAATAATGTGGGATCCCCAAAACTTGTTTAAACTTTGTTTGCCTTTATTCATGCATGTCAACAATGTTAGGCCTAACTCATATTTAATAAAATGGAATTATAATGAATTATGACATTGTTGTTCGAATTTTAATCTTTTATTTGTTGTTGTTTATTCTTGTATCATTTCAGATACAACGATGGACATGGACTCTACATTAAAAAAAAAAAAAAAGGGGCTGTCGAAGCCATGCAGCGCTTTCTATCTTTAATGCTCATATCTATGAAATATTATCATGATTATTTATTGTTAGATACTGTGATGTTAAGAATCTTTTATTAGTCGCCTTCGTTTTGTAAATAAACATAATGTATATTAAAGACGTCATGCAAAAAAATATTTGTTTTAAAGATTATTATTATTACACATGTCTATATTTATTACAGTTTAAAAAAATGTATATTGTAGTAAGTTTAAGTATGTTTAAGTATGAAGTATGTTTAAGTATGTTATCTTGTTTTATTCTTATATCATTTCAGATACAACGATGGACATGGACTTCACAACAACAAAAAAAAAAAAAAAAGAAGAAAAAAACGGAGCTGACCAACGCCATGCAGCGCTTTCTATCTTTATGGCATCATAATTTATGAAGATTATTATTGTTAATAGTGTGATGTTGAGAATACTTTTATTAGTCGCCTTCGTTTTGTAAAAACACAATGTGATGTCATGCAAAACCAAATATTGTTAGAAAGACTAAACATTTCTATATATTATAGTTTTTAAATATATATATTGTAGTTCGAGTATGTTTAAGTACGTTTAAGTATGTTATTAATCTTATTGTAATTTGTAAATGTTTATATTCTATTATCTCTCTTATAGTTTTTAAAATATATATTGTAGTTTAAGTATGTTTAAATAATGTTTAAGTATATGTTATATCTTACTGTAGGACCCTACGATATTCATAAATGTGTATTCTATTGATTACTCTTATATTATCCAGTGGCGGATCGGCAGGCGGGGTCGCAGGGACACCCCTCTATAATTTGAAAACTGCTCATTGACCGTACATGTTAAAATCCGAAAATTTTAGCGCCCCCCCCCTTATCATGAAATCCTGTATCCGCCACTGTATTACTATTAGTTTTCACAAGCCTATCGCATAGAGAATTTTTTATGCCATATCTAAATTGTTTTATTATAAAATTTTCACGCCAGGCGAAGGAGTCGTTTGTTTGCAACAGACGTTGTCTACTGATCGCCAAATCTGACAAGAACTTATGCTCAAAGTAGTGAATATATCACCCAATTCAATTTTACTATCATTTTATTTCCATCATTCTCCCGATGATAGATTGAAGATATAATTTATCTCGGCATATATGGGAGTTGATCAGGAGAATCATGGGGAAAAAATGATAATTGTGCATCTCTTGTAAGGTAAGCATGACGAGAATTTAGATTATGTCCTATACCTTTTCTTCTATTTTTTTACTCTATCTCGTTCTTCATCTTTCACTTCGTCTCTCTCTCTCTCTCTCTCTCTCGCACACACACACACACACTTTCTGTCCTTCTCACACCAGCTCGGTTATATTAAGAGCCCAATATTGACCAAATGTCACATTGATAATCGTCGGGCCTATATGTGACAAGTGCATATATCCATTTACTGTATGTTATAATAATGAGCATAAGCATTTTATATGTTTGTTTCAAAAGTAAGAATAGAATAATTGAGTAGTATTGACATATTTTGCTCCCAATGCGACATAAATGCTCCGGCTGTATTTCGTCTTGTAATATACGCTTGCTTGGGAAGGCCTTATTATATAGTCATTTAGACTTCGATTATATAGTCTGTGT
>CALNVZ010003433.1:21638190-21668154 GCA_940671915.1 Paracentrotus lividus | reverse complement strand
TTTTAAAAAAATCTTTCCCTTTTGAATACTGATTTTTTTTTTTATTTGTGACAGGGAAAAACATTTTAAGGGAGATTCAGAAACTTGGGAAATTGCTAATTAACAGATAATTTTTCAAACTGGAAAATGATCCACTAAAAATAACAGGGAAACCAAAGGGCATTATATAATTTTAATGTAAAACCATGAGTATAAACAGCATACCATCATTATTATGTAATCAACTTATTATGTGTCCACTGAAATGAGTCCTCCCAAGTTAAATGTATCTATTTGTTTACTATATAAGAGTTAATCATCTTTCCCCCCAAAAACGAGCAAAAGAAATTCACTTTTTCTTCTTCTGGATTACACCACCAAACCCAAAGAGGAAGAAACCAGAGAAAAAAACAAAGTTTGGGCTTTCCCGCGTGCTACCTCTGCTTAACAAAGGAAGGCCATTTCTTTGGTTTGCCCTAGCAACCCAATGTAAATCAAACGGGATTTCTGGTCAGCCAGGTTGGATGAGTAAGCTCCAAGACATTCAGCCTTGAAAGCCGTTCTTGATGCAATGTGGGGACATGGTTTATCCTCGGTAGGCTGGGGATGTGTTGGCAGTTTCTTCAGGGGTAGAAGAACTGTGAAAGAACAAAAAAATGAGATTGATGATTGATTAAAAATATTTAAAAAATTATCGCTCCAAATATTGCTCTAATATTTTGCTCTCCAGTTTGTAGTTTAACAAATTTGTTGCAACGCAACAGATGGAAGGGAATTTCGATAAAAACTGTCGCAAGTTGGGGATTTAAATTTCACAAAGATTTTTATAAGCAATTTTGTGATGTTAATTGGATGTATTGAGAATTATGCTTGGTCATTTCTCATTTATTAAGAGAACAAAATGCTCAAATTCATTGTTTGTATTAAACAGTAGGGCTAAAATAATAACAACTGTTCAAAAGGGCCCAAGGCAATAAAGGCTTTCTCAATTTTTGGTTCAATAGCGTAGTTACCCATTAATAGTCATTTTCTGGTCTTATTATGGTGTCCTTCTTTAAATTAAAAACATGGGGAGTTCGATATGGATAGTGCAATCCTACTGAAAAGAGGAAAGATCTTCGAACAATACTTAGGGGAACTGTAACCACTACAAGAGCATTAACCATAATAGAATAATCCCAGGGGTTCAAACAAAGAGTTTTAAAGTAGAAACTTAAATCGCACTTAATTTAGTTCTTGCGTTATAATTTACCGTTCCACCCCCTTTTCATTGGACTCACATGTTGCTTCGGGGGATGCGCGCCATTGGAGAAAAGTCTATTCAATCAAATGCGCGTTTATAAAAAACCAAGAATTACGCGTAGAAGTTAAGTCGGGACCTCCTTTAAAAGTTCTACCTAACCTCTTTGTTGTTGGAAAAAACCCCCCAGGTTCTTTGATTCCATTAAATAAATTAAATAATATCTTTCATAATTTCTACCAACAAAGAGGTAAAATAATGAAATTATGAATGTTAATTTTAATTTGTGACATTTCTCCCAAGCTTTGCCATATTTTGTCGTGCTTTGATATTATGTAAAATGCCCCTTTTCATCGCTTTATAGCAGGAATCATTTCATAGAAACTGTTGTGAGATGTTTTTGTAAGAATAATAGGGTTCATGGACATTTGCTTCGGGCAAAAAATCGCTCCCATTATAAAATTCCACCCCTAATAGAATGCCTACCAACCTGGGACTTAACAGTATAAACCACTCTTTTAAATCTAAATCCTTAAAACCCCTAAAACCCTAAACCTCTACATATTAAAAACCACTTACTGGCCAACTTCCCCAAAAACCCCCAATTATTTTTAGGAACATAATTAAAGACTAGAAAGAAGTTCGCTGGAGAAATTGTCGTTTGTTTCAACTCGGTAAATAAGGACTTCGATTCTCTTAGCGAGGCTTCATTGCTGGACCTTCATGGATTGCTCGTGTTGGATACGGATGGCTTCTAATCTTTCCCGATTTCTCAATGGGCAAGATGTGGAAATTGGAGGATGGGGACTGCGTGTCTCCAGATTAGAACGAAACAAGTTCTGTAGGAGAAAGTAAAATATGGATTAGGCCCTGTTAGACAAGTTTTGTTGCCGATCAGTGACCAAAAGCAACTCCATCAAAAAACATGCCAACATACAAATAAAGGCCAATTGTGAGTTAACAAAAAAACTTTTACAGGTTCAAACCTTGCCTAAGTCCAAATCTGTTGACTGGAAAAAAACTGACTTTAAGAAGGGGCTAAAAACAAAATAAGGAATTAATGAAGAGGGGGAAAACCTGGAAAGACCTTGGAATCAAGGACGATTTTTGGATTCAGGGATCGGAACACCTTAACGACCGACTGTCGAGGAATGACAAGAGGGTGAAAAAAAAATGAGTACAGCTTCTCCCAGTTAGAGGGCATTCAGAGGCCAATTCGCAAAGGATTTCCAACCATTTGAATCTCCGGACTGGATCATGCACTAAAAGCAGTGTATGTTTTAAAAATGTGTCATTGTTTGAGCACCAAGCAACAAAGTATCAAAAGGTAAAATTTTCCAAATAAGAAACTTCAATTCTCCTAGGGTTGAGGGCACTTGAAAGTTTCCCATGTGGTTCCAATCATGGTCTCCAAGGTGCTAAGAACAATCCCAACAGAAGGTCATAGCACCAGAAACAGATAATGCAATGCATCTTTCCATTTTCTTTTTTTTCTCCATTTTTGGGGGTTTTTTCTGGGGCAGGGAGGGAAACATCGTTTTCCACTCTACTGGATGTTATCTTCCTACTGGGACAGAGTCCAAACCTTACAGGAGATATAAAGTTTTTATTGGCAAAGGAATGATCCTTAAGAATTTGATAAACAAACCCAAAAAAATTCAATTTTTTTTTTCTATTTACCTGTTCTTTCAGGGACTTAATTAATAATAACAAAAAAATGATTTGGAATCTTTCGGACCGCCGGGCACTGTCGGAAGGCATGGCCTCCGTTTTGCCAATGCGGAAAAAAAGACATTGCGCATGTTGGAGATTTACAATTCCATTTTATACCATGAACATTCTTTTGAGATATTGACCCAAATCTATTTAAGTTGTATCTCAGGATATTCCAACTCAGGAAGGATGGTACGATTGTAATTAAAAGTATAAACATGTTTAAGTTGATTTCCAAGGTCCTCAGAAATTGCACAACGGAGTCATTAATAAAACCAGATACCTTTGATGTCCTGACGTCAAAAATCTAATCAGGTTCATCTTTTCTCCCACATGAACCCCAAGTTGAAGTTGATCCATAAAACGGTTCAGAAGGTTACAGCAAGAACGTGCCATTTCATGTATACAATTAGTTTGTGACCTTGGCCTTGACTTTATGACCGTCAAAATATAATAAATCTTATGCTACCCAATATGCGCACACATGACCCAAGTTTGATAGTTCATCCTCAACTGTTCTTAAGTTATCGCAAGAACAAGCCATATTAAACACCATGTCCTCTGGGCCTTTGAACTTTGGACTCATGACTTCTAAATTCTAATCAGTTTATTGTCCGGTCCCCCCCATATTGCAAATTGACCCAAGTTTTGAAAATTGGATCCGTCAACGTTTTAAGTTATGCGAAAGAACCAGCTTTTTATGTACACAATGACCCTTGTGACCTTTGGACCTCATGACCCCAAAATCTGATAAGTTCATTGTCCCATATGTAATAATTGATCCAAGTTTGAGTTGATCCCTCAAACGTCTTAGTTAATCCGAATTAGTAGTTAATAAGGTATATATGTTAAATTGATTGCTCGGCCTTGAATCGACCGCTTAGCTGAATAAACAGCAAAATATAAAAATCTATACCTTCAAATCAAATTAATACCAGTGGTGTAAATTTGAAAAAAAGGCAAGGAAAATAAATCTTTTATACACTTAACCTTTATGCTTATTAGCCCCGAATTGATTGAAAAAAAAAAAAAATAAATCGCCAAACGATGCCAATAAAAAAAGTAAAAAAAAAAAAGAAAAAAAAAAAAAAAAAAAAAAAAAAAAAAAAAAAAAAAAAAAAAAAAAAAAAAAAAAAGCAAAAAAAAAAAAAAAAAAAAGAATTTCCTTACATTAAGAACACGCCTTAAACATAGCATCCTCCACCCCTACGCTCTCTCCCATCAAGTTTTTAATGACTAAAAACTATTGAGATGCCGCAGGCGAAAAAATGCGAAAATCACAAGACAGATCGCCTGATAAATTTTCTACAATATTGAGACATTCATTGTACAGCATGACTATTCATTGTGTGGTGTATGCTTTGCGAAATAAAAAATGGAACAATTTTCCCTCCGCAAATGTACGCCTCCACCACTAATGATACCCCAATATGCTGACACGTGATCCTGGACACCTATTCGCTCAACAAATAAGACAAGTGTTCCAGTAGAATAATTTACATTTAGAATAAATTTCCAGCTTCAATACCAATACTCCTTATTTATATTTTACGTGTCTGCTTTCCAATCTTCCGCGTATCTAGCTAGGATTAACGCAGGCGAGAATTCAGATGGCCTACCTGGAAACAGTGCAAAGACTTGCAACGATATTAAGATGGCGTCTGCCAATAGCTGCATATTGATTCCATCCTAAGCTTGACGTGATGCTGATGCAAAAAGTCCTCCAGAATATAAATCCACCGTGTTACAGCGCCCGAATATAAAAAGAGCGGCCTACCTAAACAATGAACGTCCGGCAAAGCCCCCAAAATGCTCTCGCCCCCCGAAGATCCGCTATTCTCAACTGCTGTCTCGAAAAATAAACTCGAGCCGCGTGGTAAACTTGTGGTGTTTAGATTTTGGATTAGATTGCTATATCTCTATACCACTACGGTGATTTAACACCCGTAGTGTTGAATTTTAAAACCCCAGCCTTTTTCAGTGTACAGAAAGTCGGTCAACGCATTAAGATTTTGATGTTCGAGCTGGCTTCATAAATAACTCTACAGTCAAAAGCGACAAAAATTTGAACAATCAAAATTATGCCAAATTTTCACTTTTGTATAAACCTTGCTGTACATTAAGTCAATAGAGAGAAATCAAATACCTGCACAAATGCCCGCAATTTCGGGCTTTATAGCTTTACCTAACTAACATTGATCTTGATTCAAATTACGCCTATTCGCAGAGCACACTGAACCACGACAAACCCCCAAACTTCTTCTCATTTGCCATGATTTTTTGTATTCTTCTGCCACTTGAGACGCTTGAAACATCGGAATTTTTGTGCAAAATTAAATAAAATCAAACAAGTTCTCCCCGAAAAATAATATGCTTATATTCAATCAAAGTAAGCAATGTTGACATTTTGTCTTTACATGCCGACAAGGATTTTTCTTGTCTACGACTGCCCTCACTGATGCAATCATTAATTTTGTAAATAAATGACATTGCCGATCATTGCACACGTGCCAATGATTATAAACACAACCAAAAATATGTTATTGAGATGATTTTTTAGCTGCATAAAATTACGGAATACCTCTTCATAATTAAAAAATGCGCATATTTTTGCGTTGCTTTGATGGTTCAATTCAGCCGTAAATGATGGCATCTTGCGCTTGCATACACTTCCCCAAAGCCAGGAATTCCATCATAATCGCAGTTGGCGTAAATTGCCTACATGTTCACATCAACCGTGAGCCACGCTTTTCCATAACATTCTGAGCGCTAATATATAAAATCGCTTACAATCTGAAAATCGGCTCCGATATATATTCAATCAAAGTTATGCAGCCTTTCAAAAAATTACATTTTTGCATTCAACCATTGCTCACTCACTTTAAGCCATGACTTGTTGAGTTTTCCCCCTTAAAATCCACGGTCCCATGGTAGCCCCTAATTAAATTTCCCTACAGGACATACTATTCGATTTTTTTTTTTCAATTCCTCCTTGTTAAAATATTTATTGAAATCTGAAATACGCGGAAAAGTTCTTTTTGTATTAACCATGTAAAAGCTAAAAAAATTACACATGTCCTTGCCTCTTCTTCCCCCATTAAGTCACATATTTAATTTATTATTTATTCATGCTTTTACTTTAATCCATATGATGCAAAACACGGTGGAGGGTTTAGTTTCGCTCGTTTTCAGTTTATTTTAAAACTGCCCTTACAACGAAGCCCCCTCTTACTCTGCTCGTACAGACATAAAACATAAACATCATCAAACTTAATATACATAACAGATAACAAAATTAAACAAATCGATTGCAAATGGAAAATTAACAAAACATAATTGTCTACAAACATTACATAGATTACAGATGTAAACATGCAAAATAAAATCTTTAGAAGAAGCAACAAGAACAGAGCGTTATGCTTATAATAAATGTTGGCGAGTGTGAAATCCTTGCCTTTAAAAGAATTGATTGCAATGGTGCGTTGCAAACTGAAAAAGGAAGTTGCTTGAAAAGCCGCGTGCTTGCTATACAAAGATAGATCTTAAATTCAGCTGCTGTTGCTCATTACAAATGCTAATGACACACATGCAATTTCTTTATGCGGACGATATCCGCGCGCCTCAACTTGACATAAAAGCTATGTGCAATATTCCTGAAGTTTTATGTAAAAGAAAAGTCTTGCCCAATGCTTAGAATAAAGATTGCATAACCGCGTCTTGCCGATCTTGCCTAAAATTCTAATTGGCCAAATTCTGTTTATCCTTACACAACAAGCCTTCCACAACTGACTTCTTTCTTTTCGACTGCCCTTACGCTTAAAATCCTTATATTTGATTAGGAATTTCAAATGCCATTTTTGCCTTTGCAGCTCGACTGCTAATTTTCAACTCAGAAATCAGCAAAATGGATACGGCAAACTGTATTTTCTTAAGTAATGCCAATGTTAGTGTGAAGGCTTCTGAATTGCTCTTTTGAAGGCTAATGAATATTTCTTGTAGTTATTCAAACAGTCGGAGTCTTCGAAGGCCTTAACAACTGCCAGTCATCTGTGGCAAAGCGGTACGTGCGTCCACTTGTGCCTCTTGACCAGTGAATTGCGTCCCGAACCCAAAGTATGCTACTTTGGTGTTGTCTCTAATTTAACGGTCTTTAGCCATTTCCTTTATTTCCCTCTTACCTTTAAACTACACAGAAATATTAGGATAGCTTAGTTAAATTTGCTGTTTAGGGTCAATTATTTGATGGTTGCAAACGCATATTGAGCTATCGGTTCTCTGCGCTTTAATAAACAGGCTACCAAAATACATTTTAAAAAATAACATTTTGCTGAAACAGCCTTTTTTTGTAACTTGCAAAAAGCTAAACACAAAATATAATTCTGAATAATATATCAACATGCTCGATGTCTCCAACCTATGAATAACGGTATCAATATAACAAGTTAATAACCATTCTAATCATTATGTGTGAGGCCCTTCCCCACCCATGGTTGTTTGTAGCTATACTCACTGAATATTCTAGAAGAAACGATGTACAGAAAGCATCGACATTACAGGCCCCCAAGTACATTACGGATACGATGACTCCCGAATCGCCTCATCATGTATTCTAAGGGCCTACCTATTATAATTATTCATAGAAAATATGAATTATCTAATATTATAAAAACGCAACTGCATTTCAAAAAGTTTGTCATATTGTGATTATTATTGTGGACAACGATGTGTTTGGCTCAGTGGACCTAAGCGTCCGCCTCATAATCGCCGGAGCGTCGTTGGGCTCGAGCCCCGGCCCGCCGTCATACCAAAAGACGTTTAAAAATCGCCGTAGCTTGCCCCTGCTTCCCTGTTTGTCGTTTCAACAAAGAGGGGGAATTAGAGCAACGTCCTTTCTGGCGTCTGCTCAGCGGCTTGCCGCGCGCCCACGAAAAAATGGCCGCAAAATAAATATCCGTTCGGACAATAAATTTTGGAGCATTTGTTCAAATTTTCATTTCATAGATGGCCCTATATTTTACTTTATGCTTTTCTTTTCGTCTCTGTAATAATATATGTATAAGATAAAATGAAATTATGCATGAAAACCAACCCCTTCCTTTGTTACGTTGCTCGCTAATTTCTCTATTTCATTCTCTTCCCCGTCCTTTTTTAATCTCTCTCTCTCTATCTATCTCGATCTTCTCTCTCTCTATCTATCTTTCTCTCTATCTCTCTGTTATTTGGTAAACCATGTAACCGGTGAAACCTCTTCTCCCTAAAAATTAGGAATTAGTCTTAATAAACTATACCTACAGAGCCAGATGAAAACATGAAGTATCAGTTTGCAACATATGAACACGAATTTTCCCAAACTGCAAACAGTCATTTTCATAAAGACGGTTATTTTATATTGAAGTTCATAGTTAATTCTGCCTGGAAGAACAACTTCTGGTTTATTGCCTTATGAACACCGATAAGCCATTATTTATTTAAATCTGACGCATGTGATTTCAGTCTGATAGTAGCATTCGCAATATTATATATAATACATATATTATCCAGCTTTCCTTTAAAAAAGAGGCTAACCGAAGTTCATGAGGTCAGTCATTTCAAAAGTACATAGTTTATTCTTCTGCTGTTTGTTTTACTTTAAAATATTACGTAAGCTTAACTCATCAGCTTTAATTTGCAGAACATTGCTTACGTCCAAATTGTCCGCACGGGTCACAGAGTTAGCGACGTTCATTTGAAACTGAAAGCCGTACGAAACCCACTTTTTTCCAAGCTTTTGCCGTTTAGCTAGGGTACGAAACAACATTTAAAAAAAAGTTTTTGGCTTTCGCTTTTTTCTATTGACACCAGTTTAAATGAAATGCTAATCTCTATTGCCCAAAGCCCTTCCCACTGGCCAATAAAAATGGGCCCTCACAATAATGAGTCTCTTGAGTCTTCATCGTCCGTCACGGCCGAGCAAAAACTCGAACAGAAGCCCTGATATAAGCTCTTTAAAAAAATGGCAAACCTGCCCTTACAATTAATTTTAATCACCAGAGGGTTTCGACAACGCTCTCTGCGACGCTCGGGTACTTAGGGTGACGCGCGGCCCAACCCGCCTGAGACGCCTCACAGAAACTTTCTCACCTCTGAAAAGAAAGTCTATAAAAGGATTGAGGGCATGTTTTGACATGCTGGTCTCTCGCCGACTTCCTGGAGACTCAGGACGATGTCGCGGCGACCTCACTCGACTACGGAGACTTTTTCATGCCAACTTATTGAAAAGGCCCCGATGACACCAAACTACTTTTCAAACGCATTTGTTGTACCCTACTAACCAAAATTGCCGAAAAAAGTTACTTGCCCTTATGCTACCTTTCACCTTCAAAGGACCTTAACTCTGCTGACCCTTGACAATTGGACGTACTGCCAATTGTCTCAAAATTAAAGTGATAATGTGCCTTAATATTTTTAGTAAACAAATCACCAGAATAAATCATGCCACTTTTAAAATATATGCACCTTTGAACTTCGCCGATACTTTATTTTTGATTTGATTTGATCTGATTTGCATTTAAAATTTACTTTACCAATGATTAACATTTCATGACATACATAATTTATAATTAAAATATTAAACAAATGGCTAAATGCGGACCAAAAGAAAATAGCACATGTGCTAGTCGAGCTCTGGCCCCTCTTTCATTATTTACATACAAAGCTATTAATGTTCTTAGATAAAACATAAGACTATTATAGTTACAGATACATGTTTACAGTAGCCGAAACACACATTCTATAATATATATATTAATATATATATATGCTGCAATGGAAATACCCACGATGACAGAAACAACCCGGCTGCTTTGCGGCACCCCCGGGGTGACCAACCATCGCTAATCTCCAATAGATTTTGCCGCTATCTTCACCTTCATGATAATAATTTCATCAACTGCCATAGATCTTTATTTTGATGTGGCCTGTACAAAAGAATGACAAGAACTTTAGCTATAATATATGAAATGATTTTTCAGCCTTGCTTTTGAATGTCTAATTCCAATGCTTCGATTGCTCTTTCGCTTCATGGTCGATATTAATACGAAATAGCACTTAGGGGCCGCGCAATTTCGCCGTTATTAGAACAGCCGAAAAAGGTATTCGTAAACGATATAAGCTTTATTCAAAGGCCCCGCAATAGGTAGCGCATTGGCGAAATTGCGCGCCTATTTCTAATACGCTAACATTGCTAGACTAATTCCAGCCCAAGGAGCTTAAGATCGATTGCATGCCGCCCGCTAGGCAGCCGATAGCTGCTACGCCAGGTTCTTTGCTTAGTGGTACGCCCGTACCGCTAGCTTCTAGCTAGCTTAGCTGAGCCTTGTGAGCTTCGCCTGACTAAGTGTGTTGCTGCAGGAATGTGGCCCGTGCCGTGTACTGCGCTGTGTAGCCCCCCTGCATCGAACTGCTAGTTTTTCCAGAACTGGATTTTTTTTGCTAAAGCAAGCCAAATCGACTGCAATCTACCGTTACAGCTTGAATGCCCCAAACTCTCAATATCAACCAAGCATCTTTCTAGCATTTTAGTTTGTGGTCAACCCCAGGGTTTGCTCTATAATGCCATTTGCCGTCAACCCCAGCGGTAGACAACAATGCCAACTGCTCAATTCACATCACATCTAACGTTAAGCCTTTTAGTTTGTTGTCAACCAAGCCGGGTTGTCTATGATGCCATTTGCCCCGTCAACCCAGGGGTAGACAACAATGCCCTTTACTCTCAATATCACAAGCCATTCTTTCTAGATTTTAAAGTTTGTTGCTCAACCAGCGGTTGTCTATTGATGCCATTTGGTCAACCCAGCCCGGGTAGACAACAGCTGCCTAATCTTCCAATATCAACAAGCATCTTCTTAAGATATTTAGCTTTGCTGCTCAACCCAGCGGTGTCTATGATGCCAAATACTAGAGATACTTGTGATTATGCAGACGTTGCGCATTGTTGTCTACCCTGTCGTTGACCAAATGGCCATGCAAGACAACCCTGGTTGCACAAACAAACTAAACTAGAAGATGCCCTTGTGATATTGCAGAGTTGCGCATTTTCAAGCTGCTAACGGTAGATTCAGCTCGATGGCCTGCCCTTTAAAAAAAATCCAGTTCTGCCGCAAACTAAAGTTAGATGCCCAGCCTACACAGCGCAGTAACACCACGGCCACATTCTGCACAACACACTCAGTCAGCCGAGCTCACAAGCTCAGCTAGCCCCTAGCTAGCAACTACGCGGTTACCGTACCACTAGCCCCAAAGAACCTGGCCGTAGCCACTATCGCTGCCCTAGCGCCGAGCATGCCCAATCCATCTAGCCCTCCTTTGCTGGAATTTAGTTACTACCAATGTACGTATAAATAAGCCGCGCAATTTCCAACGCTACCTATAGCGCCTTATGAATTAAGGCCTATATCAGTTTACGAATACCTTTTTCTGCCTGCTCTAATAACCGAAGATTCCCCCCTTAATCTTATTTTCGCCTATTATATCGACCATGCAAGCCGAAGAGCAATCGAACATGAATTAGAACATTCAAAGCAAACTGAAAAAATTCATCAACTAAAGCTGCATCTTGTACAGCCAAATCAAATAATAGATCTATCGCAATTTGCGAAAGTAAAATTGATATCATGAAGGTGATGACTACCAAAGCGCGAGATACGTATGGAAAACTAAGCCATGCCCCTATGTAATGCCTACTGCATGTAATGCCTACCTCATATACATGAGAAAAATGACTAAGTTTCCCTAGTCTACTAAGCGTCATAACGGTTGGTCACCCGGGGGTGCCCAACCCCGCGGTTGTCTGTTCATGTGCGGTATTTCCATGCTGCCCATATATAATATATATATAAATAATTCTTTTTTTTTCCTGAAATTTAATTCAAACATGCTTATGCTGGATGGGTTAAATTAGAAGTTTCCAACCTTTCCATGATTTGTATCTCAGCAACCAATATTTGTAACTTTACGTACTTCTCAATTGTCTTGCCCCTATTTTTATGTACATGCTCCGTTTCTCTCTTGCCTAATGCTATACTTGCCTGTGCTGCCCTGCCCATTTTATTACACGGACTTACTTGAAAAGAAAGTCTTTGGGCGATGTTGTGAATTTTGTCGTGAATAAATTACTTTTCTATTTCTATTCTTAATGTTTTTCGAGGCGAAGACGGAGTTGCGGCCCGCCGCTCAATCCACCGGTACTTACCCTGATGCAATATAAACCGGAACAAACAAGATAGGCCACGGCTGGAGAGGGGCCAAAGACAAACCCTGAAGAAAGAAACAGAATCAAACACAAAATAAAACGAGGAATCCTTAAACGAAACTAGATGAAAATCTCTAAATTCTTTAAAAAAAACAAAACAAAACCCTGTGATAACGCTCTTTTCATGTTTCTAAGTCGGGTCATTTAAATTGTACTAATGCTATCTGGATAATGGTTATGTTTGATTATGCCAAAGCGGTAATCCTCTATTCGAGTGTACAAGCCCTTTTTAAAGTGATTAATGACTAACTAGATCAAATATCGAATTTATGCCATTTTCAACGTATTTCTTTATATTTAATTTAAGCGAAAATTAGCCGCCCCCCGCATTTTGTCGATCACCTTTAACAAATTGATTTTTCAGTTTGCACATTTATCAATACTAATCAATTTACCATGAACCCGTTTTGGACGTTAAGCTAACAACATTATAAATAACTTTTACATATGATGACCTTTCCTAAAATTTAATCACAGATTTATATATTATTGTGGCTTAATTAGGTACTCCATGTTGCCCTGGCATCCAGGAATTGACAACCGTGTCGGCAAATGCTGTGCGCTAAATTTCTATATTCAATGACTATTTATACGAGCCTACAGTTTTCTCCAATACCATTAGAATTGAATCGATATGTATATATTGTATATATATCAGCCTAGTTATTAGGCGTAGGCCCGGCTCTTCTTGCACCAATTTGCCGCCTCTAAAGTTGAAGCCGTGATTTTGGCCGCTTCTTAACTTAAAGTCGTTTTGGCGCCCCCAGGCGCCCGCTACCTTTCCAGGGCCCTGTGGTGCCACCCCCCCCGAATTACGCCTCACGCATTCCCCAGATTCACACTACAAACACACACACACACACACACACCACACACACACACTAACACACAAACAACACACACACACACACACACACACACAATTTTGCGCAGATTTATTAACGCACAAAGATGTGTAGCTAAGATACTTGCATTAAGCCACCGTCGCAAAGCCAGCGGCGTGAAATACCCAGCGCGTAACAGCAGCCGTCACCAGCTAATCCAACAAAGTGCTTCACTATCCAATGTTAACTCGCCCAAATCGATGCCTCCAACCTAATTCAATTTCGCCTTTACAATTCATTTAATTTCCCCTTTTTTTTTAATTATTAAAAACAACAAAAATATTTACAATACGGTTAATATAAATATTATTAGTCGTATTAGTCATGTACAGTATAAAAGACATGATGCGAATCATTAAAGCCAATCAAATTGAAAAACAGGCCAATTATTTTATGACCCATTTGACAAATGTACATGCCATAACGTTTGAAACAGATTCCAAAATGCAAAATTATATAAAACAATGACGATAATAGCAATTAGGCTGCAATACCCAGCTGGCAGAACTAATGGTGCCCATCTTGGGTTATATGGGCCTAGTTGGCCCGCGCCCATATGACCTCACGTGGAACCCCCCCCATATGGGGCAATATTGGCAATTCAAATAGTAATCATCCCACAACAACGCACGTGGGTCCCACATATATCCCATATGTGTTTTTTCGGCAATTCGGGAAAATTTAATTAGCCCTGTCCTTGTGGGCATCTGTATAATATCAGGCGAGAACTTTAAGACATTGGGCCGGTGCCATGGATCAATATATATTTTAAAAAATAAAACAATATAGCCTGCAAAATAGCATGAAATACTCACAAAGATTATATTTCATCTTTTTCCACACATTCCCGCCCAACTTAGATTCCCTTTAATAAATAGCGGCTCGAAGGATCAGTACGCGTTTAGCAGGACTGTCGCCACATAACTTACAGGTAGCCATGTCATGTATCTTCCCGCCCAAGAATAACCGTACGCTTCCACGGTTGATGTAAGAGTGCTGATGAGGAATAACTCAAGAAAGAGAGACAGGCTTATTGCTGCATTTTAATATTTTGCCTCGCAATTCTTATATTACTCTCCTCCCCATGACATTGGAAAACCCCTTCCCTCCACAAAAATCTAATGCGACAACACGATTAATAATTTTTTTATCCCGCTAATACCAAGCATAGCTCAAGTCACTTTTGTTAATTACCAGCGCTTTTTTTTTATACTGATGACTAATGGTGGTATCTCACTTGCCCATGGCAGACGAATTTGAGCCGGACTTGGCGAACTACTTTGAAAAAGCCCTTTTGAAACGGTCCGTAAACTGTGCGACGGAAAAAAAGTTACCGGAGCGCGCTCTTCTTAGTGCGCAGGGCGCTCCCGCCGAAGGATATACTACCATTAGCTTCTGTTTCAATTTCCTCTCACACACACATCTGATTGCGATGCCCATGCTGGCGTGATATGACATCATAAGAATCAACTGCCCTTCACTTTGCAATTAAAACGAGAGGGCCCGGACAACCCGAAAACATAATGCCTCCGGCACCACCTTCGGTGGCGGAGGCATAAAAAGTCTTCTCAGTTGGGTTTCTACATGAGGAGCAACATTTCACCTCTACTTATGTTTGAGTCCAACCAGCACAAAAAAAAGACATGTCGAATGACCCCTTTATATTCTTGTAACAACAAGGGAAAAATTCTGTGCATAGAAATCGGGCAAATAAAAATTCAATGACAGTTCTTGTACAAGTACATTTTCTACTGCTCAATATCCCTATCTTCTAAAATATTCTCTCACATATATTTCATTACATTTCTCTTAGTATCTGGATCTTTATCTTTATATTTTTTTTTGAGCATCCACTTTGAGACAGCTACATTTCCTACTGGGTTCAACGACAAAGTCATTTGCAATGAAATGAGCTTATCTCCATTCAAAAAGTGTTACACTAAGCTCATTGATTGCAATCAGCCGTGACATTGATATTGGTCAGTAACTGAAAGCAATAACCCTGTCCTTCATACAAAAATCATATGGTGTTATCGCAATACTCACCAATTTCCTTCATATGTTCAAGGTGAAGTGCTGCTTGTTTGCATGTAGCTGGCCAGTGGGCTTCCTCATTGCACTCCGAACACCACAGGACACCGCATTCACATGGTACAGGAACCCCAAGTACCTTCCCAGAAACCTCTCGTCTCGACTCCAAACCTTTGGTGTCTTTCCCCTCCTGGATTCGGACCAAACGCCCGCATTTAGGATTGGGACACCATCGCAACTGTGGGTGAGCATTGATGAGGTTGTCATGGAGACGGTCGAGATGGATGTGGGTGAGAGTGTCTGGTGTGAGGAAGAGGAGGGTGGTCTTGTCGATGATAGATTCACACTTGTAAGCCTACAGGTAAAGAGAGATCAAACAAGGTGAACAGTCATAGATCTTCTAATGAAAGAGTACTGTATTTGTGGAAATATTCAAGGTACATTAATTTTCGCGGATTTCATGCAAAGAGCGACAGGCACAAATTTAAAAACCTGCGAATATATAGGCATGAGTTCCTATGCATGTATTGAATGGGTTCAAGTGCGAGCTTACGAACATGCAGCGTGAACTTAAGAACCTGTGAACAAGTTTTGAAAATAACAGCGAATACAGTATACAGATCATGAATCCAGGGCCGTGTAATACAATGGGTCGTGATCAATTGCAAATTTCAAAGAACATTGCTAAATCGCTAACAAAAGCGCATACAACCATGATCTTCATTGGCCATTGCCATTTTGCAATTTAAGGCAAACCTTTGTGTTACAGAGCCCATATCAAGGTCTTCATAGGAATTTCAAAGGGTTTAAAGAAGACAAAGATCTATCCAACAGCCTTCGTTCACTTGATCTAGCTAGTACCACAGCGTTAATTTGTCAAGAACATCGTTTACCCATCTCTTGGACTTAGTGACCGAGAGACTTTCCCAAAATAACTGAAGAGGATGCATGTGCCTACATGTAGCCTCCTGTGAAATGTGAGAATTATTCAAAATATTTGCTGGTAATTGTTCCACTTTACACTATAAGGACTAGGCCTACTCACCGGACAGAGTATCTTGGTTTCGCTCATCAGTACCCTGTTGGTCACATGATGTACCCAGCATTCATTGCAAAACAAATGACCACACCCAAGCAGAGAAGTTCCCATCTCTCCATCTTCACCACCAAGTGGAGCTAGACTCTCAAAGCATATACCACAACTATCCTCAGACTCCTGACTGATCCCTGATTCACAGATATCTTCTGTGCCAATCCCATTCAGATGCTAGAGAGGGTAGAGTAAAGGAAAGCATTCATTTATTATTTTCAATAAATCTAATTTGATCCTATATTTGGATTTCATTACAATTTGTATTCAGTTAACCTAAAAAAGACACTTATCGAAAATTACCAGTGATTATAAAAGTAAAATGATCTAACAATGATGAATTGTTTGATGAATATTTCAACTTATTTTGGAAATAGAATCTCATGCATTTTAAAAGATGTCAACACTATGAATGTACTTTCTCAGAAGATGTTCTTAAGGATAAGAAAGTTCAGATCCATGAAAGTTGTAGTGAAATATCACGCTGAAAACTTTTATTTTACTAAAAATATAATGGATTTTAAAAATATCTCAAAAGAAAATATTTTTTATTCCAGTGCCATACAACTATACAAATGTTCTGACAAACCCCTATATAAATCTTCTTTTTCATGAAAAGCCGTGAAAATAGAAAAGAATATGTTATCAGATTTTTATCAACATTTTACTTAGTATCTCTCATCATTCTGCCGAGTCCTATAACAGAAAGGGTCTTGAATTCAGTTGAACACGTGTGCAGATCTGTGTGTGTGAAACTGGTTACAAATACTTTTACAGGATAAAAATAGTTGATACCTGTTCACATTCGATCTCTTCTTCGTCTAAGTGAGCTTTGACATGTTCAATAGTGTTGAAGCTGAACCTCCATCCCATCATGCTTTGCACTGTCTCTAGAGTGGCATTTGGTTGTTTTGATTTACAAACTTTGGATTCCAGCTTCTCTGAGGTACTGTTAAAAGATAAGTCCAAAATTAAGACATGACATGACATAAGCTACATGCGATCAACGGCTTCTCAATATTTTTAAGAGTCATGATCTTAAGTAATTCCTCTTAATTATGTAGTGAAAGATTTTGTTTGTCTTCAAAGAAGAGAAAGAGAGGACCCCCCTCTTAAAAACAACAACAACTCTGATTCTCATTCCTCTTTAAATCATACTTATTTCATGGTCATGTACAGAAAAGTAATTTACTACTTTGGTAATAACTATTAAAATAAAATTAATAATCAAAATGAAATGAATGCTTACCCGAGATGAGTAGTAAGAATCTCTTTAAGCTCATTTATGAGGGAGACCATGCCTTGAAGTGGAGAAGCAATATTGTCTTTGACGAAGCTGTGTAGATCTTGCACAGGAAAATCAGCACTGCAACACCTCAACCTGACAAAATGAATCCAGTTTCATTAGAAATTATTTTCTCTATTATTAAGCAACATAAAAGAAAATAACAAGAAATGACAAGTTTCAAATTACAAATTTATTTGTTATTTTCTAAATGATACAAATTTGTAGTTTACATTAATTAAGCTTCCTATTTGCATAGAGATGTACATTTTTTGGATAAGGCCTTTAATATAAACATTCATTTTCAACCAGCTCACAATTATTCTAAATAGAAAAATAGGCATCATTTGATCATGCACCTTAAGAATTTTTAGAAATATATTCATATGAAATGAAATTTCCAATAAACCTCACCTCAAATTCACCACGTCTGGGTGGTGCCTCACATCCTCTATGGCAAACACTGCTGATGCAGCTAAAGGGATCTGTTTGGTGGAAACTGTCTTCATGTTAATGCAGAATCTCCTGGGTTGGGAGCGTCCCTCCACATAATCCTGCCCAAAGTTAATCTGAAGCCTGTCCGGATGAACACAGTCTTTGGCCACATGGCCGAGGTCAAGCCAAGAGATAGTGAGGTCATCCTGGACAGCTAATGAAGGACTATCTGAGTCAAAGCCGCTGTCCAGTGTGTCCACATCGCTGAAATCTGACCTGGAGTGGGGCTTTTCGAGGTCAGAGGTCACTGCGAGGTCAGGTCGGTAGACGAAGCAGCCCTTACCATATCTCTTTCTCATTGGTGAGGTCCTTGCACCAGAGCACTTGTCCTGGATGACATTCTTATCCTGCGCATCCTGCCGCTTCCTCTTTGAAGATGCCCTTTGTGAGCAGCTTGTGAGGTAAGATCCTAGGTTAAAGCGTGTGCATTCTTCAAGACGCTTTACACAATCCTCATCATCATGAATAGCAGTATGTTGGCACTCCTCAGTCAGATCTAAGTCTGAATGAACGTCATCATAGACAACAGAATCTTTTTGAAACTCCCTGAAAATATCTCTCTTCTTGTGGCCTGCAGTTCAATTAAAACATGACACATTTGAGTTAATTTAAACAAAATAAAACTGTTTTATCATTTAGAGATACGAAAATCAAATAAATCTTGGAGATAGTATTACCATGTCAATATCTTAATTTCTCTCATAGAGCATGTGAAAATAATACTAAAGCATCAGTTTTCATTTGATATTTCAGAACTCATTCAATTGCTTACTATTAATTTATACCTCTTTGCATCTAACAAATCACATATATCATTTATCATTCAACGATGAAGCATTACACTTAATGTTCTTTGTACTTTAAAGTTGGCTACAACAACAAGATGCCCTGATATCTTTTTCTATTTTTTAAGTGCCAATAACTATATAAATAATCTGTTTCGATCCATCTAACAGAATCATGAGAATCAATTCAGTAAGTGACAACAAGAGCTTTAATTTTGGTTTGTCAAGTTGCATAAAACGGACATGGAATAAATTAACATTCAATGCATCATAATCAACATTTACTTTGAGAGAGTTCTTCAACACTTCAAATTTAAGACCAGGGGGTGTTTCACAAAGAGTTGAGTAGACTTAAAGTTGCACTTTACTTCATAATTGTGTGCGGTATTTTACATACCAACTCACTGGCAAGATCATATTCTGGGGATGCGTGCCATTGTGAAGTCTATCAATGTATTGTGCGTTAAATACAGGATGCACTCAGAATGTAATTGCGACTTAAATTCTACTTAAATGCTCTTTGTAAAACAACCTCCAGAACTTTAGGATGTTTACGAAAAGGTAATGCCCCAGATTGGCTACATGAAGGTGCGAACTGTATTGTGGAATTATATATCAGATATATTAATCCCCCCCCCCCTTTTAAGCCAATGAACGAAAAAGTAAATCTGGTATATAATCCCACAAAACGGTATGCACGCCGAAGAGGGCATTACCTTTTATTTGGGAAGTTGTCTTAATTAATTGACTAGAATTTTCTCTTACCCCTAACAGGAGTTTCATCAATGTGATTAAATCTGTTATGTCTTTGCTTCATGTACATGGTGTATTGATGTAGGGGTGTTGGACGAACTATCTCATATCGCAGTTCAGGTAACCTTTGTTCAGGAACTAAACCTCTTTGACGCTTTGGGGTGATGGGAATCCTCTTTCCTGTCCTTGCTCGCTCTTTTCTCCGCTCAGCCCTTTCCTTCCTACGATTAACCAGAGCCTCTGGGTTTTTCTCAAGATCTGACCGGTGGGAATAACACTTCTTGGCTCTCCTGCAGCTTGGCCCTTCAGCCTTTGACCGATGAATGGCTTTATATGAAGCTCTTGTCTGGTTGAGAAACGATCTGAATCTTTCCCTGTCTACACAACTGGGGATATCACGTTCCTCTAGAATGATTCTGTAATCGCATTCTGCATGGAAATCTTTGTCAGCAATGCCCTCTGCGATCATAGCAGGAAGGAGCCATCTCTTTTTCTTGTTCAAAGAGTACATCACAGGTTGGTTATTGAAAACTATATCTCCTTGAAATAGAAAATGTGAGAAAGTGAGAATGAGCTTTTTGAGATTATTATTATTGAATAAAAATGGACACACATTAAAATAAAATACATTGTAAATTCTAGTCCAGCAAGTAAAGTAATCATTGATAATGCTTTGAGTACTATAAAGTTAGTTCTGAGATCTACATTTATAAGAACTGGTATACAGTTGCAGTTATGATGTGAGGACCATCATTGGTAAATGGTGAAAAAAAATAAATAAAAAAAATATAGACTCCAGCACACAAAAATGTTTCATAACACACACAGAGATAATTTATACAAATGGTTGGCTATTCCCTTTATTTTTACTTAAATTATTAAATATTACATTATCTTATGTGATGTACATTAATTTGTAATCTCAAGTATTCAGAGAATTTTTTCATTTTTGTATTATGTTCTATAGAGTTCTCTTTTTGCCATCGAACTCAATGACAATATAATTTTCTTCTACTGCTTACAAAATAAGGTGGCCCATCGAAAGAAAATGAAAAATGAAAAGCAAACAGATAATACTCACTATCCGAATTGGACTTGAGCCCACCGTCTTGTACCAACTTCTCAAAATCCAATTCATGGGAAGCGCTGAACGTGGGAGACCTTTCCTTGGAGAGACCGTACTGCCCAGTAAAAGAGGACATGTTACCACGTCTTGCTTGTCCTGGAAGGAATCGCATGGTCTTCCCACTTCGACTCATACACTTCTTAATTCCGAGATCTGCTGCCATCTTGTCTGATCTTTTATTGAGGGGACCTGTAATTGAGAAATATGATTGTAAAATATCATGCAATTGAATATACTCAGTCTGTAGCCATGATTAAGAAATTGTTTTGTTTTTTTAAATAAATAAATAAAGTAAAAAATAACATATTTATTCTGGAAAAACAACATTAGATATTGGCAAAATATGTCATCTTGTTTTACTTCATGGTCCAGATTAGACCGAGGCTGCTCCGTCTTCGAGTCGTATACACTCGTCTGAAGACAGAGCTCTACAATTGAGAATGCTGTGTTAAGTTAATTTTCCCCAAAATTCATTGAACAAACTTCAGTGAAAACAAACAAACAGAGTGAACAAGACCGTTGGGCCTCAAGGACCAGAAATAGATACTTCCAGATGCGGTAAGTGGAATAACTAGCATGTTATAGCAAATCTTTTACCGTTAAAATATGATCACCATACTTGAGACTGTACACAATACTTTACACAGCTCTCTTAATTGTAGAGCTCCGTCTTCAGAGGAGTGTATACAACTCGAAGACACAGCAGCCTCGGTCTAGGTCCTGAATACAAATTTTAACAATCATATTGTAACACTTTGGCCCATATTCTGCTATGAAGACTGAGTTTGTATGCGTCGCAAGTTCGTGCAAAGCTATTGTGAGATCCTTTTGTCTGATGCATCAGTCAACATCAGACAAAACGATCGCACAATAGCTTTGCACTAACTTGCGATGCATGCAAACTCGGTCTTCATAGCAGAATATGGGCCAATAAGTTGAAAGGTATTGAAAAACTATCATATTAGGGTCTTATAATCAAACAGTAAATAATGGGAAATTAGAAATTGAACAATATATTCAAAAATAAATCTAAAGGTAATAAAAAAATTCAATGAAAATATGACAAGCAAAATTAATCATTTAATGCAAGATGAGCTTTTATTAAAAAAAAATAAAAAAATTTAAAATTAACACAAATTTTGATCAATGAAATTTGGGAATTTTTGTTCAACCTACGATGAAAAGTTAATATTGCCTTATTGGATATAGGTGTGGTACAAACTCATTTAGCTACATAGTCATTACTGGCATGAGATGGCAAGTTATGTTAGAGGCACTCATGCACTACACTCGTTTGATATATCAAACTCGTGCCTCTGACTCTACGTGACTCTGGCGTGGTTACAAAAATTAATTTCTAACCTAAAATTTACACTTCAAATCCCAGTTATAAACGTTTAAATTTGGGAGTCAATGTGCACTTAAATATTTATTTTTAATCCTAACTAATCTCTGACAATGCTTAACTGAACTAAAAAGGTGAAATGAGAGCAAAAACTCACCGATTTTCAGCAGTCTTCCCGATTTTTCTGCACTCGATTCGTTATGGTCGCTTTGAGAAAAAATGAAATGAAATATAGAGATAGAGTGCCTGCGATCCGATCACGATTATGCGAGAGGTGTGTTTATGTAAACATCGCGTAAAATAGCAAATGTTAACCTACCTTCCACACTTGAGTATCAAAAAAAAAAAAAAAAAAAAAAAAAAAATGGAGAGATGTTTTTTCCCCGCCCTCGGCACATCATAAAGGTCCTCGTGTATCGGCCATAGGGGTAGGATTGAGTGCCTAAATCGGGCCTGCCGTCAATCCCCCTTTTTTTTTCCTTAGACTTTTTTTGTGGGGGGGGGGGGGGGCTGGACGAGATATTTTGTCATGGGGCCGGAAGGAGCTTACCTTTTTTTTTTTTCTCTTTTTTTTCCTTTTTTTTTCTTTAGGGGTGGAGAGGGGGGGGGGCGGGGGGGGGGCTGGACGAGATATTTTTGTCATGGGGCCCGGAGGAGCTTGGTCTTTTTTTTTTTTTTTCTTTAGGGGTGGAGAGGGGGGGACGGAGATATTTTTGTCATGGGGCCCGCAGCTTAGCCTTTTTTTTTTTTTTTTTTGCTTAGACTTTTTTTAGGGGTGGATGGAGGGGATGGGGGTTGGGGTGGACGAGATATTTTGGTAATGGGGGCCCGGAGGAGCTTAGTCTTTGTTACTTTGTCTTTACTTTTAAATTCCTTATAATCTGTATTTCTTCATGTGTTGTAAATAAAATTAAACTTGAATTGAAATACATCTAACTGTCTTTGTCTCTGTTTTATTTATTTATTTTCTTTTTAACAAAGTACATACATCTAAGCCATTCATTGGGGGGGGAAAATGGGGGCAGGAAATTTAGGCCTACAATTGCCTAGTAAATCTTGGATAGAATTTGGACTTATTCCCTCCCCCCCCCCCCCCCCACCCCCAAAAAAAAAATAAATAAAAATAGAAAAAAAAAAAAAAATAAATAAATAAATAAAATAAATAAAAACAAAACAAAACAAACAAAACAAAACAAAAACAAAAACAAAAAACAACAAACATGAAAATGAAAAAACTAAAAGACAAAAAAAAAAAGATCATTATAACTTTTAGTATATTATAATGAGGGGGCAGGGAGGGGTTCAGCCAACTTTTTCAGCAGAACATGTACAAACACAAAGTATGCTATACTATACCGTTCAGCCGATTTTTAGCTTGTTCAGCCCCACCCCCCCACCCATATTTGTACCCCCCCCCCCACAACATCACTTCACAATACTTAGTCAAACTAAACCTCTCTACCCATCAATATAAGCTAGCCTTAGCTTAAAAACAATAAACAAAACTTGTATATTATATTATTATTTTATTATAAAATAGCTCTGTGATTTTACGCATCGTGGTTGGTCAAAACGCGTCACGTGTGCATGCTGAATTTCGGTGCAATGCACCACCGTGCATTTGCGGCGCAAAAAAAGTGATAACCATACATCCGGGTCTTTTCCGGTGTTTTGTTTACTTTCTTGGATGACGATCGTGATGTAGATCTTGAGCTACTTACCAAAAATTCCAAGGGATAATCCCTTGGAATTTTTTTGGTAAGTATCCAAGATCTACTAGCAATGTCGCAATTTTATAAAAGCGTTAACACACTTCCCTGTATTGTGCGATTAAACTAAATGCAGTGATCGCTCGAATGCTTCGGATGGGCGCAGGCTGCACTCGCCTGCGGCTCGTTGCAGCGCGACCCCTATCCAAAGCTATCTCGCGGTGCACTGCATTCACCGCTAACGCACACTCGGGCGTGTGTTAATGCTATATTATTACTAGGCCCTACTATCTTTTATTTAGTTATTTATTTTTTTCATTCTATTCGCGAGTGAATCAAAAGCTAATCATCCTAACAACGAATTAAACAAACAAGGTAACAACTAACTGTTGCCATGTCACATTCGACTCGTGACGGAGACATCGTCGAAATGCAAACCTTCTACAAAAGAGGGCGGCACAATTTATCCCGCCATTGAAGTACTTGCTTCTCTTGGTCAGTGGAATCGGTGGCAAAGATGTACGATATAGCGGTTGAATACTAAAATTTACTACTTTGAGGACATAAGGGAGCAAAGCTCAAGGAAAGGAAATAAGGAGAAGAATATTGGAAACAATTCGGTAAGTGAATTTTCCATGTTTTATTCATATCGTTCATTTGCTCAATCTTTTGAGTACGACTGTGTTGATGTTTCGTACGTAGTCCCGTCTATGCTAGTCTCGGTAAGTTCATAACGGCTCCACTCCACGCGTGGTTAGAGGGGTCAATTTGGCATTGTGTCAATGTGTGACTTTAATAGTTAGAATCCACTCATAGGTTTACTAAGTCAATACAAAGTATTGACCTAGTAGGATGGGGGGTTGGGTGTCCGGACACTTAACAAAATTGAAGCAATGTTTTTTGCCCTTAGAATAAACCAAAAATATAAATTAAATAATGCTTATCATCATCATCAATATTTGTTCTCCACCATGTCCACAATATTTTCTACCATTTTGTGCTAAAAACCTACAAAAATATTGCTTGTAAACCTATTCAAATGGACAATAAAAATAGACTGTCCGGACACCCGACCTGTCCGGACACCCAATTAGTGAAAGCGGGACTAAGGATGGCAAGTTTTGCATCTTGGTCCATTGGTTTTTCCCCATGGCCCCATGAATTTTCTTTTTTTTGCAAAAGATATCGACTATAAATTGAAGCCTTCCTATATTTCTATGTATTTATGTTTATCATAGTCATAGAATAGGTTTTCAATAAATTTGATTTCACTATCATGAAAATAAAAAATAAAAAAGACTCCAGATTTTTTTGCCGACTCTGGCAAAACTGGTTTGGAATGCATTCAGTCTCCACACAAAATTTTTGCCACAGTGTCAACAGAGCTCTGCTGCTGTAGTGCTAGCGTGTTAGAATCTACTTCGTCTAGGCTGGAATTTCTGTTAATTTGAATAGTCCCTTGGTTTTTTAGGTTTAGGTAAAGTTCTAGATGTGGAAAACTAGCTTTCCTCCTATTTCATTCATTTACAGACATATTTATTCAGTTGCATGAGCTATATTATTGTTAGTGTAGATACTGGCACTGCCGTCAATCGTCATGGATGTCATTGGGCGGAATGCTAGCGCTGCACATGCGAGAGTTCAGGGTAGCTAGAGACACACACGACCGTATTGGGCAGTTGCCTATGAAAAAAAAACGCAAATCATACTTACCAAAAACAAAGATTTACAGATCCTATATGCCTCTATCCACCCTTTGCACAACCAACAGTCACTTTTAAACTTTTAATTCGACCAATCTTACCCAGACTGTTATATACATGCTTTGTACAATCTAGTGTTTTCATACTTTCAAGTTTCAGACAATGTTGCAATCCATACAGGAAAATATAAAAACAAAAATGATGTCATCATTTAGTCTCAATTGAAGTTCCCCTTACTCGTATTTCTTTACTTGAAAATACAAGCCAAACAAAAATGTTCTTTTATATGACTAAAAGTGGAAGGAAAACATATATCGAATTATTTTAAATATATAATATGATTTCAAAATTATGCTCAAATTGGTTAGAACAACTGCAAATCTTCGGCATCAAGCTTTATAAGCAGCTGACGGTATGGAAATAGACTAACAAACTGATATCCAATTGTATTGATACACGTCTAATTTTCCCTATCAAGCATGCAAGGCATAAATAATAATAATACACGTACCACTTTTATATATAGCGCATATTCATTATACATGTCAGTCCCTATTCGCATTAGGAGAAATTAAAAATAGAATGAAAGATAAGATAGATACAGAGATTGAGATATTCCGTACAACATCCTAATGATTAAAAGTATGATTTAAATATGAGAAAGTTTTCAGTTTACTCTTATATGCATTCCCTTAATTAGTCGGAGAGTTTAATTTCATTTGGGGCCCGTTTCTCGAAACCGTCATAAGTCTAACGTCATGAACATCCCATTGAAACGCGTGTTAATTCTACAACATGTGTCCCTATGGGTTATCCAAGAACTTCGACTTATGACGGTTTCGAGAAACGGGCCCTTGCAATGGAAAATTATTCCACAAGACAGCACTAGCCACTTGAAATAAGGATCTTGAGCCATACGTTTTAGTACAAATTTTGGGGGCGACAAGAAGAAATTTTTAAGGGATCCGTTAAGTTTCTACAGTGGGCCTATAAATCGTTTTGAGTTCTGATACTTCGGGGCCATATCATTGATGCACTTATGTCTACATACCAAAACTAGAATCTTGAATTCTATACGAGCTTTGACCGGTATGCAGACGATTTAGAACGGGAAATGTGATCATGATCGTTATTGGCACCACTCTAACCGGGCAGCAGAGTTCTGTATTCTTTGAATTCGATTTAGCTGCTTTCTAGCCACCCCTTTTTTCTTTTTCTTTTTTCTTTTTTTTTTTTTTTTTTTTTTGGGGGCGGGGGGGGGGTCAGCTTCAACTTTCAAAACCGCCCCTATATACCCTTGCACATGAATGGGCCCCAATTAAACCCTCAACAGTTCTTAACAGAGTTTGACATAGTATACTTCTAGATCGATTTTTTTTTTTCCCTACTTAACAGTAGGCCTACACTGTTGCTCGGTTGAGATTTTTTTTTTTTTTTTTTTTTTGTGTGCTTCTGCAACATCTGTTTGCTCCGGCTTAATTTCTGAAGTTTTTGTCCTCCTTCCGCGTATCGGACCCGCTGGCTATATCTTGGATCTTACCCAACCGTTCCAGGAAACGATTATTTATTTTTGTTTTTTTTAAGTTTTGGCCCACAATGCCATTTTTTTCTCGTCTCTCTCTCTCTCGTCTCCTCTCTCTCTCATTTGGGCCCCTTATTCGTTTACGCCCGGCTGACCAAGGACCCTCCATCCTACTCCTACGCACGCGCGTCTGAAGTATAGGTTGTTATTGTTCTTAACGTTAATCAAGTTTAGGGTTCCAGGCCTTTTTTCTCTTGTCTAGGGGAGGGGTTGAAGTAAAGTGTAAGATCGGTGAAAAATTGGAATTCTTATCCTACCTTCTGGTTAAAACAAAGGAATAGAAAACAACCCATGATACTTAATTATAGATTTATTTTCCGCATCCACAATTATTGCTTATTCAGCTTCAATGAGACAAAGATTGAGGCTCATAAATGATGTAACTACTCGTATACTGTGGTCCTCGATTTATTTTCATTAATGTGTTTGATTGGCGAGATTCTACATGATCAGACGTCTATATATTTTTGGTATGAATAGAAATTCTCCTCCTTGGTATACAAATCTGAATAAATTATTTTTCAGCAACAAATCGAAATAAACTAAATAAATTGAATCGATAGTTCAGTGACCAATAGTTAGATTCGATCAGTTTAATAGACAGTACTGCGCTGTATCTAGGGGGAGTCAGGGGCTTTAACGGCCCGCGGATTTCCTCTCTCCACCCCCCACCCCCGGGGGGGGCGCTGGGGTCAGGGATCCCGAGTAAGATGAGTGAGGATGGGAAAAGGTTCGGATGCTATTACACTGCGGAGGGGGGGAAAATGAGAGAGAGGAGGGAGAAAAAAAAAAGAGAAAGGGAAAAAAGGGGGGAAAGAGGAAGGAAGAATAGAGGGAGAGAGAGAGAGAGAGAGAGAGAGGGGGAGGAAGGGGGAGGGGGCGCCTTAAAAAAATTAGGGGCGCCAAATCGACAGTAAACATATAATTGTTGGGCGCCAAATTGAACCTATAAATTTTAGGCGAGCGCCAAATCTACAGTAAACTACCGAGGTTGGTCTACCAAATTTAGCTTAAACTCTTAGGGGCGGGGGGGCCAAATATATCCCGAACTTAGGTGGGGGCGCCAATTGACCTGAAGTCGGGGCCGCCTAATTGATATTAAACTTGAGGCGCCGAATCGACCTTGAACTAAGTAAGGGCGCCAAATTGACCTTAAATTTAGGGGCGCCAACTCGACCTTAAACTAAGGGGCGCCCAAATTGAGCTTAAACTTATATAGGGGCGCCAAATTGACCGAGAACAAAGGTGGGGCACGGAATCGACCTTAGATTTAGGATGGGGCGCCAAATCGAGACCTTAAACTTAGCGGCGCTAAATTTAGGGGCGCACCAATCGAAACTTAAATTTAGAAGGGGCGCGCCAAAATGAGCTTAACGAGGGGGTGCCAAAATTGATCTAAAACATAGGTGGGGCGCCAAAATCAACCTTAAACCCCAAGGGCGCCAAATCGACCTTAAAATTTAGAAGGGGGCGCCAACTCGACCTTAAACTAAGGGCGCCAATTTGAGCTTAAACTTATATAGGGGCGCCAAATTGACCGAGAACAAAGGTGGGGCACGGAATCGACGCTTAGTATTAGGATGGGGCGCCCAAATCGACCTTAAACTTAGCGGCGCAAAATTTAGGGGGCGCCAAATCGAAATTAAAATTTAGAGGGGCGCCAAAATGATCTTTTAACGAGGGGGTGCCAAAATTGATCTAAAAACATAGGTGGGGGCGCCAAATCAACCTTAAACCCCAAGGGGCCAAAATCGACCTTAAATTTAGAAGGGGGCGTCAAATCGGACCTAAAACTTGGGGGGGCGCTATATCGACCTTAAATGTAGGGGGCGCCAAATCGAACTTAGAGGCACTAAATAAACCAATAAATTTAGAGGGGCGCCAAATCGAACTTAAATTAAAGGGGCGCCAAAACAACCTTAACCAGGGCCCAAATCGAACCTTAAAATTAGAAAGGGGCGCCAAAATCGACCTTAATTAAGAGGGGCGCAAATCGACCTTAAACTTAAGGGCGCTTATATTGAACCTTAAAGGACTCATCCGGGCTGGAGTTTGCATTGTAAGAAAAATGAGTAAAATCGAAAAAAGCACAACACTGAAGATTTCATCAAAATCGGATAAGAAAATAGCAAAGTTATGAATTTCTTTAGGTTTTGAATTTTTAAGGAAACAGTTCTTCAAATTGGCAAACTGATGATGTCTCAGTCCCCCTACTTTCTTTGTTTTTTATTGTATGAAATACCAATTATAAGATTTTCTGCCCCAAAGGACATAAAAACATGGATTGATTCCTTGTGGAATGTTCAGGTCACAAGTGCTTTTACTTATTTCAGTATGAGGGACAGATTTTCTGTATACGCCAATATATGAAAAATGAGATAAATAGGATTTCATATAATAAAATACACAAGAAGTAGGGGACTGTGACATCCATCAAGTTTTGCTCATTTGAAATATTCAAATATTCAAAATGAGACAAAGAGACAATTGCCAAGAAACTGTTTTACAAAAAAAAAAATCACGACCTAAAAAATGCCATAACTTTGTTATTTTTCATCCGATTTTGATGAAATTTTCTGTGTTGTGCTTGATGAATTTTACTTAATTTTACAAAACTTTTTCATCTCAGCCCGGACTTCTCCTTATTTAGGGGGCGCCAAATCGACCTTAAATTTAGGAGGGGGCTCCAAATCGACCTTAAACTTAGGGACGCTAAATCGACCTTAAAATTAGGGGGCGCCAAATCGAACTTAAACTTAGAGGGGTGCAAAATCGACCTTTAACATAGGGGCGCCAAATTTAGCTCAAATGTACGGGCGCCAAAATGATCTGAAACTTATAAGCGCCGAATTGACCTGTAGTTAAGGGGGGGGGGCGCCAAATTGATCTTAAACTTAGGGACGTCAGATTGAGCTCAAATGTAGGGGCGCCAAATTTAACTTTAACTTAGGGGCT
>CALNVZ010003433.1:21583994-21608929 GCA_940671915.1 Paracentrotus lividus | reverse complement strand
AAAGATTTTAAAGTAAAATTACTACAACGAAATAAATCAAAAACTAATATAGATCGTCATATTAATTTCTATTTTAATATTGAGGAAAAATATTTTCTATATTTTGAGGGCAACAAAACATCATAGAACATCGAATGTTGTTATGACAGAGAAGCTAGCAAGCACTCCATGAAACACATTGTATAACAAATTACAATTTTATTTTCAATTTTACAAACATGATCTGAACAAAATTTCAGCAAGAGTAAACCAGTATGTGGATGCGTATATTATATCCCATGTACAATTATTAAGTTTAAGTTTTATTGAGTTAATAGTTTCGAAGGAGGCCAACGACATACAAAAACGGGGTGCTAACCCAATAGTTGGAAACAATCAAAGTCTGAATTAAAGACTAGCCGAAATGTTAGGCAAACATGGTGAAGTTCAATGAGCAAAGGTCATGTTCAAGAGTATGGTAACGGGGATGTTTCTTCATTCCGATTCCTCGCACATTTACGCTTGTATGCCAACCTTTGTATATCCATATTTTTACAGTGTTGTAGTAGAAACGATGGATTTTTTTTTTCTTTACCGGAGATTTATTACAATGAATGAAAGAATTTAAAGAGAGTGCTACTAAAGATCCCATATGAATACCATTACCATTGACAGTTATTTTACAATCAGACGTTTAAATGATATGTACAAGAAAATCTGTTACGAAGGTCCTGCAAAACGGGCATTTTTTTACGTATACCAGCATGCATTCATGGTGAATATTATGTTTAAATAGATAAAACCCAAAACATACAAAATTAAACGATTCAAGTGAGGTATATGTTATTGATTATTGATTGTTTTATTAAACTTATACATAATTACGCAACACAGAATACTAGTACTGCAATTCATTTGAAAATCGTTTTACTTAAAGTTATTGTAACATTTACACAATCTCCAGCGATTTGAAAATCAAGCGACTTAAGGCGTGACGTCATGAAGGGAATAATTTAAGTGGGTATCTCAGGGCGGTTTTTGATGTATTCTGTAAGCTTGGAGTTCTCCTTGATGCCTTTATGGAACCTGACCAGTGCTGGATGAGCAGTATATGTTGATGGCACCAACTCAAACATATAGTCTACAGTCCAGAATACATATACGTCAGCTAACGTCTCCTGTATCATGATAGAATACAAATAAAATAGATTGTTTTTTTTTTGTTTTTTTTTACCAAATATGCATATACTGCTTGTGAATGAAGTGATACATCAGGGAAATTTCTAAATACAGATTTTCAAAATCGATGTTTGTAGCATTTGTAATAAGATATTTCTATTCAATTAATAGGCAGAATGATATTAGACTCATATATTACTAAAAGAGTTCATTATGAATAAAAATTTATTTTTTTGCATATTACAAAAGCAAATCTTGATTAGAATATGTATATATACATCCAGGTTTAAGGTAGAAAATATACTAAATTGATAAATATAATATGAAGACCTACAAAAAGAGAGAAAATAAGAGAACAAAGTATAGATACACAGCTAATTTTTGCTACGCAACCGAAGAGGGAAAATATAAATCAAGTGGGCCGACAGTTATTCTCGGATGTTTATTAGTAATTTGTAGAGATTTTTTTTTTTTTCCTAATATAAGTACATGTCAAAGATTCATGAATAAAAGAAAATTGGTAATGATAGAAAATAAAAAAAAAAAATGAGAGATAGATAGATAAATACATTAGATAGATAGAGAAAGAGATGAGGAGAGGAGAAGGGAGAGGAGAGGAATAGGAGAGACGGAGAGAGATAGTGGGCGGGTTCACGCGGGAGAGAGAGAAAATGAATGACAGAAAGACAGAGACGGGAGGCATGGATGGTCGCAATGCACGGCAGTTCTTATAATGGTAAAATTAAATGTGATTTCTTTTCATCATGCAAGCCTGGGAAAACGTGCAAAATAGATGTCAATTGGTTCTCACTCGCAATCTAATGATCAGTTTTGGGGCGGTTCTTGATGTACTCAGACAGTCTGGAGTTTTCTGTGATATTCTTGTAAAATCCTGTGAGTCCTGGCCAATTTTTAGCAACCTGGTCCTCCCCGAACATTCCGTTAACATAGTCCATCATGGGGTGCACTAAAGCATCAGCTAGGGTCTCCTGTGAGTTTTGATTGTATTTTGAAAGATTTCATGAGATGAGTCAATGATAGACGCATTTGATGGAGAATGATGGGAGGGAGGGAGGGAGAGAGAGAGAGAGAGAGAGAGAGAGAGAGAAAGAGAGAGCGAGGGAGATGGAGGGAGGGAGAAAGAGAGAGAGAGGGAGTGTGTAAAAATATGAGGAAGAAATTGAGAGAAAGAAAGAAAAAATACATTAATGATAACCAGTTTTTAGCAATATATTCTCGCATATTCTAAAAGCGAGGAGGTGTTGCAAGCGTATATAGTTCATGTAGGTATTATCAAAGAAAGGTTTGCGACCGATTCCAAAATTAATAGAACAAAAAGCGCATGATACAATAATCTTGATTGGCGATTGAATTTTGCAACTGATTGCAAAACTTTTGTGTTACCAAGGAGATTCAAATGTGTTTGAAGCTCCTTGGTGTTACTAAGTTCTGAGAGGGGTTAGGGGAATGGCGGCTTATCTTGGCCCCTGGTTCTAGTGCTGAATATATCGGAAGAAGGTAAATATGAAATTGTTTAACCCACGAGGCGCAGCAGAGTGGGTTAAACCAGGGAGTTGAAAAGGGAGATTTCCAACTCCCTGGTTAAACAAAACCAGTTTTGTTTACATAATTCATTCCAACCTACGAAGACCGTGTGCCTCATCTGTTTTAGCGGATTTAATATATACTACATATATTAACATGTATATAATTTACTTACCGAATTTCCAACAAAGAAGCGTGTTCCAGGCTTTTCAACCATTTTGTTCAGGTAATCGAGAAAAGGTTTGGTTGATATCTTGAATGCCTCCAGAAGCTCCTTCTGCGTATTTCAACAATGAAAGAAAATAATAAACGGATGTATGATCACTCCAGAAATACTTATGTAATATTGATTGACCTTAAGGGGCATAAAGAATAAACATGTATTTAAGTACATTTCAATACTTCAAATCAACTTCCCTTCTTTAAAGGGGAATTATCCCCTCAGAGAAATTTGGCTTGAGTGAATGGAGACAAACCCCCAAAACATATTGGTAAAAGTTTCAGAAAAATCAGGCAATGAATAAGAGAGATATGAATTTTTAGATTTTGAGATCACTTATGATGTGGAGATCCTCCAATTGGCAACGCGACCATGATGTGTGATGTAATGCAGGGAGATCTTTCCCTTATACATTGTACTAAAATCCTCTTTTATCTCGATTCTAAAGGGAGAATAAAGAATCTTTTTTTATGGGATGACATGTAAATATATGAAAGTCATAATATATCATGAAAAGAAAAGCTGTTCTATCATTAGAATGAAAATAAAGAGACATTTTGAATAGTTTTTGTGCACACCATATGGGGAGTTCTCCCTTTGTGACATCACAAATGGTGATAGTGTTGCCAATGGGAGATTTCCTATGTCATCAGAGATCTCAATATTCAAATACTCAAAACTTTCTTATCATTTATCCAATTTTCACCAAATCTTCACCATTGTGCTTATTTGATTTTTCTGCATCCACAGTAAGCCAACTATCTACAAAGGGACAATTCTCCTTGCACAGTTGAAACCAAAACCATGACAAGTTCACCAAATTTTGCACAGAGTTACTTTGGTATCTATGTATGCCAAAAATGCCAAAAATAATATAGGTTCGTGTGCTTGATTTTTTGCTACGGAACTTTGAAGTTGCCATATTTGGATGGCATGTAAAGTACGCGTAATTTAAGAAATTGGCCTCTGCTAGACCTCGCAAATGCAACAAACAGGTAAAAATCGTCATTACTTTGTCAAAATTGTATCAAACTTTATCAAACCTTCCCGATTTGTTACAAAGTTTATACCAAATATGGGTACATTGTTTAAACTGGCACATTTTTACTTATTTTTGAGCCAGCAGCACCCTCATGTGGCAAAAAGGGTGCGTAAAATGGCAAAAATCATATCTTAGAGGCTTGGAATCTACAGGAAAATAAAAAAGTATTGTTTAAGGTGCACTTTTTTTAAAAACCATGGCAGTCTCATCAAATTTTGCAAAGTTGTAGAGAGATTCATCATATATATGTAGAAACTTTTAAAAAGGGGGGTCCATGTGCTCGTTTTCGAACTATCGGCGCCCGAATACTCGCAAATCGGCTTGAAAAGTCCACAAAAAACGCGCCGAAACGTCCAAAAAGCGTGAAAAATCCACTCTTAAATTACACTTGATTCAAAATTATGCTCCCAAACATTCAAAATCCATGTCATTTTCATAAAAATTTGCAAAGTTGTAGAGGAATACATACTCAACGGGTAGAAACATTCCAAAAAAGGGGGTCCACGTGCTCGTTTTTAAGCTATCGGAGCGAATAGTTGCAAATTGGCTTGAAAACCACAAAACACGCGCCGAAAACGTCAAACAAGTCTAAGAATCCAACCCTATATTACATTTGATTCAAAATCATGTGCTCTCGAACATTCAAAAGCCATGTCAAGTTCATCAAAATTTGCCAAGTTGTAGAGGAATATAAACTAAAAGAGTAGGGACATTAAAAAATGGGGGTCTATGTGCTCGTTTTCAAAATATCGGAGGTGTAATAGTGGCGAGTCGACTTGAAAACCACCGAAACGTGCCAAAAATACTCAAAATATGAAAACTCTTATCTAATATTCGACTTATTCAAAATCCTGCTCCCAAACATTTACAATTCATTTCATATCCATTGCAATCTCTAGAATAACACGAACATGCACCAACATAAATGCTTTACATATCTCTGCAAGTAGGTAAATAATGAACAAAAAGAAGGAATAAATAACATATTTATAAAGTTCATTTCTTTTAACTCTTTGAACGCTGGATCGCCCACGAGCGCTGTATATTTTTCCATTGTGACGTATTAAATAATGCGCGCCCAGGATGCGCGGTCAAGATGCGCAGAAACATAACTGTGCAACGTCCTTAAGGGAAATCATGAAGAGGACGGGTGGCATAGAACAGGGGTAATAGTCCAAAGTAATGTTTGCAAATAATTTGATATTGTTGAATGTCTATTTACACATACTTGTAAAAACAAAACAAACAAAACAAAACAATCAGTATGAACCGTCTGAACTGTAATTTCACTTGTATTAATTTCCTTTTATAATCCTTTCTGTTCGAAATGAATGAAATCGAACTTTAACATGAAAGTTTAAGCTACGGTTACCAATGTTCGTTTTATATATATATAATATATATAGTGAAAACGGGCCCCTTGAGTAACGTGCTATGCAGTGAACCATCTTTTATTTAGTATAGGCGAAATGAATGAAACAGATGACTCGAGACGTATAGCTCTCAAATTCCTTTAATTCACAAGCTTTCGGCCAGCACCTTCACCAGGCCTACAAAAGATATCTTTATGTATATATATATATTATATACCTTATTTAATTAATCGTGACAGATTATATAAAAACACAAATATCTGTTAAATTTTGTTGATATACAGTCTGTGTCAAATAAAATGGTACAGTTGAAAAACATTTTTTTATAGTGTGAAGGTTAATATCAACGTGGTATTGTTTGTTATTTTCAATAAGCAGAAATATCACTCTTTGTTCTGCAATTTTTTTCATCACATTTGGTGCAGTATTTTTTGAGATATGACTAATTTTCTAGAATCAAGGAAAATTCATTTTTCGCACGCCGTCCCATGCCTTTGTGTACGATTTCGCATAATGATCGTGAATTCAGCGCTCCAGAACAATAGAAGTGCGTAATTTCGATTTGTTCCTCGTCGCACAAAACTTAGCATAACTTTTGTTTTACGAAAGCAAATTATACAGGACAAAGCGCATCAGCAAGAAAAGTCTTTTGGCTTTAATTTGGTACTACAAACACACATTATATGAAAAAATTTCACACCTAAATGATTTTTTCCACGACCGTACCATTTTTTTTACACAGACTGTATAACAGGTTTTGCCTGTCAATGTTTTGTCTAATTTTGTTTCGTCTTATTTTGTAGGCCTGATGAAGGCCATGCATGGCCGAAAGCTTGTGAATTAAAGGAATTTGAGAGCTACGTCTCGAGTCATCTGTTTCATTCATTTCGCCTATATATATAAATATATTATATATATATTATATATATATATATATATATATATATATATATATATATATATATATATATATAATATAAATAGTGTACAATCTATCGCGCAATATAGTGGATTATAAGTACGACAAATACTAAATTATCCCGAGTGCAGATTTGTTTCTCCGAGGCCGCAGGCCGAGGTGATGTAGATCTGCACGAGAGATAATTTAGTATTTGAAGTTCATATAGTCCAGTAATGTTGCAAGATGGAGCGTTCACTATTTATTATAGTAAATAGACCACTAGATCTTTGACCTTGCCTAATCTGATTTTATGTTTGCCAACTTTTTGGTGCTAATTAAGCTATTGTGACGTATATTGTCCCTTCAGAAGACAGAGATCTTTGTCTCGGCGTATCTTTCTCTCCTTTCCTTAATTCTTTGCGTGAACACTTATTCTCCATGCCTCCAATTGAAAACGCCTTTTAATGAGACATGCAGAATATTGTTTTCGTCTTGTCTTTGTATAGACCTTAATACCTTTCTCCCATTCCCCTTCTTTCTTCATCTTACTCTTTCTCTATTTTCTCTTAATCTTTGCAGGCTAAATGGTTTTGTAATTGGCCTTTTTCTTTCATTGCTGAAATGTTATGCCTTTAAGTAGGTTACGCATTCGGTTAATTATTATTATGTAATTCTTTACTCTTGCAATGTTCATAATGTTTATTTTCCTGCAAGTTTATCCAACTGTATTCACGGTACTTGAATTTGCATTTTTGTTATGTCATGCTTCATTTCTTCATTGCCTCGCTCTCTCTTTCTTTTCTTTCTACCCCAGTCCTCTAAACTCTCCATTTTCTTCTTCCTCTTCCTGTACTTCTCTCTCTCTCTCTCTCTCTCTAGATATGCATATGTTGTACATATGTATCTGGCAATTATTTTGATAGTTTGTTATTGTGTTACTTTGTATCATGATCATTTTTGTTAAATTAGATTACTGTGTAATATTTTGCATATATATATATATATATATATATATATATATATATATGATAGCATTTAAGCTCTCACAACGTAAGCAATGGTGTTATATTTTACTTCTTGAACCTTAATATTTCCATTTATCATAATATTCCAAGCAATTTTTTTTTTTTTTTTTTTTTTTTTTTTAATTATGTAATTTATAAATGAAATAAATAAGGAAAATTTTTGTCTCACTGATCAGGCTTTACCATCTAATAACAGCATAATGTTGTATATTAAAATGTATAACACATTTCATATTGATATTGACTGGATATTTAAATACATAATAATAGCACATGGAAATAATTACTATTTATTATTAGATTTTGGTTTTAATAAGTAACGCATTTAATAGTTATTGCCATTTTATACTGATTTTATTTATTGTATACACATGTAATTACTGTAAACCCCGACTAGTGAGGAGAGCTTCTTAACAGAAACTAGTTTTTCTTTTAGTCATCCTCAGGCACTAGTCGGGGTAATTTCTTTCTTATGTACATACTCTTGTTGTCCTTTTCCTGGAAATAAAATAAATAAAAATAAAAAATTGTTGCTCCGCGTACCCATTGTTATTAACTTTTGTGCGCACCATTTTACTGAGTATTACGCGCTAGCGCAGCAAGGCAATCGATAGAATCGATACACTCCCCGTTCATATAACACGGGCTTTACCCTCCAAAAACCGAAAGTTATATTGTACATATGTACAATATAACAAATTGAAGGTAGGTCACGTGGTACTGACCTAGCCAATCGCAACGCGTATTTTTCTACCACGATTTACTATATATATATATATATATATATATATATATATATAATTATATATATATATATATATATATATATATATATATATAGGCCCTACATATTATAGCGAAATGAATTGGTTTATAGAGAATTATAGTGACGTAGTTTGATTATATATAAGTATATATATTTTTATTTATTTACATAAACGAACGATGGGTTCGTACAAATCGCTGGAGTTCTAGAGTGTGTAAAGATTCGTAGATGGAGCTTACTTTCTTACGGCTTTCTTACAACGTTCTCACGTCGTTTGTACGATCGTCTGAAGAAAGGGGATTCCTACAAAGTTGAATAAAACCATCGTTCAATCTTAGAACTTACGAATGGCATGCGAACGCTCATCAAACGGTGGTTTTGTGCGGCCTTTTTAATAAGATCTTACAAATTTCTTACGAAATGGTCCGAAAATCGCTCGCATAGCACCTTCACCGTTTCGTAACGGCATTTGAGACCGAGGCTTTACTTACATATGTGCTCTATACATGCTATACAGTGCGTCCCAGAAAAAAGTATACCCAACTTTGAGGGCCTCATGTAAGGAATTCATAAATCATGTGACCATATTTTTTATCTCATTTTAAAGAGTAACTCATACTCTATTCAATGGTAGTACCAAATATTTGTCTGTGCTGTCACGAATGACCGAGTATTCATACTTTTAAGAAAATCCGTCGAAAGTGCTATGTACCAAGTTTGGGTTATTTGGGGTTTAGCTAATTTCAACTTTCCATTTATTAAGCTCCAACTTCTTCAACGTGCCCACCTTGCCTCTCAATGCATAACTCGCAGCGTGATGGCATGTCTTGGACAGCTCGTCTGGTTGTTGCAGAGGATCTTTACTTCTTCGGTGATGCGAGCTCGTAGTTGAGCAAGGTTAATGGGAGGACTTGAAAACACACGACTCTTGAGACGCTCCAAAGAAAAAAAACACAAGGGGTGAGATCGGGGGATCTTGGAGGCCATTTGTTATTGTGATTGAGCGCAATTATGCGATTACCAAACACCTCCCGAATTCGATCTCGAACTGCTACAATCCGGTGTGCAGGGGCACCATCTTGAGCCCAGAACAAGTTCCTGAATACACCATGGGGTTGTCTCTCAAAGTTTTGATCATCAAGTTGGGGAATGACTTGTTAATTAATCATTCACAGGACTAGTCCTCTCCATTGATGTTGTGATAAAAAAAGAAAGGTCCAATCACATTCCCTCTTCCGGAAAGTCCTATCCACGAACACTGGCCCATATCGTCCTTTTAGTAGGGGCTGCCCGGTCTGGGAAGTCAATTCTGAATTCATTTTGTACAACCTGCAAACTCATTGTTGCATGGTATCTTCTGACTACAAAACCCTCTGATCTGTTGTTAGCTGCACCATTTTGGCTGCATGAGGTATCCTGACAAATGAAATCAATGGTTTGCTTACCTCTAAGGCACTTGAAACTAAAGGAAGGACACAATGGAAGATCATCCAGGTGTTCATACATTCCAAGGCAATTGAAAGAGGATTTTATCAAGATAGCATCCCAAGTAACCCGTTATCCCTTGTGAATAACTCAGGAAGGCTTACCAATGAATGAATGATGAGGAAGCCAGGATTTCATTTACAATATACCATGAATATAATTAACTTTTTTGGTCAATTCTCTTGAGCTACATTTGACATAATGTTTGCTTAATAAATACAAACATTTATTTGAACTTTCATCCACTTTGCATCATTTTCAGGCTAAAACAGAAAACATAAGGGTTATTGAAATGAAAAGTTTACTTCCGAAAAACTTGGTACAAAGCACTTTCGACGGATTTTTTTCAAAGTTCAAGTACTCAGTCATTCATGACAGCATTGACAAAAATTTGGTATCATCGAACAGAACATGGGTTACTCTTTAATATAAAATGAAAAATAAGGTCACATGATTTATGAATTTCTAATACGAGGCCTTCAAAGTTGGGTATACTTTTTTCTGGGACGCACTGTATACGTCACAAATTTCACGGTATGAATACAATCATGTACCTCCTAAACCGCTGGCCGCTCACCTACATGCAACTTGATAAACAATCAAAGAATTACTAGAAAGGATTACCTTCTTAGCTTCATCTTTTTCATAGAACATAGGTATCATCTTAGCGAGGATGTCTTCAACGGTTTCGCTCACTACATCGATCAGTCGAGCCTCCTCATTGTTAGCGCCATAAAGACCTGATAGTTTCATTAAAAATGAGAGTTTAATAGCGCCATATAGACCTTGTACAACAATGATTTATCATAAATTAAAATTAACATTACTTGAATATTCTTAGTTCAATGATTTGCTTTCGGGGCCAACTCTTTGTCTAAAATGAATGTATGTTTTTATTGCAATTATCAAGGAAATGGACAATAAAAATTATGAAAATAAACTGAAACTCAAGTGTTTTTTTTTTTTTTTTTTTTTTAAAGAACGTTAAGACAGCACCTACCGAATTCTCGAGCAAGATGTCGATGGATTGCCTTACTTTGTGGCATAGCTTTTCCATCGATGAGCAGTGATGGAGCTTGACCCAGTGGAAACACTGTCCAAATAAAGAAGAGTGGATGTTAGTGTAAGACATCATTACAGCACTAACCCGAAGAAAGATCATAAGATCGAAATCATTGTTAGATACTAGGAACCCATACGAGTTTGATCATGACCATGGTTGAACACACACACACACAAACACACACACACACACACCCGTGTCATACACAACAGTCTATCTGAAACGCCCCTCTTCTATCCAATCCAGGCTCTATGACACACCCCTCTTCTCTCTCTCCTTCAGGCTCTATGACACGCCCCTTCTCTCTCAGGCTATCTGACACGCCCCTCCTCTATCCCCTTTCAGGCTAGGCTCTGTGATACGCATGTTCACCTCTGTTACATTCAGGCCCTACGACACACCCCTCTTCTCTCCCCTCCGGGCTCTATGGCACACCCTCCTCTCTCCACTCCAGGTACTATGACACGCCCTCCACTCTCCTATTCAGGTTTTTTGACACGCTACTCCTCCCACTTACTCAGCCTGTATGACACGCCACTCCTTTGTCCTCTTCAAACTCTGACACGCCCCTCCTCTTTCCCCTCAGGCTCTACGACACACCCCTCTCCCCTTACAGGCTCCATTCATCTCTCTCTTTCTCTCTTTCATTCAGCCTCTATGACACACCCCTCCTCTATCCCCTTCAGGCTCTATGACACACACACCACCGTCCCTAATTGATCTCTGATATCTTTTTCTCCCCTACCCTCTCTTTATTCTAATTTGTATAATATATACAGTGGTGGCCAAAATTATTAGAACACCTGAACCTACACAAAGTTTATGGGATTATCAATGCCCTAGTTCATTTGCCGAAATCAGATTAAAGATATCTTTTGTGTGCCATGAGCTTTCATGACTTTTTAGCATAGGGTCTTACGTACACGTAGACACCAAATTTATATAGTTTCGACCATCTGGTAATGCGTAACATTAAAAACAGTTGCGCTATGCGCTTTTGGTTTCTCCATAGACTTGTGTATTAAACATGTAGTCCAAATGCAAAAAAGTAAAATGCCAATTACTTATACCGATTGCTCAAAAAAGTATTTGAGGTAGAGGTATGAAACTTAGCAGGCTTATTTATTTTAATATACCTCAAATACATGCTAAGTTTCAGAAAAATTGGTAGAATAGGGCGTGTGGATTCGCCCCCACCCTTGGTGGTGAGAGTACCAAAATAACCATGCCCATTGAAGGTTAAGACTATTTTTTCATTGTAATGAAGACACTCCTTAGAAATGTACATTTTTTAAAGGAAATTTAATGAGCAATTCAAATATGTTGAAATATTAAGGGTCATTGGAACAGGGGACTTAAATAGGGGCACTGAATTAAAAAAATTTGGGGCCCTTCAAAAATAATTAAAAAATCCCCACATAAGATGTAACTACTTCACCCTGTGTTGTTATGAATGCCATTTTTGACATCCTCAGGAAATTTCCTGTCAGAATATATATACTTTTGCAGGGAGAGGCTTAAAAATAAAATGTATAACGTTATGACACTTTGATCCTGAAAGGGGTAAGATTTTTTAGATTTTACAATCGGTGGTGTAACATAAAAAAAGGGCGACTTGGGGGCGAGTTAATCAAGGTACTATCAGATAATTCGTTTTTCTGTTTTGAAAACGAAAAAAGCAAAAACGGAATATTGAGCAAAAACTGTTTCTGATTTGCTGAAAAATAACAGAAAAACAGAAAAATGAAATATGTAAAATCAGAAAATTGAAAAACGAACCGTATTTTCGTTTTACAGCTTTAATATTTCGTTTTTCTATTTTGTTGTTGAAAATAAGAAAATCAAACACTCTGAACTCATTTAATATTTCGTTTTTCGTTTTTCCGTTTTCGTTCTGATAAAAGGAAACGAAATATTGAATTCGTTTCCTTTTTTTTCCAGTTTTAATCCTTTGTTGCCGATCACGAAATGAATATTGAAGCCGCGCTCTACGTTAGTTGTGCGCACAATGAGGAGGCCAGAACAGAGACATTCAAAAGGGGAAGACGATACCGTATACCGAGCAATGTAACGGCTCTAATTCATTATTATTCAACATATTAATGCAGCTAATGAGCGGCTTTTCAAAGTATATATAGGAAATGTGCGTCCTTGCGCCCGCCCTTTTCCGCTAGAAACTGCAGACCTGTCAAAACTCCTCTCATCTTTTTTTTTTTTTTTTTTGGGGGGGGGGGGGGGGGCGGGGGGGGAGGGGCAGGTGGAAATTAGAAGGGGACAAAATTATTTCAGACTTTGGCAGAACCGATATTTTTTCCCTACGTCAGCGTTTACCAAACGATTGAGGGGGGGGGTCGAGTGGGAGCGGCTTCCGTTCAAAAAAAACAAAAAAGTTCTTTATTTGGGGCCTTTGGGCCCTCTCCCTTGGTATTTATTTCTGTTATGCTTTTTAAACAGGCGCGAATCCATGATTTCGCACCCCGGGGGCCAGACGTGATTTTGGTGCCCCTGGTTACTTTTTTAAAAATGGCACCCCCTCCCCTCCAGGAAAACATAGGCCTACACCACAAATACATTTTGAAGGATTTCAGAGAAGCATTTTATATGAAACCCCTTTGACGGTTGAATACTTTTGGGGGCATGAAAACAAAGCATTTAAAGCCCTTTTTTATTTTATTTCTTTTTAAATGGTGAGTTCATGGAAAAAGTATCTATGAATATGAGCCTCGTTACTACTATTAACCAAAAATATAATAAATGCGAGCGCGAAGCGCGAGCGAATTGTTTTCCCCCTGTTTATATTTGACGACTAGAAAGCAAGAATTTTAAGTACTTAACTTAGGGGTTTTAATTTTTTAAGCCCCTCATCAGAATATCAAATGAACGTAGCTGTAATTTTTCCATCAAATCGATTTTAAAACAAGCCATAGTAAAATGTATTTTTATCTTTTTTTTAATTAACAAACTTAGGCCTAAAAGGATAACCCTAAATAAATAGGCGGGAACTAAAACTAAAACACAATGTAATAACTCCTTGGAAAATGAGTTTGCTCTGTTTATTCTCTTTTCATTACTCCTCTTTTATTCTCCTCGATTATGTGCAATTTGTCCATCAATATAACGTGAAATCTTACCAATGTATTAAAAACTATTGTTTTGGAGGTCAGAATTATGTAATCTGGGTACAAGAAAATAAAATAACAAAAGTAGGCGAGCGAGAAGCGCAAGCATAAATTTGATGTATTCGAATGATCTAAAAACGGGACAATCTACATGATCTATGCGTTCCTCAGAAACACAATTTTGTACTATGTATATAAAGAACAAAAGGCATGGAAGTTTAAGATCAATTTGGCTCCCGTAATTTAAAGACCATTACGTTGCCCTGTTAGTTTCAGGTTATTTCTGCGCCCCCTTAGTGTAAGGTCGATTTGGCGCCCCCTAAATTTTAGATTAAATTGGCTCCATGCATTTAATATGTTTAAGGTCAATTTGGTGCCCCTTGGTTTAAGATCAGTTCGGCGCCCCTATATTCAGGATCAATTAGATGCCCCTTAGATTCTGGTCGACTTGAAAATTGAAGTTTTGGTGGTTTAGTTACAATCCTCATAATGTATATTTTAGTAAGAGGGGAAAAGGCGAGTGTGAAGCGCGAGAGGAAATTTTGGTGAATTCGAATGTTCAGAAAACAGTACTTTTTTGTGCGTCCCTCAGGATCACAATGTAATATCTCCTTGGGAAAAAAAATGATGCGAACGCGAAGGGCTGGCGAAAATTTTGCCCTAAATAGACAACCCCCCACCCCTCTGTTTCAAGTCGATTTGGCGCCCCTCCGTGCTCAAATTAGCACCCCTCAGTTTTAGGTCGATTTGGTGCCCCCTAAATCTAAGATCTAATTGGCGCCCCTTAAGACAAAAATGGCGCTCCTAAGTTTAATGTCAATTTGGCGCCCCCCCCCTTGTTTTCAGTCGATTTGGCGCCCCTACGTTAAGGTCAATTAGCAGCACCCCTTAGTTTAAGGTCGTTTTGATGCCCCCAATCAAAGATACAAATTGGCGCCCCCTTAGTCTTTAAGATCAAACGGCGCTCCTTGTTTTCAGGTCGATTTTGGCGCCTCTAAATTTCAGATCGAACTGGCGCCCAAATAGCGCCCCAAAGTATTAAGTATAAATTTTGCCCCCCCTTTTTTTCTTCCTATTCCCCCCCCCCCCTCTCTTTTCTTTTTTCTTCCCCTTTTCCCCTCTTTCTTTTCTCTTTTCCCCTCCTTTTTTTCTTTCTTTTTTCCTCTTTCCTTCCTCCCTTTTTTCCCCTCTTTTCGCGCCCCGGCCCCTGCGCGCCAGGCCCCGAAGCCCCCCCCCGAATCGCGCGTGTTAAGATGCAATGATCGATGACCAACCCAAGTATGCCTACCCTAACTCTATTGGGTGATGATCTTTGGATATTCCGATGGCCCCACAAAAAGCATGTCGTTACCCCCCCCCTTATCGCTGCGATCGACTAACGTGAATATTAAGAGGCTTTAAAGTTTTGTTTCATGTATGGCATAATTAAACCCCAAAAAGATTTAACTTTCAAAGGGTTTCAGGAATATGCTTCTCTGAATTCCTTCAAAATTGCAATTTAAGGCGTAGGCCATATGGTTTGCTGGATAGGGGGCGCCATTAAAAAAAAAAATAACAAGGGCCAAAACACTTACGGCCCCCGGGGTGCGACATGGATACGCGCTCTGTTTAAAAGCATAACAGAATAAAATACAAGGGAGAGGCCAAAGCCGCCAAATAAAGGAACTTTTATTTTTTTTTGCTTAACGGGGGGGGCACACGCACCAACACCCTCCCACTCGACCCCCCGTTTCTGGGAATCGCCTTGGTAAAGCGCTCCGTGATCGTGTTAAAAATTACTAGCTTTTTGCTCGCACGGCTGGCGTGATACGAGGGAAAAATAATCGATGCGGGTTCTGCCAAAGTTCTGAAATAGAATTTGTGGCCCCCTCTAATTTATTGCACTGCTCCCCCTCCCCCCCCCCCCCCTAAAAAAAAAAAAAAAAGAAAAAAAAAAAAAAAGAGACAAGATGTAAGTTTGACGGTTCGTGCTAGCACGGCAAAGCGGGGCAGGCGGCGCAAGGGCACGCGCACTTCCTGCTATACCTTTATAAGCCCGCCTCATTACTGGCATAATATTGACTAGAGGATACATAATGAATTAGAGCGTTCATTGCTCGGTATATACGGAGTATCCTGTCTTCCCTTTTGATGTCTCTGTTCTGGCTCCCCGATTGTTCCTGCACAAACTAACGTTAGAGGCGGCAAAGGCTTCAAATATTCATTCTGATGTTGTGATCGCAAAAGGATAAACGGGGAAAAAGGGGAACCGAATTCAATATTTCGTTCTCCTTTTATCTTTGCAGAACGAAAACGGAAAAAAACGGAAAAACGAAATATTTAAACGAGTTCAGAGGTGTTTGATTTTTCTATTTTCAACACCAAAATAGAAAACAAATAATTATTAAGTACCTGTAAAACCGAAAAAGCGGTTCGTATTTTCCAATTTTGCTGAGTCTTTACATATTTCATATTGTCTGTTTTTCTGTTATTTCTTCACCAGAATACGAGAAAACAGTTCTTTTGCTTTTCATTTTTCTGTTTTTCTGTTATTTTTCAGACAAATTAGAAAACAGTCTTTTTATTGACTCAATATTCCGTTTTTGCCTTTTTTCCGGTTTCCAAGAACAGATCAACTAAATGGCTATCAGCTGGATTAGTACCTTGATTCGAGTTTCCCAACGCATGGCGCTCATACTGATTTTGGTAGGATATTTAGTTTTCAAAGAAGCCAACGGATTAGACTGTTGTAATAGTTCAGGCATAATTCATAATCACAAATATCACAGTGGAGTTTTAATAGAATATGTATTTAGAATGTACAACCAACTGAGACAATGAAAACAATTACTAGATCACTTAAATATCCTATGTTTTCTATAATGAATAAGAAATATTATACCAAAGGCCAAACGCACAAACTTGCCCGTACGATAACCAACTAATATAGATAGGTATTAAGAAAATGATACAACCGAGCCAATACCTAATTATGTGTATATACTTAATTAAATCTTCTCCGCCTAAATATTCACCGTATACTATCCACTAAATTTAAAGATATGAAACTTTCATCTTAAGAAATATGACAAAAATAAGATATTCCTTCAATATTGATTATTATTAATTTCTTTACACAAATTCTCTTGTCAGTTAACTTATATACAACAGTAATATTAGTTTGCGATTGTTATAGATGTTATTTTTACATAATCTAATAAAATTTCAATAAATTTTATTTATGTTACGTATCATTTTTTGTTTTTATTTATCACCTCTCTATTATCTTAATACTCTATTCTTAACAAATTTCTAAAAAATTACCAATGCTATACAATTATAATACATGAAGACAAAAATCACATTTTATTTCAAATGTCATCTATCGTTATTCCCAAATCAAGCCATAAAGCTCAATAAATTAGAATTAATAAGAAACCCAGATCTTACCTTACATTAATTAACACCACTGTAAATTGTAAGCCACACATGAAAATATAGACATTCAGAAGTAAATATCTATCAAAACAACAGCCTTAGCGTATGTCATTTTCACCTTTAATGACAACAACACATAAAACAATACGCACTAAGAACTGCACAAAAAGTACAAGTGCAGGCATATCAGACATATTACATGCAACAATATACAACAATCAGCAATAGATGACAAGGTATAAGCTGTATCAGCATACATATAGAAATATAAAATGACATTTATTCGTCCACACAGTATCATTATGCAACTTCATAGGTTCAAAGTCCCTACCCACACACAATGATTTTGTTTCTTGTTTCGTACTAAATTCGATGGCCCCACAGAGTCAGCATAATAGTCTGTAGTTTCAGACTACTACATGTACATGTTCACAATGTCCGATGAAACATTAATCTCCATTCAATTAAATGTACTTCTCCCTCTGACTTTCGGCAGCACCACAAAACAGTCTAATAACTCTATAGCACCATCTTGATGCTCATATTGATAATAAAAACAATACCTTTTACAGGAAATAAAAAAAAAACATATCAATATGATAATCATCTCAATTTACATGTACTTGTATGATTCAATACAAAAGCAAAATCATGTATTGACTTGCCCTTTGTGCTATGTAGGAAAATCTTCTTACAACAATGACAGTACATATTCAATGAAACTCATGAGTATACCATAGGTCATAGCATGGACAATCATTATAATAAAAGGCAAAAATTATATGCCATTAACTACTAATCAATTTGAATAATAGCCCGAGGGAAGGTCGGTAAATTAAAAATGATGTTAGCCCTAACTACACACAACCGATAGCATTATCTAATGAGTTTGACAAGCCATAATGAATTGAGTTAGTAAAACATACTTTTGTGCGATCCTACATATACATTAATATCCCTGCGCATACATATGAAGGACCAAACAAACATTTAAATTAACAGCAAATGCTCTATAAACTATTTGAAGGATAACTCTCTTAATTGTCATTTCATCGCAATTGTTATTTGTAACATATAGATATAACAACTAACGGCGTTTAAATTAGGGCAGGGGATTAACTGCTGTACATGCATTAGAAAAAAAACAAGTGTTAGCACATGTACATACATAGCAGAGTTGTAGATTTACACTAGATAATCTTAAGACAACAATAAAAGGTAAAGGTATGATCAGGAAGCGATAACAACAACGTACACTTATGGGTAACATATCCAGATCAAAGATCAAAACTAAAGCAAAATACATACATGTAAGCAAAAACAACAACAAAACAAACAAAAAATAGTTCTTTTTTAAATTCTTTAAACAACGCATGTACTTGAACAAGAAAATATTACATGCCATATTCAAAAAAAAATAGTGCATCAAATACCAAGTCTTTACCATAATTAGATGGGGCAATTTAAAACTCTATTTTCTCTCTCTCCCCCCCCCCCAAGCCCCTTCTATCACTATTAAAGAAAATTTGGAGGTTTTCCCCTGGTTACCAAATTCCTGATTGAATACAACACGTATATTGATCTCAATTGTCCTCAGCGGTCGCGGCTATACAATATGTAGTTTTCTAAGCTGCATGATAAGCAAAAACAACAACAAACAAACAAAAAATATTGTTTTCATTTAACAGCGCATATAACAAAGAAATTTGATTACAGATCCAATCAATAAAAAGTAGTGCATCAACATTTACCAATGTCTTACAAAAATAGAATGCTAGTGGCAAAATTTAAAACTCATTTTCGCTCTCTCCCCCCCACCCCCCCCCCCCAAGCCCCTTCTTTCACATTAAAGAATAATATTGGCGTTTTCCCCTGGTTTCAAACCAAATCCAGTATATTAATTACAAAGTAATGGATCTCAAATTCCTTGTTTCAGGAACGCGGGACATCTTACAATTATATGTAGTTTTCTAGGAACGCTTCATCTGACCTAATGTATCTGAAATTTGTAATTGTAACACAGTTTTCAGCAACAATTTCGTAGAGCATATCCGAAAACCTGCCAAGTTTGTATAAAACAAAATTACCCACTTTATTCCATCATAAGTATAATTCTTTGACGTTTATTATTTAAAGTTGATTGTCTAATAGAGTCTTTATTTTGTGTGTGTACTACATTAACATGTATTGTTAGCCTTTGATGAATCATAGGCGCCATTGTGAACTTGCAAAATTCACTTGCCAAACCTCCCAGCAAAGTGGGTAAAATCAAAACAACACAATAGCAAAATTCTAAACGATCAGCATCTAGAGTAAAAACAAGTAGATATGAAATTATTACCTAAACCAAGTTTTCGAGCAACAAATAACTTAGAAAATTCATTACACCAATAAATTGTGTTAAAATCGTGTAAAAAATAAGATGATTTACCAAAAATGTGTCAATAATCTATGAAGCCACAAATCAAAGATTTAACTATTTGTAAAAAGCACACTTGATACATAAAATGACATTTGTCTTGACGTGTCTTACTTAATACATCATACTCTACAGAATCACATGTAGTCTATTTTATTTTCATAGGAGCGGTTTGTGTGTGTGTGTTTTATATATGTGTGTTTAATTTTACCCCCACTTTGTACAAGTCGTTTACATTCTTCATTCCATAATCTGCCATATCATCCAATCTTTAAATTACTATTCATACTCACTTATTTATCTTTATATTTTTTTGTTCATATTATTTTAGATTCTTCTTTTAATACTATATCCATTTATTATTTTCTTTTTTTACTCACTCTATTATATTCAGAATATGATGCAAATTTAAATTTAGTCCTTAAGTGATTTATACCAATGTTTTATAAAAATAAATTCTTTCTTTTACTATTGTGCTAAGGATGTAACTGGCTATCAAGCTTTAGCCTAATCATCACATACATAGTGTCATAAGAGCTGCATCCACACTTGCCAGAAACATGTGCAAGAGACAGATGAAGATGTTACCCCAAGGAACAGAAACTAATGTCCTACACTCTATGACAATATGGACACCGTAACATATCCCTATAATTCCTCTTAGCATCCAATTTTAGGAGATTGACTTGTTTACATTAATTAGAAAAGTTATTACATGTATTTAAAGAACTGAATGACTGAGAACTTGAATTATTTTGTGAGATATTTTTTTAACGGTATTTCATCATGTTTTAATAAGTATGTAGACAATTGCTATTACACAGAGAGAATTACCGGCCTGAGCATTAATCGCCCAATAAGCTCTTGTGAATTTTTCATGTGCCAACATTCTTGTACTTACCATAATCTGAATTAGAACCTCAATGGTGACCTTTTCCAACTAATCAAATATTACCATACAATTAGAAATAAAGTGATATACACTTTCAAATATGCTTTATAATGATCAATAATAGTTACAAAACCATATCTATTCTTTCATCTGAGAATACAACAAACAGACCATGTAATCGTAAAAACTCTGTAAATACTAAGAGGAATCTTATTCACCTGAGTACACAAGCTCATGAAGACATCCAATATCTTCTACAGCGTCTTCAGAGAGTAAATAAACCAATGATCCTTGTCCATTTAACTACCAAAAAGCAAAATGAATAGATGATAAGTGCAGAATAATTTTTCTGATCTGCAAAGCTAGCATAGATTCGAGCCGCGCAAAGCTACAGATTAACTCGCAGGTCATAGACAGCAGATTACCCGTTGGCAATCAAGGATATCAACATGTATTTTCGTTAAATAGCAGTTCCATTTAGGCGTAGCTCCATACCCTGATATAATATTCACATCCGTTAATTATGCAATCACTATAAACAAATGTATCATTTTGAAAAGAGGTACCATCAACATTGTCAGAACAATTCTTTTTAAATAAAGATAAAGTATGATGATAAAATGTTTAAATGCTGAATGTTCCTGAATGTTACTCCCGTTACCTTGAACTAGCTTCCTGTGTATCATGGCCACGGTCAATATTTTTGTCATAAAATAATAAATATTAAAAATTAAAAAAATTTTTTTTTTTAAGCATCATTACTCATTGCAAAATAGCACTTCTGCCTAAATAAAGAAAGATTTAGTAATCTTGTCCTACCTTTTTTGTCAGATGACATGTAGTGAGTAATATACATGAAACTACAAATGAATTTCAAACCACAACACCCAGAACACAATAAGAATTCGTCATAATTCAAGATTAGAAACTAACTTTAACATCATGGTCACACTAAATAACATCATGTCCCTGATATATTTCAAATCAAATATCACTTCTTAATTCTTAATCAACATGGTGATTCTTTCTGGAATATGGAGAGTACATACCAAGGCAGTTTATGCATATGGTTCTGTCCATCCTCCGTTTCACTGCTGACTGTATTTCCACTTGATAAGAAAAACATGTTGCAAAAAGTTTTGACATTTTGAAATTGATTTACATTTTTGTGTATTAAACTCCCCACTGAGTAAAGAAACTCTGGCACATTAGAGGTATTTCTGGAATCTTGAGTAGCTTCTACTCCACACTTGACCGGTAGAAAGGATAGAAGCGGCCGCTCAGGAGCTAGTACAATGGCATAATTAGTCAACTCTAAACTGCCGTTGAGTAGTAGTGAAACTGCCTTCAGCAACTACAGAGTGAATACCAGACCAACAACGGAACCAACCACGTAGCCCGTGTACACCCCGGCGATCCGAGCGCTACCAGATCACCTCGTGTTACGAAGCAACAGCTGCGTGAACGGAAGAGACACATACACAGAAACAACCGAAAGACATCCGCGGCGGCTGCCGGACGAGGGTCACAGCATGAAGGCAGCGCCCCCACCCACCAGCCCGGAGGAGGGAGCAGGGCAAGGAGAAGGGAGAAAGGCCACAGACAATCCACCGACGGCAATTAACCACACCCGGTGCCCAAGTCCTAGCCTCAAGGTGGTGGAGGAGGTCACACACCACCTAGCAAGCAGCAAAACAGAGCGGAAGAAGAAGTCCAACCGTAAGTTGTCCGGGAAAAAGAGAAGACAAAGACAAAAAATAGAAGCAACAGCGCGCAGGTGGTGGCACCCAAAGACACCCGGTGGAATAGAACAAGGGCCTGAGGGGGGGAAACAAAAACCGTGGTGGAAAAGTCGAAAGGTGGAAGACAGAGGGGGCAGAAAGCAGCGACCGCAAACAAAGAAAGGCGGGGGACACGTGTGAAAAGAAAGGGAAAAGTACGCGTCACCAGTGGGGCATGCTAAATGGGATGCAGGAAGAGAGATCGAAAGCGCAGCAATAGTGCAAGACGGGAAGGCCAAGCAAGAGGTGGGGAGCAATGTGACGGACCAAAAGGCATAGTGGTGACGGGGCAAACGAGGGAAAGGAAGAAGAGGCGAGCAACAGGGACAGCAGAGGGTGAGAGGACCACAGGCGCGCTAAATAGCGGCCCAGCCAACGACGAATGGGCGAGGCGAAAAAAAGGAATCCGAAAAGCAAGGAAGGGAAAAGCGGAGTCCGCGGACGAATAACAAAGAGGAAAGGCAAGGAAAGAAAGCGGCCGGACGGAAGGAGTCGAAACAAAAAACAACAAGGCTAAGAGGCCCGACACAGTAGGGAGACGGGAGAAGACATGCCACGGGAAAAGCAGAACAAACCGGGAAAACAAGGGGATAAAAAACCAGGAAAAAGCAAGCAGCAAATAAGAAACTAGGACTATGGACCAATGCCAGAACCGCGCAAACATATAAAAAACAAACACCAAACCAACCAATACAAAACCAAACAACAATGCCAAACAAGAATCCAGAAACAAACGTAGATAAAAAACAACACCCACCCTAAACAACATACAATACAAACAACAAACCACACCACAATAAATCACCATAGTATACCAATAACAAATATACACCCAAAAAAAATACAAACCACCATACCCCTCCCAACCCAATGTCTCTTTTCTGTATTGCATACACTATTATATATCAAATAAATTGTAAATAAATTGTAAATAAATTGCCTATATTATTATATATAATTATATATATATATATAATATATATATATATATATATATATATATATATTTCATGAGTTCACGTATTGGCAGTGTATCATCAAACAAAAAAACAAAATGTAGTCAAAATAATGCATTTTTGCCAATTTATTAGATTTGTCTCAATTTACGACGGTAGTACCTCCATCTTCTTCAGGAGAAATATTTACAATATATATATATATATATTTTAGGCGGCCGACTATAATTACTATAATATATAATATATATATACAGTGCGTGGCCAAAATTATTAAAAACCTAGGATATTTAAGTGATTTTAGTAATTTTCATTCAGTCTGAACCATTTAAAGACCTATAAAATGGTTTGGAATGTCTCCGAATATCATCATTATGCTTTTGAAAACTAAATACAAAGCCATGCGTTGGGAACTCGAATCAGGTACTCATCAGATAATTCGTTTTTCTGTTTTGAAACGAAAAAAGCCAAAAACGGAATATGAGCAAAAACTGTTTCTAATTTGCTGAAAAATAACAGAAAAACAGAAAAATGAAAGCAAAAACTGTTTCTGATTTGGTGAAAAATAAAACAGAAAACAGACAAATGAAATTATGTAAAATCAGGAAAATTGAAAAAACGAACCGCTTTTTCGTTTTACAGTCTTTTAATATTTTGTTTTTCTATTTTGGTGTTGAAAAATAAGAAAATCAAACTACTCTGAACTCGTTAATATTTCGTTTTTCGTTTTTCCGTTTTCGCTTCTGATAAAAGGAAACGAAATATTGCAATTCGTTTCCTTTTCCGTTTTATCCCTTTTGCGATCACGAAACGGAATATTGAAGCCTGCCCTCTAACGTTTAGTTTGTGCCACTAATGGGGGAGCCAGAACAGAGACATTCAGAAAGGAAGACAGGATACTCGGTATACCGAGCAAATGTAACGCTCTAAATTCATTATGTATTCTACATATTATGCACTAATGAGCGGGCTTTCAAAGTTATACAGGAATGCGCGTCCCTTCGCCCCCGGCCCTTTGCCGGGCTACTGCAGAGACCTGTCAAAAACTCCTCTTCTTTTTTTTTTCTTTTTTTTTTTGTAGGGGGAGAGGGGAAGGGGACAAGTGGCAAATTAGAATGGGGCCATATATTTCATACTATGGCAGACCGATTTTTTCCACGTTCACGCCAGACCGTGCGAGCAAAAAGCTACATTAAATTTTATTACACGTCACTTTAACCAGCGACTTAGAAGGGGGGGCGAGTGGACGGCCCCCCGAAAAAAATAAAAAAAGTTACCATTTAATTTGGCCTTTGGGGCACCCTCTCCCTTGGTATTATTTCTAGTTAGCCTTTTAAACAGGCGTCGTATCCATGATTTCGCAACCCCAGGGGGCCGTAAGTGATTTTTGGAGCCCCTTGACTTTTTTTTTATTAATGGCGCCCCACCTTCCAGGCAAACATAGGCCTTACGCCTAAATGCATTTTGAAGGATTCGAGAAAGGCATATATCTGAAACACACCCTATGAAGTAAAAAATACTTTAGGGGTTTTCAAATTATGCATACATTGAAACAAAAACACTTTAAAGGCCCTCCTTACAAATTCACGTGGAAAATCGAACGACGGCGATGAAGGGAGGCGGGGAGGAAAGGTAAAAGACGATAAGCCTTTTCTGTAGGAAGGCACAACGGCAAATCCAAAAAAGACTCAATCACACCAATAAGAGCTTAGAAGCCACCCACAAACGAGTAAAGCAGCATTACTTGTAAGATATGGTCAAATCGAATACACC
>CALNVZ010003433.1:21568076-21581147 GCA_940671915.1 Paracentrotus lividus | reverse complement strand
AATAATAAAAAATTAATAATAGTTAATAATAATAATATAATAATAATAATAATAATAATAATAATAATAATAATAATAATTAATAACAATAATTTAAATAATATTGACTGCCCTTGAGGCAATATGGCATATAGTGCCTGAACTAGCATTAATATTGCCCCGAGTCGAAGACGAGGGGCAATATAGTGCTAGTAAGGGCACTATATGCCATATTGCCCGAAAAAAACAGTCAATATTTTTATTATATCCTTCAACTACCTATCTCCAACATAGGACATTGAAAACACACAGTGTAGTCTACTTACCACATATCCTAGCTGGTCTGGTGCAACTGCTACAGTACAGTCATGTATGTTTGAATCCAAAATGTTCCACTGTCTTCATCAATATTAAAATATCAAGGAATCAATTCCCCTCGAAACATCATGCCTCGGTATAATTTGCAGAATGTGTCATTCAACGAGTCATAAAAGTTTGCTTTCTCAGAGATATAACTTTACCAAAAAACCGAAAAACTGATTTCTTTTCTTTGTTTTCTCAGCATTCTGAGTTGAACCATTGTGACGCAATAATGCTTCTGTGCGTATCCATTGTCTTACTTCATCTTTGTAAACGCGCATCATTAAAATTACGCGTAGCCCCCGACCAGCCGGTCAACATTGTAAAAAGGGCCTTACGTCAATGCGTGTTTTTTTCAATGGGATTTTTTTTATTCATATATCGATATCATATCAAAACTGCGGTCGTATGAATTTGCAATAGCCGGTTTAGATGTCTTATAAGGGGTAATAATAATAATGATAATAATAATAATGATAATAATGATAATAATAATAATATAATAATAATAATAATAATAATAATAATAATAATAGTAATAATAATAATAATAATAATTAATAATAATAATAATAATAATAATAATATGATAATAATGATAATAATAATAATAATAATAATAATAATAATAATAATAATAATAATAATAATAATAATAATAATAAAATTAATAATAATAATAATAATAATAATAATATATATAATATCCTCCCTCTTGCAAGCTACAAACTTCGGATATAGATATAAAGAGAATGATGTTACGGCGACAGTAAATCATTTGGTCTACATGGATGACATCAGCTGTATGCAAAAAATGATGATGAACTTCAAAGTCTGATAGCCATTGTTAAACAATTCACAGATGACATTCGGATGGAATTTGGCATTGAAAAATGTGCTAAGGATTTACACTTATCCGGCGGAAGAAGGGTGGGACAGGTGATATGCCCCTATCTGACGAGGAAGTATCAATCAAGGAACTGACGAATGAATCCACCTACAAATACCTTGGCATGATAGAGAATGACAGCATCAGCCACAACGTAATGAAAGAGAAGGCAAAGACAGAGTACAAGCACAGACTGAGGCTCATTATGAAATCTGAACTTAACGCCAAAAACAAGATGGAGGCTATCAATACACTTGCTATCCCCGTGCTAAGGTATAGTTTTGGAAATAATAAACTGGAAAATCGAGGATATACGAGGGCTGGATGTCATGACAAGGAAGCAATTGAACATGCACAGACTTCACCACCCAAAAGCTGCTGTTGAAAGGTTGTATCTCCCCCGCGACCTTGGAGGAAGAGGTCTTCAGCAGATAGAAACGGTATGGAATATGGAGTTAATACAGCTTGCCAATTACCTATCCAGTCCCAAGGATTACATTGACAAACATATCTCACGATTATGACAAAACCCAGCCAATTTACTCATGTACTAAAACAAGCATTGAAGACATTGACAGATACCAGATAGCTCTACCAGTCGGGGGAAAAGAGAGAACAGAACTGAAGCGTTCCTTGAACAAAAGATTGCAGAGACAAATCTACAGGCAAAACGTCTACACGGTCACCACGAAAAACAATCGAATCGCCAGTTTCGTTGACAAAAAGAAACACCACGGATGGCTAAAGTCTGTGGTCTGAAAGGAGAAAACGGAAGGGTTTATATTTGCCATACAAGATCAGGTAATCAAGACCACGGCATATGAGAAATCCATTCTGCAATCAGATGTAGAGGACACGTGCAGAGTATGTGGGAAAGAACCTGAGACTCTAATGCATCTGGCATCAGGATGCCCATCTTGGCCAAACAGAATATATCAGCAGACATGATAACATTGCCAAGCATAATACACTGGCAACTTCTAAAGGATCGTGGGACTCAAGCATGTGACCATCCATGGGAACATCAGCCACAGACAATCACCCTGGCTGATAAAAGTACCATATATTGGAACTGGCGGCATAATGACAGACAGAGCTATCAAACCTGTAACAAGCCAGACATCATCGTAAGAGAGGGAAACAAAGTTAACATCATCGAAGTATCCGTCCCTCACGACATAAACTCGCAGTCAAGGAAAGGGAACAAGCGCGAAATATCAAGACCTGAGATTGAGATCAACGAATGTGGAAACGTCAAGGCAAGAAGTCACCCGGTGATAATGGTCACAAGGGGATGTGAAGAGGGGAATCGAGAGCCTCATCACCAAGATCTCCCCGAACATCCAGATCTACGATCTCCAGAAAGCAGCGATTCTCGGCACAACTAGAATTATTCGAAAAACACTTGGACACTAAAAAGTTGCACTTGAAATCACTTCGTGCTTTTTGTTAAAGCAAAATCTTTTAAGGAAAAATACGGACTTGATCCTGTTTATCATAATAATAATAATAATAAAAACATTGTATGGGTTGTGTCAATATCGGTATTACCATAATCTTAAATGACCTGTACGCCTTGATATGGATTTTATCCATTTAGATAATACATATTAATATATATTAACAAAAACAAACAAAAAAACAAAAAAAAAAAACATGATCACAATGAATGTTCTGGTAGCTGAAAATTGCATATAGGTCTAGATCAAAGGATGAAATTAAATAAGTATCTTGGTCCATGTTCTAAAACATTCATTAGAATGGAAAAAAATGGGGGGAAATGGATCTCCAACTCACATCACAATAAATAAAAAGCATAATTTATACACACATTCAACATAATGTAATACGAGAGTAATGCTATTGCCAAGAAAAACTACCGAGTATAATACGATAGGATAAAACGAATGAAAAAAAAAGGAACAATATGTATTACCTAGGCCTACTGATTAAGGAGAACCTGGGTCAAATAGTGTGCCTCCGGGAGGGCGCCCTTCTATGTCGACCGAGTAACATGCCTGTGTAGTTTCTTTTAAAAGATACGAATTTGGCTGGAGTCGAACAAACGTGAACAATTTCCATGTGAGAGTAATACAATTTTCCTACTTATTCTTCGTGAGAATTATAAATCATAGTAATGCCAGCGAAAGACTTCTCGATACACCAGAAAAAGTGCAAAACGAACCACCGAAAAAAACTGCTGCTATCCGCGAGGGCAGGACAAGGGAATTCGCCCGGCGCTAACGGGGTGAGAACGTGGAGGGCCTCCGCTCGACCAAGTCGAAGAGACGCTCCAGAATGCGTTCAAACACGTTCTTGTATTTACAAAGTCTATAACTAGAAGCTATCGACACCTAAGTTAATAAAATAGTTGGATAGATAGCCCAGAGATCTATAGAACAATACATCTAAGATAGAAGCGTGTAGTATCCACATCGACTCGTTGCAGAATCACTCCCAAGCTGAAAAACAGAGAAACAACTGAATAATGTGCAAACTGGATGAGCTTGAAAATCGGAGCAGCGGAAGCATGCAAACCTGGTGTTGCACAACATTTCCCTAAAAGAAGAAGGGAGAACTGTGATGAAACCGTACAAGGATTTCTTCAGAGGGTTTGTTGGTGTGACAGATCGTATCCATAGAGATGGATGCCATTCGAACCCCCCACTACTATTGCATTGGTGGAGTTCCCCAACTTAATGCGAGGATCATTTAGCGTTGCATTTGGCTCTTTCGCCATGAAAGAAAAAATCCGGAAGGCTACCATAGTTAAACTTCAGAGAAGGGATGCTCTTTTCGGAAGGAAAAGAATAGTGGCAGTATCTGAGATTTTCGCAGCGGAGTGCAGCAGGCCTGAGAGAGAAGCGGGGAGATCTGATGAAGCTGAAATGATGTTGAAAAAACCCTTCTTCCTATTACCAGCAAAACTGCTTACCGAAACAAGGAGGAAAGTTAATCAGTGTCTAGAAGCTGTCCTATTCAGGAAAACGCAGGTGTGATCTATCGGAAGACGCTTCGTTTTTGTTTTTGTTTTTGTTTTTGTTTTTGTTTGTTTTTTTTCTTGAAGGAAATAATAAATTATTGCTTTTACATTTATGGCTCCATAAATTATATTGATGCAATAACATGAGCAGGATGCCCCAACAAACTTACACGCAGAGCCGAGAGCGTTAAGTGAATTATGAATCGATTTTCATAGCAGGAGATTAGAGTATTCACTTTCATGAATGCTTCCTTTGATTTACGTCATCTCTAAATTTAAAAAATATATTTTCATCTTTTAAGTGATCTTTAAGAGACAACATTGGATCCACATTATGAACTGGAGAACGAACTTCATTGCATGTTTATTCCTGATTCAACTATAGATTGGCTTAAAATACATTGCAAAGTCATTATGAGCCTACAAGACCAATGGAGAATAAATTTGTGCTTTTGATATTCATGGCAAAATGGATTGTATTCTTTGTATTAGACAACTACACATGTATATTTGAAACAGCTCTTCAAGTCATGTTACTGGCTATGGGGTTGCATTGATTACTTATAAACAAAAAGTTAAAATTAAAAATGATATTAAGATAAATAAGATGAAAAGTTCACATTATTTGTATAAGTTATGTACAGCAAGGATTTTGGTATGCATGCATTTTTTCTTTGCTGCCCTTCGTCAGAGCCGTTAGTTTGATTAGAGGCTCTGTCCCATTTTGCGCATCCGCGCGGCCTGAAATTATTTTCCTATTTGCTAATGATTTTTTTTTTTAAGCATGTCATTCATCCCAAATTCATTGTTCTGTAGGATAAGTGAGTTGCAGATTTTTATTGTCATGTTATTTCAATTTGTTTCATGTTGGCAGTCATTAAGTAGTAAGAGATACATTTAATTTTTATATTGCGGTCAGGCTTTGTAAGTTTGGTGGTTTTCAAATCATATTTTATGGATGTTAAAAATTAATAACTTTAACTGCAGGGGATTGCAGGTTATGGAAACGGTGAGAAAAGTTTTTCATTATTTAAGGTTTCGTTAGAAAGTTGATATTGTATTCCTCCAGGAAAACGCATTCCTCCAAAATCGATGACTCTTGGAAAACAGCAATGGGGGAAAGGCATGGTTTTTAGCCACACTTCTAACAGCAGAGGTGTGGCTAATTAATTCGTAATTCGCATAATTCTTCACTTTTCAAATCCATGTATTAGATGACCCAAATGGGAGATGCTTATTAATTTCTGCAATGTAAATGATATGCCTTTAATTTTACTTAATGTGTTGGACCTAATAAATTGATGATCCTGATTTTTCCTTGAGGTATTCAGCAATTAGGACCAATACGAACATTCATCTCTTGTGTGTGGTGACTTTAATGTAGTCTTGGGACCTAGACTATTCAAGGGAACCAGGGAGAAACATTTTGTAATGTTAAAGCGAGTAATCTCTTATCAAATCAATAGAGGAATTAATCTGTGCGATATTTGGCGCACTTTCATGAAAACCTCAAGCAATATCCAGGCATCAAAAGAAATCCTAAGTTTTATCAAGACTTGATTTTATTTGGTTTCTCAGAATTTTATAAGACTATAATTGTACTCGCTCTAAAATAATTCCAGCATACAATCTGATCATCTGCAGTGACATTAAAGTTTAAAGGTACACATCCTACCAGAGGTAAATCATTCTGGAAGTTGAATTGTCAATTTATTTACAAAGGGTTCAGATTTTATTAAGATTATTAGGAAATTGAAGAATTTTAAAGTTATCCAGAGAATCAGTTTGATCCAAACATTTTGTGGGACGTCTGAAAATGTGTGCTTACAGGTACATCTTTGGATATGTAGCAGAAAAAAAGAAACAGGAAAGCCACATGCAAAAATCAAGCTATTAAAGGATATAGAGAAATGATGAAAAGTTAAGTGTTGACGCTGATAATGAGAATAGATTTTAAAGGATTTTTTGGTCCAGGCTTTAGATATTTTTAGATGATGAAACTAAGGTCTTATTATTCGATCTAGAATTAGGTGGCTGAAGAAGAGTGAAAAAAAGTTCAAAAATATTTTGTAATTTAGAAAAGAGAATGGGGGAGAGAAGGCATCTTTACCATAAAAGAATGCAAAATGATAATATTCATGTTAATCACAGCAAATCTCCAAACAAATTCACTTTTCTATCAAAATCAACACCGAAATAAATTGTGTGACCAACATTGATTTATATGAGAACTTTCTTAAACTCGATGAAACACCATTGTAGGAGATGATGATATACTTTCTCTGAGAGACCTGATTACTAAACAAGAGTTATAAACACAATTTTCTCTATGAAGCACAACAAAATCAACGGAATGGATGAGTTTACCTTGTAGAATTTTATATCATCTTTTGGAAGGATTTATCAGACATTCTCCTGCTCTTTCAATTTCTCATTGCAAATGGTAATTGTCCCCCCTCAAAGAACGGGGTGTTTACTCTGTTCCTAAAAAAAGATAAAGATACTCTTATTTCGAAATTTTGACCCATATCCTCTCTTTAACAGTTGATTTATAAAATTTTAGCTAAAACTATGCAAATCTGTGAAAATATGTCTAGAAACTCTTATTCATTTCTGATCGGTTTGCGTTTTTTAAAAGCGGAATATTGTAAACAATGTTCGTTTGATTACGATATATTGAATATGCTAATTAAATGATATCCCAGGTGCCATCTCCTTCTTGACATACAAAAAGCCTTTGACAGTGTCTCACATAATTTTTCTTTTAGGTTTAACTAAATTAATTTTAGTAACAAGTTTGTGAGTTGGATCAAAGCTTTGTATACAGAAGAAGAAGTATTAATGAATTATGGAAATTTAACCATCATATTTGATATGCAAAGAGGTATTTTCCAAGGGTGCCCTTTCTCCATATTTGTTTTTGTTAGTAATTGAATGTATGGCACATGCAATAAGACAAATCCTAATATCCAAAGAATCCCTGTTGAAGATGTTGATTTGAAAATTTCTCTTCGTAGGAGATGACTCACATTGCTTTATGATGGCTCAGATACATCATTTTCAAGCCTTTTTGATACTATTGAATTTTTTCAGGAGTTCGGGTTGTAGGTAAATATTGGTAAATCAGAGGCATATGGATCGCTCAAAGGAGGGCTCACCCTTCTAACCCCTTTCACAAAATGTTTAAAGTGGATAAACAAACCTTTAAAACTGTTGGGATTTACTTTTCTTTAAAACACAAGTCAATTGTAAATCTAATCATAAGTCAAACTCAAATCTATGAAACTACCCTTATTGTGGCGAGCAAGAAATTTTCACTTGTTGGAGATCTGTGTGATAAAAAGACCCTATTGTTACCACAGCTTCCTTTACTTTTTCTCAGTGTTTGCATTAAAATGCCTAAAGCATTTTTTAAGAATTAAAATTCATTACTATTAAGTTCATTTGGGAAACAATGTAGCGATAGGGACAAAGAAAAGGTTAGTGTAATTTTTTGCTGCATGCGCGTCTACGTTATAATTGGACCCTTACTTAATTCTTTGCACAGAAATGTTATGGTGAAAATTGTGGTATTGGATGATAGTTTTCAGAGCCTGTGAGGTCATTGAAATTTCCTCTTGAATAACTTTTTGTTTAAAGAAAATATATTATGGTATGCTCACGCTCCCGTTGCAGTCTTGATAAATTTCTTCATCACAATTAGCTGATCACTTCAAACGTGGTATATCTTTAGAGAATATTTTGTGAAATCAGGGTGGGACAATTTCATTCACAAGTATAGGATACTGTCAATGTATTTGTTTAATAGAAATATCAGCTCAAAATTCAAGCCGTATTATTGTTACCCAGAAATGGTTAGATAAGGGAAAACATTTATTTTCTGATTTTATTGAATCCTCCTCTCCCTGGATGCAATTATTTTGAATAATGATGTTAGAGTTTAATATTGTCCAAGGATAGGAGGAAGTACCATCTTTTGAAATATGCCAGAAGACTGGTTGGCTTTTGTTCACAATTCACTCCTGATAGGATTATTTGATTGCAATGAAAAGCAAAACTTCTAACAACTCAAAAAGTTCCACTTTGTTACCATGTAATGTTAGAAAATGTACCGTGAGAGACAAATTGAATTCTGGGGAAACTAGATAAGTTACCTGAAGGGATGGTTGAAAAAATACATAACAATTTCAAATCTACTATTAATTACACGTATTCGCTCCTTTTTATTTCAAATATTTCACAAGAGCTTAGCTTGAATGATTTTGTTTTAAAATAAAGGGAAGGATTCTCCAGATGTGCCTTTTGCAACTCAGTCCCAGAGACTTATATTCTTTATTCGTAGAATGTCCTGTGGTTAAAATGATGGGGTGAGTTGTAGAGTTTATAAGTAAGAAACAAATCAGATTATAAACCAACAATTTGAGAAAAATGTTTGGCTTTTGAAAAAGATAAATTTATTACATTTTGTTCTTTTGCTCAAAATACTAATTTAATATGTAAATTTTGAGGAAAATTCCATCCTTTGATGGATATAAAGCATATATTTGAAGTAACGAATGAGCTTGAGTATTGCTATTTGCAAAAAGAATCATAAGTTACCTCCCATTTCAAGAAATGGAAATTCAAATGAATGAAACCTCGCTTCCCATGCAGATGTACTTTGTATTATTTTCCATATAAAGTTGTGTGTAAATAGTAATTGCTACTTCAGATAAGTTCTTGATTATTTCTGTGATATGAAGATGTCGGGCCAACATTTATACAGTGAATGACATATTATTTTACATGTATAACCATTATTGTGTTTAAAATTCTACTTGCTGCTTTATGATATTTGGATTTACTTGTTTTTTTTTTTTTTTTTTTTTTTTGTTAAACTTTGTTACTTACACATCGCTTGTATTGCTTGTAAATATTGTAATTTCTTAATTCAATAAAACATACAAAAAAAATAAAAAATAAAAAATAAAAAAATAGTGTGCCTCGGTCAGCCCCATCTACCTCTCTGAAAACATACTCTCTATCTTTAATAAAAATAATATTAAACAATTAAAAAGGTTCACTCTTGCGGACGTGTGAATTTCAGAGTGAATTTAGAGTGAAATTCTGAGTGATCAAAGGCCGAAACAAGTAATCACAAATAATCCCGGGTCGATCTCGACTCCCACACAGATTGAACAGCGCCATCCAAGGAGCTTCAAACCCTAAGGCCAACAACAATCCAACTACCTTCCACCCAAAGTTTGAATTTCTTATTGGAAAAACTTTCTTTTTTTTTTCAAAGATTTTCTTTCAATTTTCATTTTTAGTTTTGAAATGAAACACATTAACGGGGCACTCTAACCAAATATGACTTAATTATTCATGCAACGTTAGATTTCCTCACATGAAATCGTCAGTCAAGACATTGTTTGTTATAATTTACTTGGTGTGCATAGAAAAACAGCCAGAAAAACAATGGTATTTGGTACCAAATTAAAAACATAAAGGATACAATGGCGTTTTATACACCTGGGGGGCATTTCATCAAGGACTTGTCGGACATTTTATACCGACAATTTGCTCTCAGCCAATCAGATGCAAGCCATTTAGTAGCTTATAACAGTTCTGTCGGTAAACGTCCGACAAAGTCCTTTCATGAAACGCTCTTCCCGTACAATGGATGGTATCTCACTTGCCATGAGATGAATTGAACTAGTTTGGGACAGTTTGAGAGGATTCGAAAAATCGGTTTTATGCTAGTCGCGGGAGCGACTCAGAGACGTCTCTTAATCCCCGCGACATCGCCCGAAGTTTCCCGCGAGCCTAAGTTCGCGGAACGTTTCCAACACTTTTTCCCGTGCGAATACTGTTAAAAAACTTGCGTTTAACTTATTTGATCAAATATGAAATTGCTGTGAAGGAAGAAATGGCAATTGAGCGGGACACTATATAACCACGTTCACAGAATTCTATCCATAGCCTTACTGCTGGCTTGCCATGCATTTATAGGCCGCCTATATGGAATTATCCTCCGGTAGGCCTCCCGTTATTTGTATCTGGCGTAGGGCCTAATGGTCTAAAATCATTTTAGGACCATATGCCCATGCCAGGATCGAAACTCACGATCTTCGCTCATTCCCAGTCAAGTGATACGACACTAGGACGAGGAACCTGACTTATGCAAACTAATACAAGCCCCCCCCTCCCACTTTTTTTTTTGTTGCAACAATCTTCAAGATTGACAAGCGCATTTTTTAAATTCAAACTAACAATAAACCAACTTTGTACTTTGTCTCAGTCACGATTATTTGCTATATTATCAACAAATATATCTGTTGGTCACAATATAAATAACAGTGCAATACAACATGACAGGTGAGCATTTATTTCATTTTGAACGGTGAACAAAAGTTGAACGGCAAAACTCCTTTGTGAATTGACTCATGATCTCATGACCCTTCTCGTATCCGTCGTCTCTGCTTCCTTCGCCTCATGAACTCTGTGAGACTGTTCTTCCATCTGGCTGTCTTCATAACAATTCAACTTCATTGTCTCTTCATGTCCATTTACTCAAACATATACATGCCAAGCTATAAGTTGATATATTTTTCAATGCCGCGCGTCGCGACCGAGCAGCCCGTATGATGTTCAAGCTTAGGGGTGTCGAGTTCACGACGACGCTTTGAACACGTAGGTGGCCTCAGCAAAGTTGATTAAAGTAAGGTATCTATTGGCTGAAAATTGACATTTTAAATTCGGTCAGGTTTTGGTATTCAGAGGACGCATAGTTTTGGGATTCAAGGGGAAATTTATGGGGATTTTATGTATATTTGTTATAATTCAATGCAAATAAATGCAAAATATAGGCAGATAGAGCTTATAGGCTACCCCTATTTTGGTCAATGATGTCATGAATGTAGGGGCGATCGGGGACTCCTAGAGTGTCGGCAACTAAAAATTGAGGGTCTTTCTTTTGCCTTTGAAAAATATGAAAAGGATGAGAATCTTAACTCTGTCACCCCAGGTGCGACCAAACAAAACACTATAAAATTTTCATTAGGCTTTATTGTACAATGTTTTACTGTTATTTAGAGCCATATAATAAGTATATGTGCACTCAATAGTGACTTGGGACTATTGTATCATTGATATCAGATTTATGGGAAAACGAGGTGTCTTTATACTCTCTACTCGATTGTATAGGTAAGTCATGAATCCTGAGAGAGGGTAAAAGTCCAAAGTCTACATTGCCAGTAGGTGATCTTATCCGGTCGCATTGAATTGTTTGAACAGGGTCAAAAGATTATATATCATAATTTAATGTCCATGTATAATAAGAATTATTTATTTTTGCTTGATGATAAATTTATGGGTGGGAGGGGCTCAACGACCCTTATATATACACATTATCTTGTCGTGTAATCAAATCTCCCCGCTCAGTGCCGGTTTACAGACAAGACGCTAGAAGTTGTTCGGTAGATTTTTTTTTTTCTTTTATCTCAGAGGAATTCATGACTATTTAGTTTTTATATGTTGAATAATTACCATGATTTATGTAAAAAAAAAAAGAAAAAAAAAGAGCTTTCACTGAAAAAAAAACCCTAAACGGAAGTCTCCTTTGTACTTGTCGTTTGTTATTGGTTCTGATGCTCTTGAGTGCTATATTCAGCACCAGCAGTGATATTTTTAGCACTTGCATGGTGTCTATTTATCAGCCAAAACTATCGAAAATTTCAGCTTCGCGCGAAAGTGCATAAAAACGAATTGAGTGTGGTTAACCATTGGCGGATCCAGGATTCAACAGGGGGGGGGGGCCAAACTCGATTTCAGATTTGGTACCCCCAAAAAAAAAATTTCCTTTTACACCGGGCGGCCAAAGGTACACTCGATTCACGTCACGCTGGCGAGCAATAGCGAGTGGGGGGGTGTAGTGTAAAAAAATGTAGGGCCTACGGCCTCAAAGAGGTCCCATAATCAACATAGGGGTAGGTGGGGTTGTTCGGTTTATTTTTTACTCCCCCTTTGTTGTTTCTATTTTTCCTTTTTTTTGGGGGGGTGAGGCTGGGGGGGAGGGTCCGGGCCGTCGGCCCCCCCCTTGTATTCGGCGCCTGGGTTTAACAAACACTTCGGCGTGCAGTCTATGCGAGTTCCTAAAATCGTCGTTTCAGTCTTGAAAAATTCTCTCTGATTCTCGGCACAACTAGAATTATTCGAAAAACACTTGGACACTAAAAAGTTGCACTTGAAATCACTTCGTGCTTTTTGTTAAAGCAAAATCTTTTAAGGAAAAATACGGACTTGATCCTGTTTATCATAATAATAATAATAATAAAACATTGTATGGGTTGTGTCAATATCGGTATACCAATAATCTTAAATGACCTGTACGCCTTGATATGGATTTTTATCCATTAGATAATACATATTAATATATATTAACAAAAACAAACAAAAAAACAAAAAAAAACATTGATCACAATGAATGTTCTGGTAGCTGAAAATTGCATATAGGTCTAGATCAAAGGATGAAATTAAATAAGTATCTTGGTCCATGTTCTAAAACATTCAATAGAATTGGAAAAAAATGGGGGGAAATGGATTCCACTCACATCACAATAATAAAAAGATAATTAATACACACATTCAACATAATGTAATACGAGAGTAATGCTATTGCAAGAAAAACTACCGAGTATTAATACGATAGGATAAAAACGAATGAAAAAAAAAGGAACAATATGTATACCTAGGCCTACTGATTAAAGGAGAACCTGGTCAAATAGTGTGCCTCCGGGAGGGCGCCCTTCTATGTCGACCGAGTAACATGCCTGTGTAGTTTTCTTTTAAAAGATACGAAATTTGGCTGGAGTCGAACAAA
>CALNVZ010003433.1:21530579-21568051 GCA_940671915.1 Paracentrotus lividus | reverse complement strand
AAGAGAGAGATCAACATTCCGAAAGAAGTAAGGAGAACTGTGAAGAGACGACGAGGATTTCTTCAGAGGGTTGTTGTGTGAACAGACGATCCATTGAGATGAGGTGCACGATCGAACCCCCCTATCTTGCAATATTCGGCTGGGAGTCCCCCACAACTAAGCCGAGAGATCATTCAGGTTGCGTTTGGAGCTCTTTCGCCATGAAGAAAAAATCCGGAAGGCCTACCATAGTTATACTTAGAGAAAGGAGGCTCTTTTCGAAGGAAAGATAAGTGGCTCAGTACTGAGGGACTTTTTCGCAGCGAGCTGCCAGCAGGCCAGAAGGAGAAGCGAGCGGGGGAGAGTCTGATGAAGTGAAAAATGAGTGGGAAAAAAACCTCTTCCTATACACGATGATGTTACTGCGTGTAGGCGCTAACCAGCTGCGGACATCTTTGCCTCTGTGACGTTCATCAACTAAAGACAATGATTGCTACAAACTCGTAAAAAACAATTGTAAACAAAAGTGTGTACACGTGTTCACATTTAACAATAAATAACTGACCTAAATATGACTCCAGCAGTAGACCGAATGGAAGATGCATATTGCCGATATCGTTTATGAAATAACGATGTAGATTTACCACTCGAATCTATTTTAATAATAAACTCATGATGAATAGCTTCTTTCGCGAAGAAATACTAAGTATTTCGTCTATTTTTAATCCTCTAGAAATAAGTCATTTTAGGGAAAAACTACAAATTTTTTGCTTTTTTTGAGCTCTTTTTGCATAAGTGGAACGAGGATGCAGTACTTCACAAAAATCTTCCTTTCGGCCATCCTCAAATTTTTTTTGGACAGATAGAAACTTTGGCCCTGTATTGGGCTGCATTTAGGCGTAATTATTAAAAATTGTTCGTTTAGAAAATAATGCCATCTTATGATTATGTCTCGTTTAGTATCTAACCCACCTGGAGATGGTAAACGATCGTGATTTAACATGGAGTTGAATGTGTGAGAATGCCTGGATTTTAATGTGATCTTGGATCAAATCCATCTTTGCTTTTAGAACTTGCCGTCACTAACATTGAGTATATGATTGACAAAAGCCGCAGATTGTTGCAATGAACAGCGAGTGTACGGTATTACGCTCACACGCCGTTCTGCGTAGCCGCAGGCAGACCCCCAGTCCCACCTCGGCATCACCGGTGGTTACGCAATATGCAGGGTCCCATTGTGGTGCGTACCACCTCACCAACACGTTATCCATAGACATAAACAAATCACCTCAATGATAATATTGTGCGTTGATATATAATAAAATGAGAATGTAGGTTCTTATATTTACACACAGAGCACTAGGCAAACTAGCATTGGTTATGGTTGTATTCTGTATTTATTTTTCGTTTCCTTTCTTTTTATTCAGGAATATCAACAATTAGACAAACATACCATTTCAAAGCCACAATTAAAATACAGTAATGTGTTCAAATTCCAGACAAACAATATTGGCACAAATTTAATTATGAGTTTCAAGTCTGTACTGTACGACTATAAAGTATTTGATTTATTTTAAAGTGAAAATAATACATAGTAGGTCTACATTATAATTTATGAGTGTAATTGATATAAATAGAAGTTATTATTATAGGCCTATATCAGATTCTCTCAAGACCTAACTATAACATAATAAATTATGAGGATATGAAATCTGATGATTTCTACACTAATCAAATCTTAGTCACCCACATTGACAATTATTCATATCTGATTATTACATTGTAGAGCTCAGATGATTCTAGACTGAAGGTACTTCTATCTTCTCTGTCACCTCCCCCCTCCATGTCACCTGCCTCCTGAGTGACCCTCCTCCCCCGCCCCCCCACCACATCCAGGCTAGGTGACAGAGAGACAGGAACACCTCGGTAGAGTTAAAATACACTGGGCCGGGGCATATATGATTTTTAATAATTATTATATTTAATTAAATGTTGAGATGCATATTGGATAGCAATCATTGTGACTTCAACAATACTCATTAGCCCTATTAACAGGCATAAGTGTATGACATCTCGTTCACAGTCTCAAGAGTAAACTTTGATCCATTGTTCTATTTTTTTAAATTAAGCTTATCCATCTCCTGTCCATACTACATAATAATAGATGTGTTTCAGATTTTAAGTCTTTGAACTTGACTTTTGTTTTCAGTACTAATGATATCAGAAACAGACACCGATTTGCAAGCATGGTGCTCCTGTCCTGAGCAAGAAATGAACAGATGAAGAAAACACACATCCAGTGTCATTTACTGTAAATCAGCTATTGGCATCTGATGATCTCCAGAGTTGAATGTCGAGGTGGAATGTTAGAATCTGAATCCAGGAACACCATAATCACCATTCGATGTTTTTCTTAACTGTTCCACCCCCTCCCTGTGTCTCTTGCCAATTCTAAACGCCATATTTCTCCTTCCGGAGGACTGTGGCCGTTCATTACTAGGTGAGGCTCTACACAAGTCTAGATATTTAGACAATAGTAGTATAAATTCCTTTATTCAAAGGTATAGTATATATTTTAAATCAAAATGATAAATATCAAAATGCTGTCTGAGGATTATAGCGGGAATGGGGGGGGGTGAGATAACGCCACTCCTCCCCTTCTCTCTCTCCCCCCCCTATTTTTTATCTTTATTTATTATTTTTTTTTTTTTAATAAGGAAAAATGTCGCGCACATGAACATCCTGGGATACAATATATTTACTTTTAAAGCACAGGCACCCACAAGTGATCTTCCATAATTTTAGTAGTGTTTGAATACCTTCTATCTACATTACCTTTTATTTCGGGATGTGCAATTTTTTTAAAAAGGTGCATTTTTTTCCAAGGGTAATTCGTATTACACAGTAATCTATTTTTGGTATGTTAATGATTTTTGCTTTCATGTTTTGCATTATCGACAGTGAGGCATCAATGACCGTCGCGCATCCATACTTCGTCGATGTCCATTCACAGCAGTGATATTACCTTAGACTGCTTACTATTTAAGGCCTTATAGTGGGCTTGGCTGATCCTGTCCCGGTATCAGTGCTTTGCTGTCGAGAGAGCACTAGCATTGCCCACAGATATTTTACGCAACCTCACTCTTTATTTTACTGTGGACATTTGTTCAATCTTTTAGCCAGCTGTTGAGATATGAAGTTATATATTATTTGTTCAATGTATCAATTAACTAAATCTAGGTATGAGCTGTAATTCCCAAGTAGCCGTCAAGGGCTGGTTGCGAGGGCGAGGGGGGGGGGGGGGGAGGGGGGGGGTGGGGCGGGGTGGGGGGGGGGGCGGGGAGGGGGAGCGGATAGTGTCTTATAAAAAAGGCCTTAGAAATATGCTTTATGCTCCATTGAAGACATTATTGTTTTTTAAATTAATTACATTATCATTTATATTACATAAATATTTAGTAGCGAATCAATACTTTGTTATTAACACTTTGTTTCACTATTATTACATTTTTGTCCCAAATTACATCGTAATCTGGCATATGAGTGGGTATATAACATCTCAGGCTCACCTAATCTTAACACTCAGCTTTTTCAAACGTCGCATAAAGAAGCTTTCCGTTTTACTGATGTTCCTCGATTGTATATGGAGGGGTTGATGACCCAAATGATACCAGGCTTGTAACTAGGAGGGGGGGGAGGCGGTCGGGAGGGTTGAACAAACCCACCCCCCCCTATACCAGCAAAGGGGGGTATAATTTTTTTTCCTTTGATTTTATATACATTAATTATATCACCATTCTGATTATTCTATTTGTTTTCTTTGTTGTGACACTAAAAATATATTTATTGCTAATATTTACAGTATGTATATATAAAATTGAAACTTATGAAGGTGGTAATATTAAGTTATTAAATAATTACTTTGTTGTTGTTAATAGATCCAAATTTCATTTGACGTTTGTAACTGGCATTAGCGTGCTATTAACCTTGCATGTTTCAAACCTATGAACACTTATAAAAACTTTGTGAAGTCAAAGTTCTGACTAATAAGGATGGAAAACAAATCCGATATCATCTCCAGATTAATCTCAAATTGTGTAAATGTTTCAGTTAAAATCTGCAACAATTCAATGGATATGTGCAATTTTTTCTTTCCATGACCTGCTAGTACAATGCTAGCTGACATACCATCTTGGATTTGCCATCTGACTTTTGAGATTTTAGAAGTTTGTCAGTAATGTGATTATTGTACATTTGGTCTGGTGTGTATGTTTGAGAATAAATGAAACTGAATGTTACAAAACAGGACAGAGAACAGACACTTGACAAAAAGAGATTGACAACACCAACGACAAGACGCACATGTGTCTTCTACCGGACCCGACACAAGAGAAGAAAGTGTAGTTGACCTGGGTCAGCTGTGAAAGCCTTATGTTTCTTTAATTTACATAGTATTTATTTATTTATTTATTTATTTATTTTTATTTTTTTTCCTGGGGGGGGGGGTGTCTGCTAGCACTTTTTCTTTTTGCCAGGATATTGGGGGTGTTTTGCTCGATGCCTCTTTGTCTGTTGGAAGTATAAGTGGTGACCGGGAGAGGGTTCCCATGAGGCCAAGGGCCCACGAGTCCGAGTATTTCCCACCGTGGCCGAGAGCCCACCGAGGCCGAGGTCCATGAGGTCAATTTTCTCATATTGTATTTTGCAACTATAGTGCTTGGCTCATGGGCAAAATTACTTAGGACTTGTTGGGAAAAAAATACTCGGCCTTGTGGGGAAAATATCTCAGACTACTTGGACGCCCGGACTCATGGGCCCTCGATTCTCGTGTGAAGAAACCCATGGGACAGTGTATGGCAGTTTCTGAAGATCTTTTAATGGATGACCCGGTTAGGCCGCAAATGAGAGATGCCAATCTAATGTTTTTAATCGTGTAAGATGGCAATTTAGATATTTGTGCAAAATTCTCTCGCGGGTTGTATATCTAGAGTGTATGTGAAATGATAATATCAAACTTCTCTAGAATTATCTGGTAGTATTGAAAACAATATGCTGCCCCTTTCTTTTACCAATTCTGTTCTCAACCCTCCTTCCCACAAAAAAAATATACAAGCAAACTACCAACCAATAAATATTGGTGCCCCTGCACTATAAATCTGTGTATAGTACAGAATCGGGTACAAAACCACATCAGACAGGGGAGGGGCGGTCCAAAAAACACACACCGAGATATGTTGCACAAAAAATTGTAGGATGGCTAGGAGATGAAAGAAAGTCACAGAAAACAAGTCACACTTGAATAAAAGAAACACAAAGTCACGAAAATTTTGCGTTTATGCAATGATATTTTTTTTAAAGAAATCTGAGAAATATGACCAATATTTACTGTGACCAGGCTCGCCGTAATAGGGATCGACACATACCCCTTTCGCTGCCAGCTGCATTCAAAAATTGATTGCCGGTGTTTAACATTGATTGTTTGATCGTATACCATTATTTCCTATAGAGGCAATATTTATCTATGTTTCAATTTTCTTTCAAAATAAGGGTTGGGTAACAGTCTGGGTTTCCCCAGCTGACCTAGATTTGATAGGCCATAGCGTCAGTAGCAACCGAGTAGCAACAGATCGGAGTTCGCAGACGATTTAAAAAAAATATGCGTGAAAGTTGAGTGAGCCCTCTCGCGGTCAAATATTATGTACACACTCATAAGAGCGGAGATCGCATTCGGTGAACATACGTGTAACCCAGCAAAACTTGCTTACCGAAACAAGGAATGGAAAGTTAATCATAGTCTAGAAAGTGTCCATATTCAAGGAGAAAAACGCAGTGTTGTGATCTATCCGGAAGAAAGACGCTTCGTTTTTGTTTTTGTTTTTGTTTTTGTTTTTTTGTTTTGTTTTTTTTTGCTTGAAGGAAATAAAAATTATTGCTTTTACATTTATGCTCCATAAATTATATGATGCATATAACATTGAAGCAGGATGCCCCAACAACTACACGCAGAGCCGAGAGCGTTAAGTGAATTATGAATCGATTTCATAGCAGGAGATTAGAGTATTCACTTTCATTGAATGCTCCTTTGATTTACGTCATCTCTAATTTAAAAAAATATATTTCATCTTTTAAGTGATTCTTTAAGAGACAACATTGGATCCACATATGAACTGGAGAACGAACTCATTTGATGTTTTATTCCTGATTCAACTATAGATTTGGCTAAAATACATTGCAAGTCATATGAGCCTACAAGACCAATGGAGAATAAATTTGTGCTTTTGATATCATGGCAAAATGGATTTATTCTTAGTATTAGACAACTACACATGTATATTTGAACAGCTCTTCAAGTCATGTTACTGGCTATGGGGTTGATGATTACTTATAAACAAAAGTTAAAAATAAAAATGATATAAGATAAATAAAGATGAAAAGTTTCACATGTATTTGTAATAAGTTATGTACCAGCAAGATTTGGTATGCATGCTATTTTTTCTTTGCTGCCCTTCGCAGAGCCGTAGTTTGATTAGAGGCTCTGTCCCCATTTTGCGCATCCGCGCGTCCTGAAATTATTTTCCTTTTGCTAATTGATTTTTTTTTTTAAGCATGTCATTCATCCCAAATCATTGTTCTGTAGATAGTGAGTTGCAGATTTTTATTGTCATGTTATTTCAATTTGTTTCATGTTGGCAGTCATTAAGTAGTAAGAGATACATTAATTTTTATATTGCGTCAGGCTTTGTAAGTTTGGTGGTTTTCAAATCATATTTATGGATGTAAAATTAATAACTTTTAACTGCAGGGGATTGCAGGATTATGTGAAACGTAGAAAAGTTTTTCATTATTTAAGGTCGTTAGAAAGTGATATTGTATTCCTCCAGGAAACGCATTCCTCCAAAATCGATGAATCCTCTTGGAAACAGCAATGGGGGGAAAAGGCATGGTTTTCTAGCCACACTTCTAACAGCAGAGGTGTGGCTATATTAATTCGTAATCGCATATCTTTCACTTTCAAATCCATGTATAGTGACCCAAATGGGAGATTCTTATTAATTTCTGCAATTGTAAATGATATGCCCTTAATTTTACTTAATGTGTATGGACCTAATAATGATGATCCTGATTTTTTCCTTGAGGTATTCAGCAAATTAGACCAATACGAACATTCATCTCTATTGTGTGCTGGTGACTTTAATGTAGTCTTGGGACCCCTAGACTATCAAGGAACCAGGGAGAAACATTGTAATGTTAAAGCGAGTAATCTCTTATCAAATCTAATAGAGGAATTTAATCTGTGCGATATTTGGCGTCACTTTCATGAAAACCTCAAGCAATATTCCAGGCATCAAAAGAATCCTAAAGTTTTATCAAGACTTGATTTTATTTTGGTTTCTCAGAATTTTCTTAATAATTGTACTCAGTCTAAAATAATACCAGGCATACAATCTGATCACTCTGCAGTGACATTAAAGTTTAAAGGTACACATCCTACCAGAGGTAAATCATTCTGGAAGTTGAATTGTCAATTATTTACAAAGGGATTCAGATTTTATTAAGATTATTAAGGAAAAAATTGAAGAATTTAAAGTTATCCACGAGAATTCCAGTTGTGATCCAACATTTGGGGACAGTCTGAAATGTGTGCTTACAGGTACATCTTTGGAGTACTGTAGCAGAAAAAAGAAACAGAAAGCACATGCAAAAAGCAGCTATTAAAGGATATAGAAGAAATTGATGAAAAGTTAAGTGTTGACGCTGATAATGAGGAATTGATTTCTGAAAAGGATTTTTTGGTCCAGGCTTTAGATGATATTTTAGATGATGAAACTAAGGGTCTTATTATTCGATCTAGAATTAGGTGGGCTGAAGAAGGGGAAAAAAGTTCAAAATATTTTTGTAATTTAGAAAAGAGAATGGGGGAGAAGAAGGCAATCTTTACCATAAAAGATGAAAATGATAATATTCATGTTAATCAACAGCAAATCCTCCAACAAATTCATCTTTTCTTCAAAATCTATACACCGAAATAAATTGTGTTGACCAACATGATATTATAGAGAACTTTCTAAACTCGATTGAAACACCATTGTTAGGAGATGATGATATACTTTCTCTTGAAGAGCTATTACTAAACAAGAGTTATACAACACAATTTGCTCTATGAAGACACAACAATCACCCGGAATGGATGGTTTACCTGTAGAATTTTATATCATCTTTTGGAAGGATTTATCAGACATTCTCCTTGACTCTTTCAATTTCTCATTGCAAAATGGTAAATTGTCCCCCTCTCAAAGAACGGGGTGTTTACTCTGATTCCTAAAAAAGATAAAGATACTCTTTATTTGAAAAATTTTAGACCCATATCTCTCTTAACAGTTGATTATAAATTTTAGCTAAAACTATTGCAAATCGTGTGAAAATATGTCTAGAAACTCTTATTCATTCTGATCAGTCTGGTTTTTTAAAAGGTCGGAATATTGGAAACAATGTTCGTTTGATTACCGATATATTGAATATGCTAAATTAAATGATATCAGGTGCCATTCCTTCTTGACATACAAAAAGCCTTTGACAGTGTCTCACATAATTTTCTTTTAGTGTTTTAACTAAATTCAATTTTAGTAACAAGTTTGTGAGTTGGATCAAAGCTTTGTATACAGATAGAAGAAGTTATGTAATGAATTATGGAAATTTAACCAATCATATTGATATGCAAAGAGGTATTTTCCAAGGGTGCCCCATTTCTCCATATTTGTTTTTGTTAGTAATTGAATGTATGGCACATGCAATAAGACAAAATCCTAATATCAAAGGAATCCCTGTTGAAGATGTTGATTTGAAAATTTCTCTTCTAGAGATGACTCTACATGCTTTATTGATGGCTCAGATACATCATTTCAAGCCTTGTTTGATACTATTGAATTTTTTTCAGAGAGTTCTGGTTGTAGGTTAAATATTGGTAAATCAGAGGCAATATGGATCGGCTCAAAGGAGGCTCACCCTCTAACCCTTTGCACAAAATGGTTTAAAGTGGAATAAACAAACCTTTAAAACTTTGGGCATTCACTTTTCTTTAAACACAAGTCAATTGTATAATCTTAATCATAAAGTCAAACTCAAATCTATTGAAACTACCCTTAATTGTTGGCGAGCAAGAAATTTATCACTTGTTGGGAAGATCTGTGTGATAAAGACCCTATTGCTACACACGCTCCTTTACTTTTTCTCAGTGTTATGCATTAAATTGCCTAAAGCATTTTTTAAAGAATTAAATTCATTACTATTTAAGTTCATTTGGAACAATGGTAGCGATAGGGACAAAAGAAAGGTTATGTGTAATGATTTTGCTGACTGCGGTCTACGTATAATTGACCCCTATACTTATTCTTTGGCACAGAAAATGTTATGGGTGAAATTGTTATTGGATGATAGTTTTCAGAGCCTGTGGAAGGTCATTGAAATTTCCCTCTTGAATAACTTTTGTTTTAAAGAAAATATATTATGGTATGCTCATGCTCCCCGTTGCAGTCTTGATAAATTATCTTCATCACAATTAGCTGAATCACTTCAAACGTGGTATATCTTTAGAGAATATTTTGTGAAATCAGAGTGGGACATTTCATTCACAAGTATAGGATACTGTCAATGTATTTGGTTTAATAGAAATATCAGCTCAAAATCCAAGCCGTATTATTGTTACCCAGAATGGTTAGATAAGGGAATAACATTTATTTCTGATTTATTGAATCCTCCTCTCCCTGGATGCAATTATTTGAAGAATTGATGTTAGAGTTTAATATTAGTCCCAAGGATAGGAGGAAGTACAATTTCCTTATGAAAAATATGCCAGAAGACTGGTTGGTTTTGTCACAATTCACTCCTGATATGATATTTGATGCAATGAAAGCAAAACTTCTAACAACCAAAAAAGTTCCCACTTATGCTTACCATGTAATGTTAGAAAAATGTACCGCTGAGAGACAAATTGAATTCTGGGGAAACTTAGATAAGTTACCTGAAGAGGATTGGGAAAAAATCCACATTAACAATTTCAAATCTACTATAATTACACGTATTCGCTCTTTTTATTTCAAATTATTTCACAGAGCTATAGCCTTGAATGATTTTTTGTTTAAAATAAAGAGGAAGGACTCTCCAGATTGTGCCTTTTGCAACTCAGTCCCAGAGACTTATATTCATTTATTCGTAGAATGTCCTGTGGTTAAAATTGTATGGGGTGAGTTGATAGAGTTTATAAGTAAGAAAACAAATCAGATTATTAACCCAACAATTTTTGAGAAAATGTTTGGCTTTGAAAAAGATAAATTTATTACATTTTTGTTTCTTTTGCTCAAATACTACATTTACATATGTAAATTTCGAGGGAAAATTCCATCCTTTGATGGATATAAAGCATATATTGTGAGTAACGAAGAGCTTGAGTATGCTATTGCCAAAAAGAATCATAAGTTACCTCTCCATTTCAAGAAATGGAAATTCAAATGAATGAACCTTCGCTCCCATTGCAGAATGTACTTTGTATTATTTCCATATAAAGTGTGTGTAAATAGTAATGCTACTTCAGATAAGTTCTTGATTATTTCTGTGATATTGAAGATGTCGGCCAACATTTATACAGTGATATGACATATTATTTTACATGTATAACCATTATTGTGTTTAAATTCTACTGCTGCTTATAATGAATATTTTGGATGACTGTTTTTTTTTTTTTTTTTTTTTTTTTTTTTTTTTTTTTTTTTTTTTTGTTAAACTTTTGTTACTTACACAATCGCTTGTAATTGCTTGTAAATATTGTAATTTTCTTAATTCAATAAAACATACAAAAAAAATAAAAAATAAAAAATAAAAAAATAGTGTGCCTCCGGCTCAGCCCCCATCTACCTCTCTGAAAACATACTCTCTATCTTTTTAATAAAAATAATATTAAACAATAAAAAGGTTCACTCTTGACGGAGTGAATTTCAGAGTGAATTTAGAGTGAAATTCGAGTGAATCAAAGGCCGAAACAAGTAATCACAAATAATCTCCGGGGTCGATCTTCGACTCCCACACAGATTGAACAGCGCCATCAAGAGCTCAACCCTAAGCCAACCAACAATCCAACTACCTTCCACCCAAAGTTTGAATGTTCTTATTGGAAAAAAACTTCTTTTTTTTTTCAAGATTTTCTCAATTTTCATTTTTAGTTTTGAAATTGAACACATTAACGGGCACTCTAAACCAAATATGACTTAATATATTCATGCAACGTTAGATTTCCTCACATGAAATCGTCAGTCAAGACATTGTTTGTATAATTTACTTGGTGTGCACATAGAAAAACAGCAGAAAAACAATGGTCATTTGGTACCAAATAAAAACTAAATGGATACAATGGCTGTTTTATACACCTGGGGGGCATTTCATCAAAGGACTTGTCGGACATTTTATCCGACAAATTTGCTCTCAGCCAATCAGATGCAAGCATTTCAGTAGCTTATAACAGTTTGTCGGATAAAACGTCCGACAAGTCCTTTCATGAAACGCTCTCCCGTACAATGGATGGTATCTCACTTGCCATGAGATGAATTTGAGACTAGTTTGGGACAGGTTTGAGATGGATTCGAAATCGGTTTTATGCTAGTCGCGGAGACGACTCAGAGACGTCTCTTTAATCCCCGCGACATCTCACGAGTTTCCGCGACAGCCTTAAGTCGCGGAGACGTTTCCAACACTTTTTCCCGTCGCGAAGACGTTAAAAAACTTGCGTTAACTTGTTTGATCCAAATATGAAATTGAGTGAACGGAAGATGCAATTGAGCGGGAACACCTATATAACCACGTTCACAGAATTCTATTCCATAGGCCTACTTGCTGGCTGCCATGCATTTATAGGCGCCTATATGGAATTATCCTCCCGGGTAGGCCTACCCGTTAATTTGTATCTGGGTAGGGACCTAAATGGTCCTAAAATCATTTTAGGACCATAATGCCCATGCCAGGAATCGAACTCACGATCTTCGCATCATTCCCCAGTCAAGTGATACGACCACTAGACTAGGAACCTTGACTATGTCAAACTTAATACAAGCCCCCCCCCCCCCCCCCCCCCCCTCCCACTTTTTTTTTGTTGCAAACAATCTTCAAGATTGACAAGCGCCATCTTTTAAAATTCAACTAACCAATAAACCAACTTGTACTTTGTCTCAGTCACGATTATTTGCATATTATCAACAAATATATATCTGTGGTCAACCCAAATATAAATGAAACAGTGCAATACAACTGACAGGTGAGCATTTATTTCATTTTTGAACGGTGAACAAAAGTTGAACGGCAAACTCCTTTGTGAATGACTCATGATCTCATGACCCTTCTCGTATCCTGTCGTCTCTGCTGCCTTCGCCTATGAACTCTGCTGAGGACTGTCTCTTCCCATCTGAGCTGTCTTCATAACAATTCAACTTCATTGTCTTCTTCACTGTCCATTGTACTCAAACAACATGCCAAGCTATAAGTTGATATATTTCAATGCCCGCGGTCGCGCCGAGCCAGCCCGTATGATGTTCAAGCTTAGGGGTGTCGAGTTCACGGACGACCGCTTTGAACACGAGGAATGGCCTCAGCGAAAGTTGGATAAAGAAGGTATCTATTTTGCATGAAAATGACATTTTAAATTCTGGTACAGGTTTTTGGTATCAGAGACGCAAGTTTGGGATTACAAGGGGAAATTTATGGGGGATTTTATGTATATTTGTTATTGAATTCAATGCAAATAAATGCAAAATATAGGCAGATAGGAGCTTATAGGCTACCCCTATTTTGGGATGAATGTCATGAATGTAGGGGCGATCGGGACCCTCCCTAGAGTCGGTCGGCAACTAAAAATTGAGGGTCTTCTTTTGCTCTTTGAAAAATATGAAAAGGATGAGAAATCTTAACTCTGTCCACCCCGGTGCGACCAAAACAAAAACACTATAATAAATTTCATTAGCTTTAGGTACAATGTTTTACTGTTATTTTTAGAGCCATATTAATAATGTATATCGTGCACTCAACTAGTGCACTGGGACATATTGTATCATTGCATATCAGATTTATGAAAACGAGGTGTCTGTTAATACTCTCTACACAGATTGTATAGGTAAGTCATGGAATCCTGAGAGCAGGTTAAAAGTCCAAAGTCTACTATTGCCAGCGTAGAGTGATCTTATCCGGTCGCACTTGATTGTTTGAACAGGGTCAAAAAGATATATATCATAATTGTATGTCCATGAATAATAAAAGAATTATTATTTTGCTTGATGATAAATTTATTGGGTGTGGGAGGGGGCTCCAACGACCCTTATATATACACAAATTATTCTTGTCGTGTAATCAAATCTCCCCGCTCATGCCGTTTACAGCAATGACGCTAGAAGTTGATTCGGTAGATTTTTTTTTTTTTTATCATCAGAGGAAATTCATGACTATTTAGTTTTTATATAAGTTGAATAAATTACCATGACTTATGTAAAAAAAAAAAAGAAAAAAAAAGAGCTTTCACTGAAAAAAAAAACCCTAACGAAGTCTCCTTTGTACTTGTCGTTTGTTATTGGTTCTGACTGCTCTTGAAGTGCTATATCAGCACCAGCAGTGATATTTTAGCACTTGCATGAGTGCTAATTTATCAGCCAAAAACTATCGAAATTTCAGCTCGCGCGAAAGTGCTAAAAACGACACTATGCAGGTGGTTTAACCATTGGCGATCCAGGATTTCATTACAGGGGGGGGGGCCAAACTCGGAATTCAGATTTTGGTACACCCCAAAAAAATTTCCATTACACCGGGCGAGCCAAAAGTACACTCGATTTTTTTTCACGTCACGCTGGCCGAGCAATAAGCGAGGGGGGGGGGTAGGTGTAAAAAAAATGTTAGGGCCTACGGCCATCAAAGAGGTCACCATATATCAAACATAGGGTAAGGTTGGGTTGTTCGTTATTTTTTACTCCCCCCTTTTTTGTTTCCTATTTTTTCCTTTTTTTTGGGGGGGAGGCTGGGGGGGGGAGGGTCCGGCCCGTCGGCCCCCCCCTTGTATCCGCGCCTGGGTTTAACAACACTTCGGGTGCAGTCACTATGCGAGTTCCTAAAAATCGCTCGTTTCAGTCTTTGAAACGCTAAACTAGCAAAAGAATGTAGGGGAGACCGGGGACAATTATAACACGGGGCAATTGTAACAGAGGCTCCCATACCTAGCAGAAACACGCACCAAAGTAACCTGTGTACAGAGCATGTGCATTTCATCGCTCCACATGCTGTTTTAGTGTAAACAGATTTAACGGTTCGTTGAAATTTCTACAGCAAAAAAAACCCCCCAAAAACAAACGTTTTTGAGCAGGAAAGTAATATCTCACACTACCCAATGTTTTTCTTTTGGACAAATATGTGGTTGATGTAATTTTATTTATTTAGAAATTATATTCTTAGGCCTGTGTTTTGCTAAAGTTTCAACGATGAATACCTGAGCTAAGATAGAAAAAAAATCTCTCCAAATATGGTCCCCCACCTCGGGGGCAATTGTAACAACACTGTGAAAGGGAAGGTCTGGACCCCAAATACGTTGCTTTTATAAAAAGCAGAAAAATTAGAAAAACAGGATGAAAAAAGTTTGAAGAAAATCGGATAAATAATAAGAAATTTATGAATATCTTTATGATGCACAAAATGTTGATCACTATACCAAATTGGCAACACTGTCACAAATTTAAGCTGTGATGTCACAGGAGCACAACTTTCCATGCATTTTCTATATGGTTTTATGATAAATTTTCACTTTTTTTTAATGTTAAGAAACTGTTTTCCTCATAACTTTGGCCAAAATATCCTGATGGCAATATGCTATTGCATCTATACATATACTGTAAAATCAGCACCCCATCTAGAAATACAAAAAAAAAAAAAAAAAAAAAAAAAAAAAAAAAAAAAAAAAAACCCAAAGATTTTAAGTAGGTTTTCAGTATATAGAAAAAAGATATTCATTAATGTTGAATTTCATGAAAAATATCACTTTTCTTTTTAAATGTCATTATAATTCTCATTTTATGAAATTAAATAGATGCAATAACATATTGACAGCAACATATCTCAGCCAAAGTTATGAGGAAAACAGTTTCTTAACAAATAAAGTGAAAATTTATCATAAAACAATATTAAAAATGTATGGCAAGTTGTGCCCCTATGACATCACAGGTATTGCCAATTTGGTATAGCGATCAATTTTGCATCATTAAGATATTCATAACTTTCTTATTCTTGGTCCGATTTTCTTCAAAATTGTTTTAATCTGTTTTTATAACTTTTCTGCTTTTTGTAAAAGACCTCCCATTTAACTAAGTACCTTTGCCTCATACCTAGCCCCGGGACGCTGAAGCGCGCTGCAATTGCCCGTAAACTGCCACAGTAACCCCGTGCCATGCATAATTATAGCAAGTGGAAATATAGTGTAACTTGAGTCAAGCATTGTCATGTTTTATTATAATTAGCTTATGTGGTTAATGTTGTTTAAATCTTGCATCTGTCAAGTGCATAGCTTTGATAAAGAAAAACAAAATGTTGCAATTTCATGTGTTACAATTGCCCCGTAGGTGTGTTACTATTGCCCCGTGTTCTGGGGCAATTGTAACACTCAACCTCTTGTTTTGAAATGATAATGGCTTCAAAATAAATAGTTTTACTTAACCCAAACCTATTCATTTGTCGAGCTAAGATATGCATATTTGAAAAAAGTGTTACAATTGTCCCCGGTCTCCCTTATATACCATATATGATCACAACTTCAGTTACCGAATCTAAAAGCCTATATTTATTAGCTGAGCCTCAACGAATATAATTATCACTAGGTAAATCATTATTTTTAAGAGCCTGTTGCATTGAAGCAAAGCAAATATTTTGTTTCATATCCTTCTTTTTTTCCCCAGCTTTTCCTACGGGACAGACCCCCGTTCTATTGGTAGATGGAAAGGCCATTCCTCAGAGCCAGGCAATTAATAGATACATAGCCAGGGAACTAGGTAGGTATCACATTTTGCAACATCCTACTTGACTGATGCATCACGGATGTCAAAATACTAATATTTTGGTCAAGACCCCACTGTTCTTGAGCCATTGGTCTCAAGGGTCGGGTCTTGTTCAAATGAAAGAATAAGTGCAATATATATAATATATTGCACTTTTTTATGTATCGAGGTAGTACATAAATAATAAGTAGACTAGAACAGAGGAGCAGTGCGACTTGACTAGTTGATGTCTAAAATACAAGTGTTTATTCCAATGCAAAACCAAATCTTTTATAAGATATCAATACCAGTCAGTGACCAGTACAATGTATGACTCATGGTCAAATACAATGAATAAGTAAGAGTAGTGGAATGTCCCGAACCCGGTTGTTATGATGAGTAGTGGTTTAACTACTAAGAATTAGGCATGAGTAAGAAGGAGATTGCTTAGAAAGAGAAAGTCAGAAGATGGAGAGAAACCATACAAATATGTAATGCATGCAATATTATAGTCAAGTTGTTCAATATACTACATCCCTCCCTCTCTAAAGAATACATAAAAATTACATTTAATAAAATGTCTAAATTAAACTAACATGCAACACAACATGCAATGAATGATTAATATCAATGAATATCGTTAAGTTTCTAAATTAATGTCTTAACATGATATACGAATAAATGAGGCATTTACACTTCCAAATTTGATACGACAACAAGAGTTCAAATTCATAACTGAGTCCATGTTTTAAGAGTTCACATTATTTCAAATTCGTGTAATACTGTTCTTTCTGTCCAATTTCTTTATAGTCCAAATTTTTCATGTATTCCTTTTTGTGTGTTCTTATATAAATGAGTGAATATCTCGAGTCCTTGATTTCATCATTTTAAATTAATTTCTTGGGCAATCTTAATGTTCATAAGCCATTCCAAAACGTTGTGGAGGCTTTCGATCTCGTGTCGGGTAACTTTTACGATCAGGAGCTGGTGTCGGCTTCTCCGGATCGCAAGGTCGTGCAACATTTGAAGGCGGAGGAAGATCCGGTGGGCCTTCATCGTTAGTGGAAACAGGGCCGCTAGCTGCTATGTCGATGTCGTTGTCATTATCGATGTCATTGTCCTTATCGAAGTTGGCGTCACTTCGAGGTGATGTCTCAGTCACATTTTCGCGCTTTCGAATATGATCACTGTGACGCTCGAGGACGCGGTCGTCCTCGAGCTTGACTTCGAAAGAGATCGGACCGGACTGTTTCGTGATCGTTCCACGTAGCCATTTGGGATTGTTGTTCGCAAAGTTCTTTACGTAAACCTCCTCGTGTGCTATCTTTTGTTTCTCCTGGTGATCATTGACGCGGGAAGCGATATCGGGTCGCAAATTGTCGAGATGAGTCTTAACTTTTCGACCTAGGAGTAATTCCGCGGGAGATCGGCCAGTTGTGGAGTGAGGGGTGTTCCTGTATCGGAACAGAAACCGTGCAATTTTCGTTTCGACTGTTCCGCTGTCGGTTCGCTTCATCGCCTCTTTGAATGTTCTCACAGCACGCTCGGCAAGTCCATTCGATGACGGATGATACGGCGCGGTTGTCGAATGACTGATTCCATTTTTCTTCAGGAAATCCGCAAATTCACTACTGGTGAAACAAGTTCCGTTGTCAGAAATGACCTTATCGGGTAGGCCATGAGTCGCGAAGATTTGACGTAACTTCTCTATAGTGGAGGTCGAAGTGGAGGATGAGACAGGCAATACCTCCATCCACTTGGAATGAGCGTCCACGACAATCAGGAACATTTTTCCCATGAAGGGACCGGCATAGTCAATATGTAGTCTCGACCACGGACGATTTGGCCAACTCCATGGGTGGTGAGGCTCTTTAGCGGGCGAAGGGCGAGTTTGTTCACTTGACAGTTTTCGCATCGTTTCACCATCAACTCGATGTCGCTGTCCATTTTGGGCCACCAGGCAAAGGCCCTAGCGAAACTTTTCATCCTTGCCATTCCTGGATGGCTTTCATGTAGCGATTGAAGAACGCGAGCTCGACCACGGGGTGGGACGATGACACGGTTTCCCCATAAGAGGCATCCATCTTGCACCGAAAGTTCATCATGTCGATCACGATACGGTTTGAGGTCGTCATCGTTGTCGCGTCCGCTTGGCCATCCTTTTTCTACAAAGTTGAGAACGCGGGAGAGAACCGGATCTCTTCTTGTCCATTTTGCGATATCTGCTGCCGAAATCGGAGACTCTTCAATTGTTTCTAGCAGTAATATCGTCTCAGCTGGAATTGGCACTGAGGCTGGCTTTTCCGACAAAGGCAGTCGGCTCAGTGCGTCGGCATTCGCGTGCGCTTGTGTCGGCTTGAAGCGCAATGTATACTCATACGTCGCGAGAGTCAGAGCCCGTCGTTGAATTCTGCCTGAGGCTTGAACAGGCACAGGTCTGTCTTCGTTGAACAGACCTAGCAAGGGCTTGTGGTCGGTGACCAGGGTGAAATGTCGCCCGTAGATATAGGAATGAAAACGTGACACTCCAAACACACTTGCTAGTCCTTCCTTTTCAATCTGCGAATACTTCTTCTCGGCATCTCCGAGAGTTCGCGAAGCGAAAGCGATTGGTCGCTCGGATCCATCTTCGAATCGGTGGGCGATGACGGCACCGATCCCGTACTGCGACGCGTCACATGACACAATGATCTCTCGCTGTAGATCATAGTGTGCGAGCACTTGAGATGAGACTAAAAGCTCTTTCGAATTTTCAAACGCTTTCTGCTGGGCAGACTCCCACTTCCACTTCATGTCTTTGCGAAGTAGAACATACAGGGGCGCGAGCGTGGTCGAAACATTCGGCAGGAACTTCCCGTAGTAAGCTAGCAGTCCAAGGTAGGATCTCAACTCAGTGATTTTTTTCGGCACTGGTGCATTTGTGATTGCTTTCACCTTTTTCGTTGTGGGATGTAATCCCTCTGCATTGATGGTGTGCCCTAAATATTTTACGGCTGGAGCCAAGAATACACATTTGCTACGTTTCAATCGTAGCCCGGCGTTGTTAAGGCGATCGAGCACCGCTGACAATGTCGCCAAATGATCCTGGTCATTCTTTCCAGTGATGAGGATGTCATCTAGGTACACAGTAACATGTGGTAATCCTTGCAGCAATCCTTCCATCACACGTTGAAAAATTGCTGGGGCTGATGACACTCCAAATGGTAATCGCGTATATTGGAAAAGACCCTTATGTGTATTGATCACCACATACTTTCGCGATTCTTCGTCTAGCAACAACTGCTGATACGCTTGTGACATATCCAACTTTGTGAATTTCTCACCCTTCGAGAGTGATGCGAATAGATCCTCAATTTTTGGTATTGGATATTTATCCAGCCTAGCCGCCTTGTTGACCGTGACTTTATAATCGCCACAGATCCTCACTGATGATTTATCTGCCTTCATTACTGGCACAATAGGCGCGGCCCACTCCGAAAATTGAATCGGTTCGATGATGCCTTCCTCTTGCAATCGATCAAGCTCATCTTCCACTAGTTTCCTCATTGCATATGGCACAACACGAGCTCTACAAAATCTGGGCGTGGCATCCTTATCTACATAGATTTTGGCTTGGGTGCCCTTCAGTGTGCCCAACTCATCTTTGAAGACAGCTTCGTGCTCGTTGATCACGGCCTCTAAATCGCTTTGCTTAACTTCACAACAGAGAGCCAATCTCTACCCATGAGGCTGGGACCATCAGGCTTTACTACTACGAGTGGTAAAGTGTGGACTTTATTCCCAGGTGATTTCACTTCAACTTCGAAAGATCCAATTACATCAATATGTTGTTGGGTGTACGTACGAAGTTTAATTTTTCTCACCGTCAACTGCTTCCCTGGCCAGAATGAGTTGAATGTCGCCTCAGAAATCAGAGATATGGATGCTCCAGTGTCGATCTCCATTTCCATTTCCTGACCATCTATGAGTAGCGAAGTCATTATCGGTTTTGGCGTATTAGTCTTCCCCGATACTTTGTGAAGCTCGTAGGTTTCTTCAGTGTCACTGCCGTCATCTGCATCCATAGCTTTTACAGCGGCTGCCTGAGGTTTCCCTCTCTTTTTGCTTAGACACACTGCAGCAATGTGCCCCTTTTTCTTGCAGTGATGAAAATGAAAATGAAAATGCTCCAAATTTTATTGTCCGGAAAGGATATTTATTTTGCCCCTTTTCTCGTGGGCCCGGCAGCCGCTGAGCTTGGTGTTGTTATTATTGTTTTGGTATATTGTAGTTTTTTTTGTATTGTGTGTTTTAGTGATGTGTTGAATAACGTTTTTTTTATGAAAATTATTATATTTGTTTTGTTATAATTATTAAAATTTGGATGTTTGATGTGTTGGGTATTGTAATTGTTGATGTGTTTTTGTTGTTGATTGGATTGAATTTTGTTTTGTTGGTGATGATTATAATTTAATAAATTTGTGAATTCTGTATTTTGTATAAATTAAAATACTTGTGTGAAAATAGTGTAGTTGTTTATTTTTGTTTTTATTTTTGGGTGGTGTCATGAAACATTATTTGTGGGCGAATGTGTTGTGGTGTGTGTTTTTTATGTTTGTGTGTGTTTTGAATTATATATTATTTTTATTCGTTGTTGTTGTTTGTGGGTGGTATGGTTTTTTGAATTTGATTGTGATTTTTTATTGTATTGTTGTGTGGTTATGTTGTTTAGTTGTTTTGGTGTAGTGTATTAGTTGTATAAAAAATTGTTTGAACTGAAATTTTGTGAATTTGATTCTTGTTGAAAATGTGTGTTTGGATATAATACTGTGACATATTATAGTTTTTTAGTTGATATTTGAAATAGTCTATGCATTTGTTCTTTTGGTTGTTTTTTTTTATTGTTTTTTTTGCGTTTTATTAGTGATTAATTGTTTCGGGTTATTGGTTGGGTGATAACATATGTATAAATATTGTGGTGTATGTGATTGTTTTTGTGTATGTAACTTTATAATTTAATTTTTTTGTTGTTATGTTGTAATTGTGTTGGTGATTTTTTAGATTGTTTGATTGTTGGTGTTGTGTTGTGAATTTTTGTGTGTGGTGTATGATAAAACGATATTTTTGTGAAATTGTTTAGTTTAAATGTATTTTTGTGTTGTGTTTTTAAGTGTTTTATGTAGAATTTTGTAAATATATGAATTGGTTGTTTTTTTTATATGTTTGGTTTTTATATGAAAAAAATTACTTGATAAAATTTGAATATTATTGAATAAATTGTTTGTGACATATGGTTGTTTGTTTTTTTGTCTTTTGTTGTGGAGGGTGTGTTTGTCTCTTTTTTTTCTTGTATTTTGTTTTGTGATTGTTTTTTGTAGTGTGATATGGTGTGTATTATTGTATTTGATTGATTTTTATTTAGTGATGTATATTTCGAATTTATGTGAAGAATGTTTTTTGTAGATATGGGAGAGTGTTAAAAATATATTATATTTTTGTTGTTGTAGTGTGAATAAATAATTTAGTGGGTTTTATGGAATGGTGTTGTATCTGGATATGTTATGTAATTGTTTGATATTGATGGAAAAATATGATACTTGTTTGTGATGTTGTGTTGTTGTTTTTGATAAAACTGGCAATATAGTAAATAATTTTGAATTTGTTATGTATTTGATATGTGTTTTTTAGTTTGTTTGTTAGTGTATGTATTGTATTTTGTTGAACAATAATATTTTGTTTCGGTGATGTTTGTTTTTGATCTTTTTTTTGTGTAAACAAAACATTTTGTGTATAAAACATTTTTTGTTTTGATTATATGGTGATGTTTTGGTATGGTTTTGGTTAGAGAACTCTTTTGTTTTGTGTGGAACTAGTGAAATTAATATGTTTGTTTTTGATTTGTGGTAAATAATTTTGTTGTATTGTGAAACAAAAAAAAAAAAAAAAAAAAACAAACAAAATCAAAAAAAAAAAAAAAACAAAAAAAATAAAACAAGAAAAAAAATCAAAAAAATAAAATAAAAAAAAAAAAAAAAAATAAAAAAATAAAAAAAAAAAAGAAAAAAAAAAAAAAAAAAAAAAAAAAAAAAAAAAAAAAAAAATAAAAAAAAAAAAAAAAAATAAAAAAAAAAAAAAATAAAAAAACAAAATAAAAAAAAAAAAAAAGAAAAAATATGGTTGAAACTTAACTAATATTTGCGGTGATTGTTGTATGTTGTGTTGTTGGGTTGTTGTGTTTTGAAAAAAACCTTGTTGAAAAACATTTTCTTTTTTGTTTGGATAGAACATAATTTGGGTGGTGAGTCTATTTGGTTTGTTCTTGATGTAAAAAAATAAATTTTGTGAAATTAGTTGTGGTGCGGAAGGGGGGGGTTGGCGGCGAAAGTGGAAAAAAGAAACGGTGGGGAACGAGAAGCGGAGTTGGTGTAGGAGGAGGCGAGAAGGAGTGGGGGGGAAGGGATGGAGAAGTGGGAGTGGAGGGGGGGACGGGAGGCGGGAAAAACGTTGAAGTGGATGGGAGGGAAAGCGGGGAGGGAGAATGGGATGGGAGGGAATGAAGGGATGGAGACGGGGAGAGGGAGGAAAAGGTGATTTTCTATGTTGATTTGTGTGTTTATGTTATTGTTTGGTTGTTGTTTTGATTATATTTTTTTTTTATAGTTATTAGTTTTTTTTTGTAGGTGTGGATGTTGTTTTTTGATTCTTTTTTTGTTTGTTTGTGTTGTTTGTGTTAGGAGAATTGTTGTGTTTTGTTGGTTTATTATTGTTCGTTGTGTATATAGTTTTTGAAATATGATTTTGAAGTGGTGTGTGTTTTGAATGTTTGTTGTTGTCGATTGAGGGAATTTGATTTTTTTTTGATATGTGTTGTATATTGATGAATATATTGGTGGTGGAAGAAAAATTGATTGTTTGACGTCTTTTTTTGAATGTCGATATGAAATTTTTGTGTTTGAAAATAAACTGTGGTTTGTAATTTGACGGCTGAGTGTTAATTTGATTGGTGCTGGTGTTTTGTTATTAGTTGGATATTTGGATCTTTGTTGTTAATGTTGTTTGTATAATATATTGGTGATTTTTTGTTGGTGTGTTTGATTTATGAAAATAAAAAAATTGTAACATTCAATTATGACAAATACATATGCTTCGTGTTTATGTTAATGTTGTTTGTGGTTTGTAGTTGATTTGTGAAAATATTTGGATGTAACAAAAAAATATGTGGGGTATTTTTGATGATATGATAACTTTTGATTTTTGTTTAGTTGTGATTGTGATTGTTTATAGTGTTTGTGAATTTGTTTTATATTTGAAATTTGTTTTGTCGAAATGTGTGTTTGTTCTTTGTAGTGTCCTTTAGGGTGTTGTTTTGTGAGAAAAATAAAACGAAATATTTTTTTAGTTGGTCTATTGTATCTTATTGTTTTTTCGGCTAGTATTTCGTTTTTAATTTCTTGATTTCTTGGCTTTGTACTTATGTATTTGATTGTAATTGATTGTTTCAATTGTTTGTTTTTAATGCGTGGTGTTGATTTGTGAATTTGTTATTGTGTTTTATAGTTGTGTTATGAGGTAATTGTTTGTGTATATATGAAAAATAATAAATAATTATGAGATTTTGTAGTTGTGATGTTTGGCCTCTGTTGGTGTTGAATTGTTTCTTGTGTTTATGTTGAATTTGTTTGTTTTGTTTTTTTTGTTGTGTTTGTTTGTTTTGTGTGTTTTGATTGTGTAGTCTGTGATTGTTTGTGATTTAACAACCACTATTTTTTTGTGGTGTGGCGAGAGTTTTTGATTTGATTAAAATCAATATGTTGTGTAAAATTTGATTTATTTTTAATTGCTTTTCTTGAAATTTGTTGCGTTATGACTTGTTGTTTTGGTTATTGGTTTTGCAAAGAATTTTTTTTGTTGTGGTTTGAAAACTATTATTGGGTTGGTTGTAACATCGTTTATGAATTGTGTTTTGTGTGGTTTGTAAATTCTTTGGGTTTTATAAAATTTTGATAATATTCGTTGTATTTGAGTGTTATTTTGGTTGGATGGAGTTTTTTGTAGTACAATTTGAACTTTTTATTTTTGTGTTGGTTAATTTAATTGAAAAACAAAATTTTGTGGTGTTTGGATTAGTTTTTTTTTGAACCATATGAATAATTTGTAATAATTTGTTTTTATTTGTTTTGACTATTAAAGTTTGAACACTTGAAGAAAAATTTTGTTGTTTTTTTTTTGTTGTTTGTTTGTGGGTTGTTTGTGGATGAGATTTAAGATATAAATTTAATTATGTTTTATTTGAATGATGTTTGTGTATTTTTTTTGGATTAATAGTTGTTGATTATTTTTCTTGATGAATCTTTGTTTGTTTTAGGTTTCGTGGTTGTAATATGGGTTGATGAGTTGTAGTTTATTATGTATATATTTGGTTGTATGTGGAAATTATAATATTGTGGTGTTGTTTAATTGATAATGTATGTGGTGTTGTATAGGTGGGTGGTCTGTTTTTGGTCTTGGTAATTATTTGGATAATTGAGGTTTTGGTATTAATAATGGTTTTGGTGTTTTTTTTGTTTGTGATATACTAAATATTGAAATACTAATAATTTTGTTTGTTTATGATAAGTGTTGAAATATAATAAATTGAATGAATCTATTTTTATTTTTGGATACCAATCATTTTGAATGTCTGTTTGAATAATATTTTGAATATCTGTGATGATGATGTGATGTGATTTGTATATTGTTGTGTTATATTGATTGTTAGAATTGATATTATTTGGTGGGTTTGTTGTGTTTGGATGATTATTTTGTGTTATTTTTATGGTGTTTGTTATTTTTTTAGATTGGATTGAATGTTGTTGGAAATTGTATTTTCAGTGGTTTATTGTATTGTTTCTTGTTATGTTTTTTGTTGTAATGTTGGTGGTGATTTTTAATAATTGATTCTGATGTGTTTTTTATTACTTGTTGTGTTTGTTATGATATTATGATTTTTATATGGTGATACTGTTTTATTGGATTTAGGTGTGGTATGTTGGTATTTGTTGAAATATGTGATAATGTTGAAAATTATAAGTTTCTTGTCGTTGTGATTGTCTAATTGTGAAAACATTTTGTGAATATTAGTTTTTATTTATGTATTTTAGGTATAAGTATCGATTGTAATTTTCGCTGATATTGGTGTTGCTTGTATTTTGGTTGATTGTTTGGGTTGTGATTGATCATGAGATTATGGATGTCTTTGGAAACATTTGTTTCCTGTAGCCGTTTTTTATTTGAGTGGAGTTTTTTCTTGGTAACAACAACTTATTGATGATGATTTTGAAAATTTGTTTTTGATTGAGTGTTGTGTTTGAAGTCTTTTTTTGTTGTGGTTTTGTTTGATGTTTGTGTTTTTGAAATTATGTTATAGTAGTTTTGTGATATTGTGATGGTATGTTGTAGTTGTGTGTATGTGATTTGGATATTTTTATGTTGAGTAATTTATATGTTTGTTATGTTTTGATTAAAACCTTATGTGATAATTGGATTGTGTGATTTTAATGTGTTTTTGATCGTGTGTTGGATTTGATTGGAACTTAGAAAAATGAAATTCATGTTATTTTTGTTTTGAATTTTTCGAATTGTAAGATGTTATTTGTTTTGATAGATTTGGATTTATGTTAGAATTTTGTCTTGTTGATTGTGTTGTTGTTTAGTGTTTTGTTTGAGTTGTGGATTTATGTGTTGTTGTTGTTTTTTTATATGATTTTTGGTTATGTATGATGGTGTGGTGTTTATTATTTGTGTGAATATTGTGGTTGGTTGTTTTGTGTTGTTGTGTATTTTTGATTTTGGGAATGATTTTTATATTTGGGTTTATGTATGATCTTTTTTGTTAATTGATTGTTTGATTTTTGAATAAATACTATTGTCGATGAATTGTTTTGGTGAGGTGAAATTTGTGATATTTTATGAATTGGTTTTGTGATTATGTAGTAGATTTGGATGTGTTTGTATGTCGTTTTTTTTGGTGAAAAAAACAAACTTTGTGATTGTGATGAAATTAATTGATTGTGGTTTTGTGAATGTTGTGGTGTTGTTTTTTTTGAAACAAATAACCCAATACCAAAATTATTTGAGTGATGGTGTTGATTTGATGTATTTTATGTTCTTATGGTGGTAAAAAATAATAATTTAGTTCTTTGTGTTTATTGTTTGTAGCTTTTATTATTTTGTTTCTGTGTGTGTGTTTTTTTATGGTTATGTTTTGTTTGGAATAATTAGATTTTTTGTTTTAAGAACCATTTTTTGTTACTATTGTTGAAAAACAACTTTTTGTTTTTGTTGTTATATGTGTGTGATGTGTTTTATTTGGAAATATGTTATTATGTGTAGTTTGTGAGTTAAAGATGCTTTCTTAGTGATTTTTGATGTCCTGGATAAATGAGAATTGATGTTTGTAATTTGTAAATTCTGATTGGATGTTGATTCGTGTGTGTATATTTGTTTCGCTATAATTTTGTTGAATTATGCGTCTGTTGATTTGTGAATATTTGTGTGTTGTTGTTTATGTATTGTGTGTCCGTGGTTGTTTGTTTTTAATATTTGTTGTTGAAGGTTGTGGGTTTTTTTTTTAATTTTTAGGTTGTGATAGTGTGAAAACCTTTATATTTGCGTGGTTTTTTTGGTTTTTTGTTGGTTTGTTTTTGTGCTTCGGATTTTATTGTTTTATATGTCAGTTTAGTTATTGGATTCTTTTTTGTCTGCTGGTAAATTTTGGTGGAATTTGTGTGGTGTGTTGGTGATTGGAGGTTGTTGTTGTGTTTGATAAAATAAAAAAAAAAAATTTAATAATACATAATGTTGACATAGAAAAATTGATCATTCCAATAATAACTTGAATAAATGGAATCTTTCAAACTGGCAATTAGTGTAATGGCAATTGGAATATTTTTGTGTTGTTCTTTTGTTTCTTTTTTTTGATTTGTTTTATTTTGTTTTTTTTTGTTTTTTTTTTTTTTTTTTTTTTTTTGTTATTTTTTCTATTTTTTTTTTTTTGTTGTGTTTTTTTTGTTGTTTTTTTTTTTTTTTGTTGATTTTTTTCTTTTTTGTTTTTTTTTTGTTTTGGTTTTTTTTTTTTGATTATGTTGTTTTTTTTTGTTTTTTGTTTGTTGTTTTTGTTTTGTGTTTTGTATTTTTCATGTGATGTTTTTTTTGAACAACTACAAAAATGCCAAAAATAATAACATAAAGTGTGTACTGGTGGGAACCCGTGTTATAATTAATTGAAAAGACAAATGATCTCGAGTCATGAAAGTGTTCAACCTTGTTTTTGCATTTTTTTGTGACACCCTGTTACAGTTTCTGATTAATAATCAAATCGTTGATATCCAGTTCAGGAAAGCGGAAACAGCCAACAAGGTGATCTGAATTCTTAAGATCTCATATCATCACCAATAGTTATAAACCTGTCGCCTTCATAAGCGGTACAGTCTCTCCAACTTCTTCTATAGCTTTGGCCATCTCTAAGGTCAGACGACTTCTTCCAGGCTTACCAGGACATTCCTCGAGTCTTCTCTTGGTCGAGAAGGCTGCGCCTTACTTCGGCTCGGGTCATTGCCGTTGGTGTTAGTCTCAGTCCATGCTTTGTATCGTTGGAGGATTTCACACCAAGGCCCACAAAATCGAGATTTCCTTGCATAGAACACGGTTTTCCAAAGCAAGGTTCCTCTACCGTACCATCAGTAGTTTCTCTCATAACAGGAAACGTAATGACCTATCTCGATTAGTTCTGAAGCCAGTTTGTAAATAATCAAGGGATGTTGCGATGCTGTTATCAGGTATATCTGTCACGTTAAAACACTGTGATTGTCGGAAAAATTGAGTTTTAAACGCGAAGGATCATGCTTCTAGGATCCGCACCCAAGTGGATTAATTTAAGGTTCATTTTAGATCTCTTTGCTGGCGGATATCATGAGGTTTATATCAAGACATCAATGGATTTTGATGCAGTATTGTCCTCGTGATGCATCTGTCTCAAGACCTTCTTCCCGTGACTCATTCACAAGACTCGTTTGAGTTGTCTGGTAGTTCGTTTGCGACAGAACGTGAGTCACAAGAGCAGGATCGCTTGTTGAATGCGAATAATGTCGTCTGATTCAATTCATTACCAAAGAAAGGACATCACTGAATTTGCAGTTATAGAATCATGCATACATCTCGATGAGTTTCGTTATAAATCACCTTCGGTGAGGTTCAGATTGTCGAGTTTATGCATCCAATTGCATTGGCCTGCGGTTCGAAATGTAGAAAAAGTCGTTCTCGTGCTTGAAACAACTCGCCCAGAAAAGACGATCCTGTTCTTCTGTGCGGCTATTATAAGTACATTTCGCTCTTGTGGTCATTCTTTCCTGGAATAGACGGACCACGTACAACCTTCTCCAAGGTCTTCCAGAGAGGTGAACCGGTGCTTCCTCTGCAAATGGATACCAGGTCCTTCTCCTTGACTACCTGACACGAGGTATCGGGGGGATTCTGAAACGCAGTGTTTGGGTGTTTTTTCAGAAGCTCTGATGTATTTCGAGGGAACCCTCCTTCTCTGGAACTTCCAAGCATCCGAGTTGATGACATTGCTTCTCACACGCCCTCGAACTGCATCCCCTTGGATTGGATTCGAGTTCACTCGTCTAACAATTCATCGGCCAGATACATCGGCGGCAGGGAGGGATGAATCCAATTCTACCCTATTGCAATTCACATCTCTTCTTTCGTTTTGTCTCTCGCTCTTGGTAATTAGTGAAATGTCGCCCATGTTTAGACAAGAAGGCACAGACAAACACGAGAGGTATCATGGTCAATATGGCATGGATACGCCAATAGGCTCTTCATTCTGGGCATAGTGACGTTTAATAGTCAGATTTTCGAGTTTGAATTCATTCCAGAATATATTCAGAACAAGACAAAAAATTCATATCATTGGTGGGACAATGCGTTGTTTTTAGTGTTTATTAACATATTCAAAAAGGCACATCAACTGTTGGCACGTGTAGGTAATATACTAGCTAGAACTAAGTTAAAATAGTTAAGTATGAAGTGGAATACTTAGATGCACGATGATTAATGTTTTGTAGTATCTATCTGAGTTATTTTTAGAGCATGGTCTGCACACTCAGCCCCAAGTGCATCGTTAATGAATCATATCAAAAACTTCTTCACACGTGAGTGTACAAACCGATCAGCGTTTCCATCGATTAGTTTCTCAAAAGATCAAATGTAATAAAAAAAAATTATCCATTTTCCAGATGAATTCAGGCTAATGTCAATTCTATACGGTTTATAGACAGTCAGATTTCCACTTCCGTATATATCCAATTTACTCACAGTCAGAAAAAACAGGTTCTCGAGTGTTTTTGGCAGTCACCCTCTTGTAACAGTTATGCCCAAATATCATTTCGGAAACATTCACTGGTAATATTACACATCCAGATGAAGAGGAAAATCCAGTTGCTGTATAATTACATGATGAAATAAACATCACTGCTTCTTATGCCTCATTATTGTCTACAAAGGCCCATCATATAATGGCGTCAGACATGCATAAGCGAAAGGATTTTCTTAGGGTCCTTTTCACAAGATTCTATTATTACACACTCCCTCGCGTCACTGTTATTGCTGAAACATTGTAAACATTGAGCCGTGGATACGGAATGTTTTGCATGGGATGACTACACCGGTTGTGAATAAAAATAACACATAACATTAGGGGGGAAATGTAAATCATTCGTAGTATGTAAATTATTTTAGAGATGACAATAATACATACTGTAAAGAGTATGCCCCATCTCTCTCTCTACCTATTTTTCTTTTTCTCTTTTTTTTCTCTTCTCTCTCTACACTTCACTCTCTCTCTCTCTCTCTTGTGTGCATATCTCTTCCCTTCCTATATAGCTGTTTATTTCTTATCTCCCCTGTGGTTGACACAAATGCTTTGTCCCTGTTATGCACTATATTTTACCCAACAATGTACCTATTAAAAAATATGTATCTATAGATTTATTCTTCCTACAGGTTGAACTTATGATGTGACACATATTGAACGTTCATGATATTCGCATTTGCAGGACCTATTCTCTCTGTTCTAACTTCGTCTCTCTCTATCTCTTCATTATCTTGATTATTACACAGATTGATTACATTAGAAAACTTTTTGCTTCCTGAGAAGTATTTCCTTTTTGATCAGAAAGGCAACTGTTAACAATTAAACAACGAGTACATGGTTAACAATGAAATAATAATACTCGAATAACCGGCACATGCCTAATAACCCTGAGTAATTTAAAAAGGAAATTTCGCCGAAATGGAAACATATATTCGCGCACATCAAGAGATGGGGCAGGGCGCGAAATAGAAAACGCATGAGCATTTCACTTTATATCCAACACATCAAGATTGACAGGTGACTATCGATAAAAAAAAAATGAAACATGTCTGTCCCTCAGTCGAAAAAAAAAAAAATTTGACTTCTACACCATATCTAGGGCACTTTCCACAAATTATTCATAACGATTTTTAAGACATATAGGGTAACATGCATGGTAATATGGCCCCTAGTTATTTACCTTTAATTGCATAAAATTACGAATGACACAGTTAATCTTTTTATAGTTAATCAAACTACTACTCTAACTTTTATTGTGAAGAAAAAAATTATCAGCCGACCCCCCTCTGCAATATTCAAATGTTCGTATTACCAAAGTGCCCATGCATTACCTGGCATGTGCAGTAATACGGGGCAAAAACATTGTTACATTTAATGTATGTTATTAAAACTACAATGCATCTCCATGGTTCGAATTTGCTTGAAATGTTGAACATTAACTTTAATATAATTTGAAATATTAAGACCCTTTCAGTAAATTCCTTGACTATTATTTCATTGTTATGTATTTGTATATTATTTCTTTTTTAATTTATGTTAAAATTATTTTCATTATACAAGTCAAATAGGCTACAATTAAGTTATTTATATTAACGTATATACTGAATGTACCCCAAAAATCGTTAGCAAAGAGATTGATGATCATTCCAATACTAAGTATCCAGAATCATTTCCGCATTTTGGTGGCCCATTACCTGCATAATGTTGCTGTGTCCAGGCAAGCATTTCAATGCACATTGCACCCTTCACTAAAACAAATGACCTGTACACGCTAGTATGAATCAAAATGAAACTATAAGCTTACTAAATATACAAAACAATTGAGGTTACCCTCAAAACCTTTCACCATCACATTCTGTGAATTATCGAATTTTCATCAGGGGTTAAAACAATGCCGTAAGTCATTTACCTACCTTTTGGTTTTCAGCATTTTTCAGAGAAATTTCGCATCAGGATGCCCTCACAACGATAATTTTCGTTATACAGTTTTTTTTTTTTTTTTTCATAGTTTATTGTTTTGAACAACATTTATGGTGCTCACACCGGCGTTCATCGGTCACCGTTCGACGTTCGACGATGATTTTGCTTCAGGTGGCCATATCAAGGAGGTACGAGAGAAGGAGTTTCAACTGCAACTAATTTATTTCAAACAGCTGTCACTTCTTAAGACGCACAAAAGAATATACATGTTCAATGTGCCCTTTGAGTGTCTGATCCTCAAAGCGTGCAGATTCGTGGCGCGATACAGAGTAGCGAATTTTGTATAAATTAGATATGCTTATATTTCTACTTTTTCATTTACTGAACAGTCAAAATTGAGACATGAAAAATATAACTATTTAGTTGACGATATAATATCTAAGACATTTGGGTAATCAATACAGCACCTTAAATTTGTGAAAAGCGGTTAAAAATGGATCATCCTAAATCCCTTTTTAACAATTTCGATTATTACGCAGACGAAATTGAATATGTCGCTAGTTGGAATATTGGAAATTATGATGCTATATGTCAGATCAGTGCCCACAAGTCCAGTCGAGTAATTTGACTTATATATGTGGAAAAAATATTTATGAAATTTTTTTCGCTTGCCTCGCAATACACGATTGTGTATGCTCCAACTTTTCGACAAGTGGTAGCTGAAAGTTTTTTATTACAAAAGCAGATATCTGCTTTTAGAATGACCCTTGAGTGCAGCCACGATAAGAATCTTTTGTTCTACATCTGCAAGGGAGATCTAGTTAGCACATGCCCGACATTATTTTCTCCTCCACGGCTTTTAAGCTAGATAACGATTCCGCGGCAAGATCTCCAGGGTTGTAACCTCTGTGCCCATTATTCCTGCTGGCCCATATTACCTGCATGTACCCTATATAACATGAAGGAATGTCGAAGAAATAATATAAAATGACGTCACATACGGAAAAAATAGAAATTATTGCCTTCCTTTTGAGAATCTGTGACGGGTCGATAGTGAATGGATAAGTGACATCCTATTTAAGGATATAGTGCGGTTAAGCTGAATGGATTAACTGATTCCTACAGAACAATAATAATTAATGCGGATCGGCATTGAACGGATAATTATCTGGCATCCCCTTTAAGAAGTCAGTGACGGGCCGAGACTGGAGGTAACGACTTGAGTGGGCTTTATCTCGTGTTATTGAAGAGAAGGCGCATTGAAGATGAGGATATATTCTCTAAGAGTCGCGGCTGTATCTTAACTTGCTGTTTTCATGACATACAAGCATGTAAAGAATGTAGATCAGCCAGTGAGATCTGTTGATGCAGAGCAGAGCGTAAAGTGAAAGCAATGGTTGACTTCGTGAAATTTAAGATATACATAAAATTTAATCATGGACCAAACTAACCCATGGAATGTTTTAGGGCTCATATGAATATTCTGCTTAAAATTACCATTTCTTTAAGAGACTGCAAGCTGAAATAAGGCAAGAATATTATAACTAATGAATATAAAGTCGACCCCATTTCTATCAAAACACTTCCGAAAGAGTCCACATTTCCTTAGGCATATATCCTTACCATGAATCAATAACCTGTACTTCATAACAGTAGAGCTGTCACTGGCCTTGCGAGTGGGTTTCATTGAATATACTCGCTCAAAAAATATTTGATTAAAGTCAAGAAAACTGATAAATAAAGGTGAAATTGACCACTTACGAGTTCAAAAACACACTTTTTTTCTTTCATTCTTACCTATTTCAAACGAAGTTCTTGTTCCCCTGCCTCCTTGATGAGTTGTCAAGGTAAGCCAAATAGGCACGACGCGTTTCCACAAACGCTTCTACTCTCGGACTGGAAAAAAAATCGTCTAAAGGCAGTATGAATGGATTCTTCATTAAGCTTCGGGCATGTCGGCGGATAAATATAGGCCAGCTCTTTTTGTAAGGGTATCTTCTCTCTGTCGTGCAGGCAATCTCTGTAGGTAATTTAAAGAGGTATCTCTTTTTGACAGCAGTGTGTTCCTTCATCTTCTTTGATTTCATTCCACCGGAAATTAAAACAACAGAAAACCTTATGAAAATAGTTTGGTCTACAAGATTATTGTTCACTGCAGATCACAATAATAGGTCATTACTAGCGTGATTAATTGACGAAGCCTATTTAAAGAACGCTCAAAATAAAAATTTGCCGAAACAAAGGTGAAACGGAAAATCTTTGTTTCCAATGACAAAATTAATTGATTGATATGTGATCGTGGCAAGGCAAGTCACAAAGCACCGCCGGTCGAGTTGCTTTATCATTTATTGGTATTGAACGCAACAGAGTAGCAGAAGCTCCTATCTTTTAACGTATTTTGGTAGTGACACGGCAGGGGTAGCGAACCACGACCTCCGCGATTTATGAGGCGGACGCTCTATCCAATGGGCCAAACATTGGTCTTCAACAGTTAACAGGTATCTCACTTCGCGGAGACGTTTCCGCGACTCGGATACTCGGAGACTCTCCTGTAAATTCTTTCTGCCAGGGAGCGTTACGCGACTCGTAGCCATCGCGGGCACTCATGAGACGTCGCGGGGGACTCAGGAATCTTTCTTTGAGACTCTCCGAGATGTCTCCGCGATTCACGTAGTTCCACATTGTCTCAAACACATCCAAAAAAGTTCTCAAAATTCGTTATAGCAAAGTAATGGGTATCTCACTTGCCATGACACGTGTTGAGGATAGGACGGGTTTGAAACTGTTTTTGAGACGAATTTGAGAGCGTTTCGAAATAGTTGCGTCTCAGAGACGTCTCATGAGTTTCGCGCTCTTCATGAGGCTGTACAATAAGAACAATAATGTTATATATCTATGAAATGTTTTCGTCGCGGAGACGAAAACAAAATAATAAAATCGGAGACGCCTCCAATTATTGTCCCGAGACTCAAGACGTCTCGCGAAGTGAAGATACGCCCATGAGATGCCATACTTAGTTTATAAGTTTATTTTCTATTAAAGTATAGGATGGATAGACTCCCTGGGATACACATTCGATTTGATGGCGTGACACCCGTGTTTGTCCATAATAAAACAACCAAGGTTTCGGTTGGACATATGGAAATAATAAGGCTTCTACATCCGTAGTCATTGCGATACTACACTTAAAGGACATTGTTCCACAGGCGGCGATCTTGTTGGCGCAACTGATAATTCATAATTTAAAGGAGTTAATCTTTTAAAAGGCGATTATAACCTACATGCGACTCTATCTTAAAGCTAGGGCTTACAACAACAACTGCTTACCACACTCACAACAGCAAGATCGCCAGTTGTCGCGCAACGATCGCCTTCCAGTGGGACGCCCTTAAAGGGCCTGTCCCACAGAGGCGATCTTGTTGGCGACAAACCTATGCTGTTCGAAGCCTGCCGAATTCGTGTCAGAATTCGTAGGTGAAGAAGATCACATGCGTATCTGACACTCCGTCTACGATAGGCTACGACAAGACTTGCTTGCCACGCAACGATAGGCTAACAATAGTGGTATCGATAATACAATAGCCTCGACCTCCAGCATTCTCGCGGCTCGACGTCTTTTTGTCGCAGCTTTAAAATCAGCCAAATTATGAAACTTGCGCCACTAGGTGGCGATCTTAGCGGACTGACAACAAGGCGTCGAGTTTTTCTACTTGATGGCGGCCTGTCGTCCTTTAGGTTCGTGCTAGAATCCTCTTCAGTCGCGCATCATAATTTGGGTCGTGAAGATTTGAAATTTAAAAATCAGCGGCGAGCTGTAAGTATCTGAATGGGAGGACGATCCTGATTGTTGGTGAATTTGGTGGCGACAAAGGCACGTAGCGGCTAAACTTTCACCTGGGCTGTTAGTTCAGTTGATGCTGTGCAACGTACGCATGGAGGCCGACAACCTACAACTGGCCGCCGTTCCGCTGATGCTAAAACAAGTTCTATCTGGCAACATCTACACATAGCACCTTGTCGCGACAAAGATGAAGACAAGCTTACGGTCATGACGTCAACAAATGACGCTAAGCTATTGTTTAACTATGTTGAGAAACCAGGGCGACAATTTTGCTACGGTATTTGTTGGCGGCAGACGCGATAATTCACGATTTTATAGCGATTGGACCTGCGGCATGGTGGCGCATGCGGTACTAAAAGGATAGTTGTAGGTTGTCGCACAAGATCGCCTTCTGTGGGACAGCCCTGTTAGGCAATGATATGAAGGAAAAAGAGATATTAACAGTAGAACTTATCTCTTGCAAAGGTTGGTTGGTGTTGGTGGGTGGTTGGTGGTTGAGCTTTGGATAGCTCTCCAAGAATGTGCCCGAGATTGATCCCAAAGATTATTTGCGTCACAAAATAAGTTGACTCGACCGCTGACCTTTCAATCAACAGTCGTCCGCGGTGATGAGAATCCGTAAAGAATCCACACCGGTTTCCTTCACTTCTTCTCCTCAATCTTTGCTCATTAAATGTGGTAACATCTTCACTTCGACATCGCTCATGGTCCCGATCACCACGTCGAATCGAGCTTCCTTCTATATTTGCTCCGAGAAATCGTGACAAATAAAATTAAATTACGAATTGATAAGAAAAAGGACAAAAGGATAAAACAAGAAAATTACATGTTAAGAAATAGTTGAGAGAGGAGAAGATTGAAAATGATAAGGTTCAAGTTCGAGTTCAAGTCAATTATTATTTATATAAACCAATTTAAACAATCATACAAAGAGTATTTTGAAACATACGTGTATGAATGGATTCATTTATAATACGAAGAAAATGCTAAGTGATTATTAATCTACAAATTTATTTTAAATTTTCCTGAACTTGTCGCAATGGCCTTTTAACATTATTTGCAGTATTTTAAAAAGATTTTTTTTTTTTTTTTAAAATAAAGAATAAGTGTGTAGTAAATTGAACACTTGACTATAATATTGCATGCCATACATATTTGTATGGTTTCCTCTCCAATCTTCTGACTTTCTCTTTCTTAAGCAATTCTCTTCTTATCATGCCTAATTTCTTAGTAGTTAAACACTACTCATCATACAACCGGGTTCGGGACAGTTCCACTACTCTTACTTATTCATTGTATTTGACCATGAGTCATACATTGTACTGGTCATGCTGGTTATAAAGATTGGTTTTGCTGGAAATAAACACTGGTTTTTAGACATCAACTAGACAAGTCGCCTGCTCCTCTGTTCTAGTCTACTTATTATTATGTACTACTCGATACATAAAATTGGCGGACGAGGATTTGAACATTTTTAACCACATGGCTTCATTGGGAAAGATTGACGATTCATGAGGGAAGGGAAGAATGGGCTCAATACATTGAAAGATGGATCTCTACTTTAAAGGCAAATACATTCTTAACGAGGGAAAGAAGCAGGCTACGCTGCTAACTGTGATGGGCCGTCTTCGCTACAAACTTTGCGGAACTGTAATGTCTCCAGAAAGCTGGCAGCAAACTTACAAACAATGGGGATAAGATGACTGGAATCATAGTCCCATTGCCCAGCGTAAATTGTGAGAGGTGCAAAGTTTAACGATCGATTCCGAATGGAAAAGCGAACAATCGCAGATATGGCGTCTCATAAGATCGCTAGCTGAGTTCTGCAACTACGGGGCAACACTCGACAACATGCTCCGTGATCGCTTAGTTTGTGGTCGTCCATGACGAGCCGCATCAAGGGGCTGTTACAGAGAAGGAGCTAACTCTCAAAAGGCTGTCGAGATCGCCAACATCATGCGAGGATGCAGCAAAGAACGTTACGTGAATTCTCCAGTGAACAGGCTTCTAAAGAGAGAGCGTGAATTAAAGTCACCCCTACGTTCCAGAATAACAGTAAGCAGAAAAAGGGCCAAGCCTTGTTACGGTGTTGGGAAGGAACCATGCACCTGATAATTTCAATTCAAGACAGCAGCTGTCATCAAACGATTGTTGGCTCAGTGGTAGCGTTCGCTTCATAATCGGGAGTCATTGGGTTCGAGCCCCGGCCGCGTCATACCAAAGACGTTAAAATGGTAGTTGCTGCCTTCCCTGTTTGGCGTATCAACAAGGGGGGATAGAGCAATGTCCTCTGGCGCTG
>CALNVZ010003433.1:21497324-21530554 GCA_940671915.1 Paracentrotus lividus | reverse complement strand
TGCTTAGAAAGAGAAAGTCAGAAGATGGAGAGAAACCATACAAATATGTAATGCATGCAATATTATAGTCAAGTTGTTCAATATACTACACACTTATTCTTTATTTTAAAAAAAAAATAAAAAAATCTTTTTAAAATACTGCAAATAATGTTAAAAGGCCAATTGCGACAAGTTCAGGAAAATTTAAAAGTAATTTGTAGATTAATAATCACTAGCATTTTCTTCGTATTATAAATGAACCATTCATACACGTATGATTTCAAAATACTCTTTGTATGATTGTTTAATTGGTTTATATAAATTATATTGAACTTGAACTCGAACTTGAACTTATCATTCTTTCATCTTCTCCTCTCTCAATTATTTCTTAACATGTATTTCTTTGTTTTATCCTTTTGTCCTTTTTTCTATCAATTCGTATTTAATTGTTTATTTGTCAGATTTCTTCGGAGCAAATAATTTAGAAGGAGCTCGAATCGACGTGGTGATCGGGACCATGAGCGATGTCGAAGTGAAGATGTTACCACTTTATGGAGGCAAAGATGAGGAGAAGAAGGTAAGGAGAACGGGTGTGGATTCTTACGGATTCTCATCACCCGGCGGACTGTTGATTGAAAGGTCAGCGGTCGAGTCACTTTATTTGTGACGCAAATAATCTTTGGGATCAATCTTCGGGACAGATTTCTGGAGAGCTATCCAAAGCTCAACCACCAACCAACCCACCAACCAACCAACCAACCTTTGGCAAGAGATAATTCTACTTTATATCTCTTTCCCTTCATAATCATTGCCTAAAGGGCCTGTCCCACAGAAGGCGATCGTTGTGGCGACAACCTACGAACTACCTTTTAGTACCCATCGCCACCATGCGCAGGTCCAATCGCCTATAAAATCGTGAATTATCGCGTCTGTCGCCAACAAATACGTAGCAAAATTTTGTTCGCCCGGTTTCTCAACAAGTTAAACAATAGCTAGCGTCAGTTTGGTTGACGTCAATGACCGTAGCTTGTCTTCATCTTTGTCGCGACAAGGTGCTATTGTAGATGTTCGCCAGATAGAACTTGTTTAGCACAGCGGAACGGCGGCCAGTTGTAGGTTGTCGGCTCCATGCGTACGTTGCACGCATCAACTGAACCTAACAGCCAGTGAAATTTAAGCCGCTACGGCGCTTTGTCGCCACCAACATTCACCAAAATCAGGAATCGTCCTCCCATTCAGATACTGTACAGTCGCCGCTGATTTTGAAATTTTCAAATTCTTTCACGACCCAAATTATGATGCGCGACTGAGAGGACTAGCACGAACCTAAAGCGACAGGCCGCCATCAGTAGAAAACACTCGATCGCCTGTGTCAGTCGCAAGGATCGCCACAGTGCGCAAGTTCATATTTTGCTGATTTTAAAGCTGCGACAAAGAAGTCGAGCCGCGAGAATGCTGGAGGTCGAGGCTATTGTATTATCGATACCACCTATTGGTTAGCCTATTGTTTGCGTGGAAGCAAGTCGTTGTCGTACCTATCGTAGACGGAGTGTAGATACGCATGTGATCTTCTGTCACCTACGATTCTGAACACGATTCTGGCAGGTTCTAACATGCATAGGTTTGTCGCCACAACGAATCGCCTTGTGGGAAGGCCCTTTAAGGGGCTGTCCCACTGAGGCGATCGTTGCTGCGACAACTGCGATCTTGCTGTTGTGGTGTGTAAGCAGTTGTTGTTGTAGCCTAGCTTAGATAGAGTCGCATGTAGGTTTATAATCGCCTTTTTAAAGATTAACTCCTTATAATTATGAAATTATCAGGTTGCGCCACAACGATCGCCGCCTGTGGGACAAGTCCTTTAAGTGGTAGTATCGCATGACTTAGGATGTAGAAGCCTTATTATTTCAGTATGTCCAACCGAAACCTGGTTGTTATTATGGACAAGACAGGGTAGTTCACACCCATTCAAAATCGAATGTGTATCCAGGGAGTCTATCCATCCTTATACTTAATAGAAAATAAACTTATAAACTAATGATGGCATCTCATGGTGGTATCTCACTTCGCCGAGACGTCTTTGAGTCTCGGACAATAATTGGAGGCGTCTCCGATTTTATTTATTTTGTTTTTCGTCTCCGCGACGGAAACAATTTCATAGATATAAACATTATTGTTCTTATTTGTAGCACCTCATGAGAAGTCGCGGAAACTCATGAGACGTCTCTGAGACGCAACTAGTTTCGAACGCTCTCAAATTCGTCTCAAAACAGTTTCAAAACCGTCCTATTCTCAACACGTGTCATGGCAAGTGAGATACCACCATTACTTGCTATGAGACGGATTTGAAACTTTTTTGGGATGTGTTTGAGACGAATGTGATACTAATCGCGGAGACATCTCGGAGACGTCTCAAAGAAGATTCCTGAGTCCCCGCGACGTCTCATGAGTCTCCGCGATGGCTCACGAGTCGCGGTAACGTCTCCGCTGCAGAAAGAATTACAGGAGACGTCTCCGAGTATCCGAGTCGCGGAAACGTCTCCGCGAAGTGAGATACCTGTTAACTGTTGACACCAATGTGTTGGCCCATTGGATAGAGCGTCCGCCTCATAATCGGAGGTCGTGGGTTCGCTACCCTGCCGTGTCATACCAAAATACGTTAAAAGATAGGAGTTGCTGCTACCCTGTTTGGCGTTCAACAATAAAGTGATAAAGCAACGTCGATCCGGCGCTGCTTTGTGACTGCCTTGCCCACGATCAACATGATCAATCATTAATTTTGTCAATTGGAAACAAAGATTTTCCGTTTCACCTTTGTTTCGGGCAATTTAATTTTGAGCGTTCTTTAAATAGGCTTCGTCAATTAATCACGCTAGTAATGCCATTAATTTGTGATCTGCAGCTTGAACAAATAATTGTTAGACCAAACTCTTTTTCATAAGGGTTTCTGTGTTTTATTTCCGTGGAATGAAATCAAAGACAGGATGAAGGAACACAATGCTTGTCAAAAAGAGATAACTCTTTAAATTATCGGTACAAGAATTGCCTGCAACGACAAGAGAGAAGATACCCTTACAAAGAAGAGCTTGGCCTATATTTATCCCCGACATGCCCGAGCTGTATGAAGTACAATACGCATTCATACTGTCCTTTGACGATTTTTTTTCCAGGCCGAGATGATGAAGGCGTTTGTGGAAACGACGTCTGTGCCCTATTTGGCTTACCTTGATCAACTCATCAAGGAAGCAGGGGGAAAGAACTTCGTTGGAAATAAGGTAAGGAATGAAAGAAAAAAAGTGTGTTTTTGAACTCGTAGTGTCAATTTCACCTTATTTATCAGTTTTCTGACTTTAATCAAATATTTTTTTTGAGCGAGTATGTATTTCAATGAAACCCACTCGCAATGGCCAGTGACAGGCTCTACTGTTATGAAGTACAGGTTATTGATTCATGGTAAGATATGCCTAAGGAAATGTGACTCTTTCGGAAGTGTTTTGATAGAATGGGGTCGACTTTATATTCATTAGTTATTAATTCTTGCCTTTATTTCAGCTTGCAGTCTCTTTAAAGAAATGGTAATTTAAGCAGACATTATTCATATGAGCCCTAAACATTCATGGTTATTTGGTCCATGATTAAATTTTTATGTATCTTAATTTCACGAAGTCAACCATTGCTTTTCACTTTACGTGCTCTGCATCACAGATCTCACTGGCTGATCTACATGTCTTTAACATGCTTGATGTCATGACAAACAGCAAGTATAAGATACAGCCCGACTTCTTAGAGAAATATCCTCATCTCAATGCCTTCTTCAATTACACACGAGATGAAAGCCCACTCAAGTCGTACCTCCAGTCTCGGCCCGTCACTGATTCTTAAAGGGGATGCAGATAATCCGTTCATCTCGATCCGTCATTATTATTATTGATTCTGTAGGGAATCAGTTAATCCATTCAGTCTTAATCCGTCACTTATCCTTAATAGGTGTCACTTAATCCATTCGCTATCGACCCGTCACAGATTCTCAAAAAGGAAGCAATAATTTCTATTTTTCTTTCGTATGTGACGTCATTTTATATTATTTTCTGACATTTTCCTTCATGTATATAGGGTACATGCAGGTAATATGGGCCAGCAGGTAATATGGGCAAGGAGGTACAAGCCCTGGAGATCTTGCAAGCGGGAATCGTTTGATCTAGCTTAAAAGCCGTGAGGAGAAAATATGTCGGGCATGTGCTTAACTAGATCTCCCTTGCAGATTGGTAGACAAAAGATTCTTATACTTGGCTGCACTCAGAGGGTCACTTTCAAAAGCAGATATTCTTTTGTAATAAAAAATACTTTTCGCTACCACTTGTCTGAAAGTTGTGAGCAATACACAATGCGTGTACTTTGCGAGGCAAGCGAAAAGAAATTTCATAATATTTTCCCACATATAAATCAAAATTACTCGACTGGGCACTTGTGGGCACTGATCTGACATATAGCATCATAATTTCCAATATTCCAACTAGCACATATTCAATTTTCGTCTGCCGTAAATAATCGGAAGATTGTTAAAAAGGGGATTTTAGGATGATCATTTTTTAACCCTTTTCACAAATTTAAGGTGCTGTCATTGAATTTACCCAAATGTCTAGATATTATATCGTCAATATATTCATATTTTATCATGTGCTCAATTTTGGCACTGTTCAGTCAAATGAAAAGTGAAATATAAGCAATATTCTATTTTATACAAAATTCGCTACTCTGTTATCGCCACGAATCTGCCGGCTTTGAGGATCAGACATCAAAGGCAGCATTGAACCTGTATATTCTTTTGTGCGTCTTAAGAAAGTGACAGCTGTTTGAATAAATTAGTTGCCAGTTGAAACTCCTTCTCTCGTACCTCCTTGATATGGGCCACCTGAAGCAAATCATGTCGTGACCGTCGACCGGTGACCGATGACCGGTGTGAGCACCATAATGTTGTTCATATGAACTGTATACGAAAATATATCGTTGTGAGGGCATCTGATGCCGAAATTTCTCTGAGAAAATTGCTGAAAACCAAAAAGGTAGGTAAAACTTACGGCAATTTTTTACCCTGATGTAAAATTTGATATTTCACAGAATGTGATGGTGAAAGAGTGTTTGAGGGGGTAACCTCAATTGTTTTGTATATTTAGTAAGCTTATAGTTTCATTTTGATCATACTAGCGTGTACAGGTCAATTTGTTTTAGTGAAGGGGTGCAATGTGGCATTGAATGCTTGCCTGACACAGCAACATTAGTGCAGGTAATATGGGCCATCCAAAATGGCGGAAATGATTCTGGTACTTAGTATTGGAATGATGCATCAATCTCTTTGCTACGATTTTGTGGGGTACATTCACAGTATATAGTTAATATAAATAACTTATTGTAGGCCTATATTGACTTGTATAATGAAAATAATATTTTAATAATATTAAAAAAAGAAATAATATACAAAATACATAACAATGAAATATATAGTCAAAGGATTTACTGAAGGGTCTTATAATTTCAAATTATATCTTAAAGTTAATGATTTTCAACATTTCAAGCAAATTCGAAACATGGTAGAGTCATTGTAGTTTTTAAAACATACATTAAATACATGTGCCCCTATTACCTGCACATGCAGGTAATATGGGCACTTTGGTAATGACGTCAACATTTGAATATTGCAGACAGGGGGGTCGGTGATAATTGTTTTTCTTCACAATAAAAGTTAGAGTAGTAGGTATTGATTCATATAAACAAAGATTAGACTGTGTGTCATTTCGTAATTTTATGCAAATTAGGTAAATGAACTTAGGGGGCCCATATTACCTGCATGTACCCTATATGTACTTAAAAAATCGTTATGAATAATTTGTGAAAGTGCCCTAGATATGGTGTAGAAGTCAAATTTTTTTTTTTTCGCACTGAGGGATCAAGAAGCATGTTTGCATTTTTTTTTTTTAATTCGCATAGTGCACCTGTCAACTTGATGTGTTGGATATAAAGTGAAATGCTCATGCGTTTCTATTTTCGCGCCCCTCCCATGTCTCTTGATGTGCGCGAAATATGTTTCCATTTCGCGAAATTTCCTCTTTTACATTATCAGGGTTATTGGCATGTGCCGGGTTATTCGAGTATTATTATTTTCATTTTTGTTAACATGTATCTTGTTATTGTTGTAACAGTATTGCTTTCTGTATCAAAAAGGAAATACTTCTCAGAAGCAAAAAGTTTCTAATGTATAATCATTCTGTGTAAAATCAAAGATAATGAAGAGATAGAGAGAGAAAGAGAGATAGAAACAGAGAGAATAGGTCCATGACAAATGCGATATCAGTGAACGTTCAATATGTGTCACATCATAAGTTCAACCTGTAGGAAGTATAAATCATAGATACATATTTTTAATAGGTACAGTATGGGTAAAATTATAGTGCATAACAGGGACAAAGCATTGTGTCAACACAGGGGAGATAATGAAATAAAAACCTATATAGGGAAAGGGAGAGAATGCACACACAGAGAGAGAGAGAGAGAGTGAGTGAGAGAGAGAGAGAGAAAAAAAAAAAGAAAGAAAAGAAAATAGGTAGAGAGAGAGATGGGGCATACTCTTTACAGTATGTATTATTGTCATTCCTACAAAATAATTTTAATACTACGAATGATTACATTTCCCCCCTAATGTTATGTGTTAGTGTTTTATTCAACAACCGGTGTAGTACATCCATGCATAAACATTCCCGTAACCACGGCTCAATGTTTACAATGTTTTCAAGCAATAAAGTGAGCGCGAGGGAGTGTGTTACATAATAGAATCTTTGTGAAAGGACCCTAAGAAAGTCCTTTCGCTTATGCATGTCGACGCCATTGTATGATGGGCCTTTGTAGACAATAATGATGGCGTGATAAGAAGCAGTGATTTGTATTTCACATGTATTATACAGCAACTGGTATTTTCCTCTCATCTGGATGTGTATAATTAGCCAGTGAATGTTTCCGAATGATATTTGGGCATAACTGTTTACAAGAGGTGACTGCCAAAAACTCGAGAACCTTGTTTTTTTCTGACTGTGAGTAAATTGGATATATAGGAAGTGGAAATCTGACTGTCTATAAACCGTATAGATCTGACATTAGCACTGGAATTCATTGGAAAATGGATATTTACAAGTTTGATCTTTGTGAGAAATAATCGATGGAATACTGTCTGATCGCGTTTGTACAGCTCACGTTGAAGAAGTTTTTGATATGATTCATGTAACGAGTGCAACTTGGGGCTGAGTGTGCAGACCATGCTCCATAAAATTAACTCAGATAGATATCTACAACATTAATCATCGTGCATCTAAGTATTCCACCTTCATATGAACTATTTTAACTTAGTTCTAGACTAGTATATTTTACCTACACGTGCAACAGTTGATGTGCCTGTTTTGAATTATTGTAATAACACTTAAAAACACGCATTGTCCACCAAATATGAATTCTGTTTGTCTTTTCTGAAATATATCTGGAATGAATTCATCGAAAATCTGAACTATTAAACAGTCACTATGCCCAGAATGAAGAGCCTATTGCGGCGTTATCCATGCTCTATATTGTACCATGTTACTCTTCTCGTGTTTGTCTGTGCCTTCTTGTCTAAACATGGCGACATTTCACTAATTACCAAGAGCGAGAGACAAAACGAAAGAAGAGATGTTGATTGCAATAGGGATAAATTGGATGTCATCCCCTCCCTGCCGCTCGATGTATTGGCCGATGAATTGTTAGACGAGTTGAACTCGAATCCAATCCAAGGGGATGCAGTTCGAGGGCGTGTGAGAAGCAATGTCATCACTCCGGATGCTTTGGAAGTTCTAGGAGAAGGAGGGTTCCCTCGAAATACATCAGAGCTTCGAGAAAAACACCCAAACATGCGTTTCAGAATCCCCCCGATACCTCGTGTCAGGGTAGCTCAAGGAGAAGGACCTGGTATCCATTTGCAGAGGGAAGCACCGGTTCACCTCTCACTGGAAGACCTGGAGAAGGTTGTACGTGGTCCGTCTATTCCAGGACAAGGAATGACCACAAGAGCGAATGTACTTATAATAGCCGCCATGAGAACAGGATCGTCTTTTCTGGGCGAGTTGTTTCAGCAGCGAGACGACTTTTTCTACATGTTCGAACCAGGCATGCAATTGATGCATAAACTCGACAATCTGAACCTCACTCGAAGGGTGATTTATACGAAACTCATCGAGATGTTGCATGATTTCTATAACTGCAAATTCAGTGATGTTCCTTTCTTTGTAAATGAATTGAATCAGACGACATTATTCGCTCGTCAACAAGCGATTCCTGCTCTTGTGACTTCACAGTTCTGTCGCAAACGAACTCCAGGACAACGTCCAAGAGAGGCTTGTGATGATGTCACGGAGAAGGTCTTGGAGACAGCATGCATCACGAGGGACAATACTGCCATCAAATCCATTCGAGTTCTTGATATAAACCTCATGATATCCGCCGTCAAAGATCCTAAAATGAACCTTAAATTAATCCATTTGGTGCGCGATCCTAGAAGCATGATCCTATCGCGTTTAAAACTCAATTTTCCGACAATCACAGTGTTTAACGTGACAGAACTATCTGATACACATCGCAACATCCTCTTGAATTATTGTACAAACTGGCTTCAGAACTACGAGATAGGTCATTACGTTCCTGTTATGAGGAAGAACTACCTGATGGTACGGTATGAGGACCTTGCTTTGGAACCGTTCGTCTATGCAAGGAAGATCTACGATTTTGTGGGCCTTGGTGTGAAAATTCCTCCAACGATACAAGCATGGATCGAGACTAACACCAACGTCAATGACCCGAGCCAGAAGAAGGCTGCAGCCTTCTCGACCAAGAGAGACTCGAAGGAAGTCCTGGTAAGCTGGAAGAGTCGTCTGACCTTAGAGATGGCCAAAGCTATAGAAGAAGTTGGAGACTGTACCCGTCTTATGAAGGCGACAGGTTATAAACTTATTGGTGATGATTATGAGATGCTTAAGAATTCAGATCACCTTGTTGGTGAGTTCCCTGTTCCTGAACTGGATATCAACGCATTTGATTTTATGTAATCAGAAACTGTACAGGGTGTCACAAAAAAAATGAAAAACAAGGTTGAACACTTTCATGAACTCGAGATCATTTGTCTTTCAATAATTATACGGGTTACTCCACCAGTACCACCACTTTATGTTATTATTTTTGGCATTTTTTGTAGTTTGTTCATTAATTGAAAATACATAATGATTGACAATAGAAAATTGCATCATGTCCAATAAATAACTTGAATAAATGGGAAAATCTTCAAACTGGCCAAAAATCCTAGTGTTTGATGATGACCCAATTATTATAGTTTACGTAATTTGTGAAGATGATACTTATTATCTCATTAACAGCTAAGAGATTAAAATTCTGTGAAGAATAATGGCGATGGCGCAATAGGCCCACGCCTTTTTTTTTTTTGGGGGGGGGCAATCACTTATTCAAAATATACTTTATGTTACTATATATAGTAAGTAAATTGCGGTTTGCCCCCTATTTTTCTTTATTTATTTATTATTTATTATTTTTATTTTAATTCTTTATTTATTTATTTTTTTTTATTTTTTCTTTTCGAACTTTGGTAACGCACTAATTTCTTTAGCGATTAGTTGTAATGTTTGTTTGTAGCCTGCTTGTTATTCAAGTATTTGTGTGTATTCTGTTTTAATATTCCAAGAAAGAAAGAAAAAAATATATTTCTTGAATATTCTCAAAAACCATCACATCACTAATCATAATGTTACGAAAGATGCCATTGCAAGTACTTTAAATATTGAAAAGAAAAGGGAAATAGAGAGAGCAAACATAGTACTTTAAGAATATGACTACATGTCTCTGATATTGTGCAAGACGTTTCGCAGTGATTCTTTTAAAATATCTTTGATCTACATGTATAAAAATGATTAATGTAATGCAATAATATATTCTGTATTTCCATTCTAAATTTATTTTCCGGTATTCCAATTTTTGTAGGATGGAGACGATAAGGAATTACATATAGTCATTCATTTCATACCATACCGTTACAAACAATATATCAATTTTATAAGGACAATTTAATATTCGTATGAAGCTTTCGTATTATTACTAGATTTTCATTAAACCCAATTAAGAATAATTATGGATGTTGTATAATTCCAAAATTAAATTCATCAACTCAAGTACTTCATGTACTTTGGAATTCTATATCTCAAAAATGTGTATGAAAAATTATTGAATTTCATGATTTAATGATTTTTGGCAATAAAAGAACCTAAAGAGGCCAGGTGGTTGTAAAAACATGTGTGTTTTTCTTTTTCAATAATTCAGCGTACAGATATCATGATAAAAAAAAAAAAATATATAAAAAAAATGGCATATGGCCATAATGGCATAAACATGCGTGTTTTCTTTTTCAATAATTTAGCGTACAGATATCATGATTAAAAAGATACAAAATTAAAAAAAAAAATGGTATATTCAAAACCAATAAACAGATGGAGGGGTGAGTCGGTAGTGTGTGTGTGTATAAAGATAGAGATAGAAAGGAGAGGAGGGAGAGAGAAAGAAAGGAGAGTAGGTGCATGCATGGAGGGAAGGGGAGGGAGGAAGGGAGAGAAATAATTGCAATAAAGTACCAAAGTGATGACGTCACAAATTATTCTGTTTTTCGCATTTCATTTTAAGTTTTTTTTTTTTTTTTTTTTTTTTTTTTTTTTTTTTTTTTTTTTAAGTTTAGTACCAGACCATTACAATGATCATGTGATGGGACTAATATTGTATTTATTTTCAAATTTGAGATTCGAAGGCTTTTCACCATGCCCTCCGAAATTATGATATAAAAACGTGAAATACAATCTGTTTTTGATGACGTCACATTCGTTTCTATTGCTGAGAAGAGGAAGAGAGAGAGAGAGAAGAGAGGTAATTTTTAGGGAATATAGACAATGACTGTGATAGCCTACCCACTCTAAAAAAAATCAGCCTCGTCACCATGGTCACTCTTGGTATAAGTCCTCATTTTGCTAGTCTAATTCATATACTGCACCCCCCCCCTCCCCGCCAGCCATCTTTGTGAAAACAATCCCATGTTTTACTACATGGTAGTACAAGCATTTTACTTTAGAAAGGATTGTCTAGGAAGGATTATCACCGCATTTCTGCAAACATGGTTTCAGTATTCACGGAGAGCAAATAGCCTTTGTGGTTGAACAGGGTTTCATAGACAATACGGGTGAGCAAATTATGTGAAAGAGATAATATTTGTATTTCAGTTAGGATATAAGATGGACATGGCTCTATTGTCTGATATTTTTCACTGATTTAAAGTTCAGCCCCTCGCTCCCATTTATATACCGAGTGAGTCAGAAAAAACTAGACACCTAGAACAATGTCAATAAAAAGAAAACCAATTTATACACCCAAAATTATTATACATATTCCGAAAAAGTAACTCTTCCTGCATCTTTTGGTACTAATTTTGAGTGTTATATATCTACGCTTGGATGAACACGGCGGATTGTTTGCAAACATGTAAATTTCTAATTGTGCAAAAGTGGGAGTAAAATCAAAACAACAAAAAGCTATTTTAAAAAAAAAGCCACTCCATCCTGGTTAGCATAACTTTTTAACGAAAATGTCTTGCGCTTAATAACTTGGCAGGGGTGCTGTTACGCATATTGACTACATTTTATGTGAAAATGAGATAGATCTGTAGAGTCAGGCACGAGTGAGCACACGTCAAAACAAAATAATCACTTTTCAAAAGTATAAAGAGGCCTTTTCGGGCCTGTCAGTGACAATTTAACTTTTGATGTGTACTCCTTGGTGGATTACTTGACGAATCAATCTAATTTATACACAATATCTAGTCGATAACTGTTAAAACATCCTTGTAAAGTTATTTGGCTCAAAACATTTTCCTTAAAAAGTTATGCTATTTTATTCAGGATGGAGTTGTTTTGTTTTTTTGTCCGCTTTTGTTGTTTCAATCTTATCCCCACTCTTGCACAGTTCGAAATTGACATGTTCTCAAACAATGCGTCGCGTTCATCCAAGCGTATATGTTTTTCTCCTTTATTCAATATTGTCTGGCAAACTCATCAAATTCTCCATACGCCTAGGTTTAATGTCACTTCAAAATGCACAAAATCATTTTACCGATCTACCATGGCTTCTTTCTTAGCCCCCCCCCCTTCTCAGTGTCTCTCTCTCCCTCTCTCTTATCTTTCCTCTCCATCTACCTTTCTTATCCCATCTCCCGCCCTCTCCATCTTTCAAGTTGTTTTCTTTATATTTGACATTTTGTTATCACGTAATGCAAAAATGGACCCGTGATTTTTTTAATTAATTTTTTTCTTTTCATTTTTTCCATCTTTTTCCTCTTCTCTTTTTTTTTATTTTTTATTATTTTTTATTTTATTTTTTTTTTTTTTTTTTTGGGGCGGGGCGTATACTCGCAAGATATGCATCCTCTTCTAGTGTTTACTTCATTGTCTCTTTGTTACTGCCCCTCTATGTCTTCACCAACTCCTCATCTATTTCATCTCTCACCCCCCCCCCCCCCACCCTCTCTCTCTCGTCAGTCTCCTTGCTTTCACTCACTCTGTCTCTCTCGCTCTCTCGCTCTCTCCCTGTCTTAAAACCTTCATTTTCTTTTGATATTTAAGAATGCCATGCAAAATTTATTATACTTATCTGGAGACAAGAATACACGAAACTGAGAAGAAACCCACTTCTTTAGAATTCTATAAACACAAGACATGTTTATTGTAAGAAACAGTAAGACGTAAGTTATTTGGTATATCACTCAAATACATTCATGTATATTAGACTAATTTTCGTATTTAGAAGCACAATTGCCTGTGAGTGAGATAATGTTTTTTATTTGTTGCTGTTCGACGTGCCTTTATTTGCATACCCTTTGAGACAACAATATATATCAAATTAAAATGAAAATAGTCAGACCTTTTTTTAAGGCAAAAAGCGCTTCTAAAAAAAAATTAAATAAATAAATTATATTTCATCATATCATAAAGCATGAATCCTGCCTGGGAATTTTCAGAGTCGACGAAGACGACGACGATGGTGATGACGATGAAGGTGATGATGAAGATGATGATGACGATGAAGGTGATGACGAAGGTTATAATGAAGAAGATGAAGGTGATAATGATGATGGTGATGGTGATGATGATGATACTGATAGATTATTGTGAATTTAAAACCCGTGTATTATTCTCGCTTGTCGTGAACTAAGAATACCCATTATTGCACAATTTTCATTCTCAAACAAACACTCAATGAAATATTAAACAATAAAATCTACTCGATAAATAATTATCAAAATGTGTACTGGACATGCTGGACGGTGTTGTGTAGTTAGTTTTGTCAGCGTGAATATGTTTGATACAACCACAAAGATCACATTCAACAAAAGTACATTGTATTATTTTGCATAATATCCTCGTCACTATGACTATAATGTGAGCAATAAATGAGAGGAATGATTGCCTAAATTTTAATGTCCGTCATGCAATGCTCTCTTGGTCGCCACTTGTTGTATGTCGTACATGTACATTGTATCATTCTATTAAAAACGATTGGTAATCTTATCCAAATGGCTAAAGTCATTGCTATGTATTCAATTGTTTACCTGCACATCGGTCATGTTGGTAATGACTTAAGTTGTTTTTAGATGCAGTCGTACATCGATTTGATATACATGTAAACAAAATTTAAAAAATAAAAAAAATATTGCATTTACAAATGACTAAGTAGGCCTACTGATAAGTTTCGTTAATATCTGAAATGCATATCCTTTGATTACAATGTACGAGCAACAGCAAGGAGATGGAGTTGTAATTTAAGAAGAAGACTCAGGGGAAATGGTGGATATAATATGGGATGTTATGGCCACCTTATTGTATCTGTATTTTTTTTTCGCACATTGTGTACGTACTTTCTGATTGTAAAGTAATTGACTCCGTATTGTATCATTAAATCATTTCGTTTAAAAACAAATGAAGCTAGACATTTCCTACAATGATACTTTGGTAAATCACACACGTATTATTGCAAGCATATTGCGATGAAAGAATATCTATAATGTAGGTAGGATGCTCCTTCACTCAAACATTTCAACTATCAATTCAAAACATACCCATTTATATCTCACAGAAATGAAGTTCCCGTTTGCCATGTTTGTAGCGTAAGATTGTATATTATAGAAATTAATCAGTGGCGGATCCAGGATTTGAAAATGGTTGGGGGCGCAGCCAAAAATTTTACGATTTCAACATGTACAGTAAATGTCTTGAGGCGTTTAAAAAAATCATGCTGGCGCGTCCCCTGTGCCCCCGCCTGGATCCGCCGCTGTTAATCCAACAATGTATCAACTTCTACCCAATAGAACTGATGTAAAATTGCGTTGAAATGCAGATGTAAAACGTTATATAAATATTAATAATTTTATTGCGAGTTCTTTCACATGAAGTCAAACGCACTGCTATCGAACTCAGGAACAGGGAACTCACCAACAAGGTGATCTGTATTCTTGAGCATCTCATAATCATCACCAATAAGTTTATAACCTGTCGCCTTCATTAGACGGGTACAGTCTCCAACTTCTTCAATAGCTTTAGCCATCTCTAAGGTCAGACGACTCTTCCAGCTTACCAAGACTTCCTTCGAGTCTCTCTTGGTCGAGAAGGCTGCAGCCTTCTTCTGGCTCGGGTCGTTGACGTTGGTGTTAGTCTCTATCCATTCTTGTATTATTGGAGGAATTCTCGCACCGAGCCCCGCGAATTCGTAGATCTTCCTCGCGTATGCAAATGGCTCCAAAGCGAGGTCCTCATAGCGCACCATCAAATAGTTCTTTTTCATCAATGGAACATAATGACCGATCTCGTAGTTCTGAAGCCAGTTGGAACAATACTTTAAAAGGATATTCCGATACGTATCAGAGAGTTCCGTTACATTAAAAACTTTAATTTCGGGGTATTTGAGTTTTAAACGAGAAAGGATCATGCTTCTAGGGTCACGAACCAAGTGGATTAATTTGAGGTTCGTATTCGGGTCTTTTACAGCGGATATCATGAGGTTTATATCAAGTACTCGGATGGATTTGATGGCAGTATTGTCCCTCGTGATGCATGCCGTTTCCAAGACCTTCTCGCTAACGGTATCGCAAACCATTCGTTTCGAACGATGATTCGGTATGCGCGTTTTCCGACAAAACTGCGGGGAAACAAGTGCAGAGATGGCTTGTTGGCGAGCGTGTAGTGTTCTGTGATTTAATTCGTCTATAAAGAATTGAATATCATTAAATTTACACTGATAAAAGCCATGTAACATATCGATGAGTTTGGTATAGATGACACGTCGGGTTAGGTTTGTAGAGTCGAGTTTGTGCATGATCTGCATTCCTGGCTCGAACATGTAGAAGAAGTCGGGTCGCTGCTGAAACAACTCACCAAGAAAAGACGACCCGGTTCTCATGGCAGCAACTATCAGTACGTTCACACGCCTGGTCCCAAGCTGAGCGGGAAATAAGGTATGGATTGCTATGTTAGGGTCTTGCCTATGGACGGGCTCAAGACCATGTTGTATTCCTGTATCAGATAGATTCCCTCCAAGGCCTTCATGTGCAGGAGCTCGTTGATATTGAGGGCGGGCTTTCTTTACTGGCATTCGTTTTGGGATAGGAAGAAGGCCCGCGGTGACAAGGTGACCTTCAGGCTCAATCTTGGCGCCTGGTTTATCTCGAGGAGCTCCACCTTCTCCCAAGACCTCAATCGAATCCATCACATGCTTGAAGGCATCGTTGTTCAAGTCCTCGCGAGGTTTCTCCTCAAATTTATCACCCCATCCACCACCGGCTCCATCCCGTCTTCCATCATCAGTCGGCTTCTCCCTCAACAACTGCTCGATCCACTCAGCCAACTCGTCATCAATCACCCTGTCGAGCGGCATGGCGGGATCGACATCGAGTTCATACTTCTTGAATTCCAAGTCTCTCCTTTCATTTTCTTTTCCGACACTAGTCAGGGAGGAAAATCCGCCAAATTTGGCTACCGCGGCAATGACGAATAGTAGGAGACCAACGTGGTAGAGTATGGTTCCAGGATAACGCAGCCATACACTCTTCAGGAACGCAGTCTGGGTTAGCCGAGACATGATGTCAAGAAATGGATTTCCTCAAGTCCCGAATTTAGTTATACAATTGTTCTTTATGTTTGTTTAGTTCAGTTTGTGTTTTTGACGAGCCTTATTTCACCCGTCTACCTTGGATATGAAACCATTCTAATATTCATGTCTTCCATATGGTATTAAAGTCATTGCTTCGACACAAGAAGATTGTAGTTATCCACGGTTGTCAAACAATGATGCTTGACATTAATAAGGAATATTATTCACAAAAGCTTGGTGATGATTGTAATGAATACTCGCAGTGTTAATGCCTGTTCCAATGGTGTATCAAATCTCGGCGATGTTCAGCAAAGACGAATGTCGTAATACATTGTATTTGGCACAGTTATCAACAATGGTCAGTTTATCAGAAGATGGTGTACATTTTCCACGAGAATTAATGCCATACAGTGAGAGTAAGAATACAAACCACTGTTCTTTGGTGCATAATTTCGGTCAATGAGCCTTCAAGTTTAAGGCTCCATATGTATTTATTTTTGCAGTTTGTCACTCAAATGTTTCATGGAACATGCCTTCGCTGAAATTCATCTGAAAATGTCATCTAATAATACTCGCGTCTATCGGAATGGACCATTTCAACAAACACACAAGCACCTTTCCAATATGTCCCGAAGCAATACATAGACCATTCGTTGAGCTAAAAAGACACCAAGTACTGCTTTGTACGGGACTGTCATGAATTACTTACACTATAAGCTAACACAAGAACTTTCTCCCTTCACTTTAAACCAATACATGGTGCTAAGCCAAAATCACTCATCCGCAGAGTTCTATTGGTTTTGGTGTGCCATGCAAACAATGCACCATTCTCGAACAAATACTTGCTCTATAAAGTAAATCAAATCCTGCCATTATTGAGTGAACCGTAACCCCCTTTGTCATTGAAATCAGTACAAAACGGGGATCTTGGATCTTGTCTTCAAAAGGCGGATTAAATCTCCGAAGCTGAAGGGAAAAGAAAAAGAAGAGGCACAATAAGCTACGATAATCATAATAGGGATACAACCACACTTTCTATATGGTCTATGTTGAAGGACACCTCTTGGGTTAGAATAATGAGCTACATGACATGATGATACTCCGACACATTTTTTTCAAAAAGAGCTAGTGTCAAAAATTTGCACCATCCTAGTCATAATTTAGTATGAATCCATAAGAAACCTCTGACCTGAAATAACTTTCCTGGCAAATATCTCCATTATATGATTTCAGATATCAGTAGTCATGAGGTTAGAAGAATTGAACGTGCGAAAAATAAGGGAGGACCCTTTCCCTCCAAAAGTGAGAACATGGATACAAATTTTGCAAGGATAAGAGCGACTGAGCAAAAGGCACAGAAAAAGAGAAGAAAAGAGAAATATTTATTTTGAGATAGAGATATTAACTGAAAATTGGGAGAAACTGCCTTCTCATACACACAAGACTTTAAACCTCAGAGATTTTGATTATCATAAATTAATTCATTGATTTGACCATAACGTGGCTACCCGTATGGTACAAATCATTATCACTTTACTGTCGAGAGCACGTTATGATTTATGCACAATCAAGACCTATTGGGCTTGGCGTTGCTAAGTACCTGTTACGTAATAATGTCTCCGCAGAGGATATATCTCCCATACTCTCTTTATTTCTCTCTCTCCCTCTCTCTCTCTCTCTTTATTCCTCTCTCTTCATCCCTCTCTATATACTATATAGGCATACATATAAACACACACACATACACCCACATACACCTACATCACTCGCTTCTCTCTCACTCTCTGACACTCTATCCTCCTCACAATCTCTCACTCTCCCTCTCTGCCCCCATCCCTCTCTTTCTCTCTCTCTCTCTCTCTCTCTTTCTTTCTCTCCCTCTTTATCTGACACTCATTTAGGCGTATCATTAGTAATCAAAATTAAATTAAGAAACAAACGACATAAGCTGCTCTGAAGGACGCTTCAGCTTTATGTCATCTCCATAAAAATAGAAAATTACGTCTATAAAAATGGAATCATACAGATATATAGAGAGGGTGATAGATAGAGTGATAGAGCGAGCACCGCGGGAGCGAGTGAGGGGAAGGAAGAGACAGAGACAGTGAGAGAGAGAGAGAGAGAGGGGGGGGGAGGGAGATAAAGAGAGCGAGAAGATGGAGGGTGTAAATAAAATAACACAGGAAGAGGTAGATGCAGAAAGGGTATAGGTGATTTTTTTTTTATGGGTTGGCAAATATACGGGGACAAATAATAATAATTAAAAAAAAGGTAAAGAAAAGAAAAGAAAAGAGAGTATACAACCGGAACCACCTATTATATATAGTTTATTCATGTAAATAATATCGTTCATCTATGCTCTGAATCTATCAGTATGATCAGAACTCAACATTGATTTGTACAGAATAATTTTTCTTCCAGATTATAACCTGCATTTCTATACACTTGTTGCATACACGGGGAATATCTACATTATAATATCTTTGGTGGTAAGAATAAAACTTCCTGATAACAATGCTAAACTATGATTTATTACAGAAGAAAATGTACGTCGACAATATCTATTTCACATTGAATATAATATAAATCTTATTCTATTATTCCAAGAAGATGATCAAGTCGCACATGTACATCGTAAAAAATACAGACTGTCAAAGTAGCTAGCACTTCGCATGAAGGCAAAGTTTATCCATCCACTTTTGATATGATCATACACAATTTTGAGTTTCTAAATAATTTTGCAGAGTAATAAGTGATCATCATTTGTATACATATCGTCATACTGTAGTAAAAACCAATAATGAAAAAGAAAGGCAATTAAGTTCACTATGACTTTTGGCATTCGCCTATATTAGGTAGCATTTCATGCTTAAAGCATCGTTGTATTTTGCGTCACACTTTTTAATTGTCCATGATGATGATTCCGAATCATAAGTTACTATTAGGAAGATTCATGTATGCAATTTTCCCAGTTTGACACTCTTATCCATACACTACCATTTCTCTCCGAAAGTTATTTGACATTCACATATAAAGTTATGGTGACTTCATCTTAGAAGATGATTGCGATCCCAGACCGAAGTTTTGGCTTAGTCGATAGAGCGTCCGCCTCCTAACCGGGAGGTCGTGGATTCGATCCCCGGCTGCGTCATACCAAAATACGTTATAAGATGAGAGTTCGTGCTACCCTTCATCTTCATCTTCTTCAACAAGAAAGGAATAGCTATCATTTGGCTATAGCAACGTCAATCTGGCGCTGTTCGTTATAGCTACCGGCCCACGATCAATTGGGCAAGAAGACTTTCCGTTTCATCTTAGTTTCGGATGATAAAATTGTGAGCTTTTTAAAAGTGGAGCTTCTCCAGTCCCGTCTTTGATGCTCTTCTCGCCATCTCCGGAGAGCAGATCGGTCGCGTGTGCATGTCCCCTATATTCATCTGTGTCTAGTGTTGGAGACGGAAAGGGAATCCCCTTTTCGAATGTCAGTGATGTCTCCACTCCTGTGCTCCATCTTTGTCTTGGAAGATGACTGCGTTACCTGATATTAGCGGCCCATCTTTGACCCTCTTCGGTCGCGTGTGGATGTCTTCTATAATTGTCTATATTCATCTGGAGCTGTATGTTGGAATTGGACAGGGAGTTTCCCCTTCTTCTTCGTCAGGGTGATCTGCCTCCTTCACAGTTGAACATTCTTGCAGATAATTTTCCACACTCATCGGATGACATCACTCCTGAGCCCCATCTCTATCTTGGAAGATGACTGCGATACCCGATGTACGAGTCCCATCTTTAAAGCTCTTCTTGTCTTTCCGTAGACAAGTTTCTCGCGTGTGCACGTCTTATAATTTATATTCCATTTTTGTAGCTGTATGTTTGAGATTGGCAGGGAATTTCCTTTTTCTCATCGATGACGTCACTCCTGTGCCCCTTCTTTATCTTGGAAGATGACTGCAATTCCCGATGTACGAGTTCCATCTTTGATGCTCTTCTTGGCTTTCCGTAGAGCTGCTCGGTCGCATGTGCATGTCTTGTGTTCAACTGGAGGTGATAGATACATGGAGAAGGATAAACCAAAAACTTCAACAATATTTTTTTTTCTTCAATCATACAAATCACAAAATCCTTACCAATGTGCTGTAAAAACTATTTAAAAAAACCCACAAAAACAACTTTCCAATGTAATAACAACAAATTAAATTCGAGACAAAATATAGACAATGCTTTAACTTCAATTTTCCCCAAAAAATGTTCGCTTTTCGTCTTTTTATCAGATTATGTATACAGAGTGGAAACACAGAATAAATTTATGGATAAGATATAAATACGGACATGGGAAATTGAATAATTTAACACTTTTAAGAACCCTACCCCCCCCCCCCCCCCCCAGCAAAACAAAATCAAAGCAAGAAACAGATTGGTTTCGGTATTGATCATCGCGGTAGCTATATTTATGAATTTATGGCGTTTTATATCTGTTTTCAATATTAGACTGTGGACCTGGACCATATCTGACACAAAGGAAACAAAGTGTCTTTTCTTATATGGTGCCACTAAGATACCTCTTTCAAGATCATTTTGAGTTGCCTCTGTAATGTCTGTAACGGCATCTCAAACGTTTATAAAAATATTTTCCTTTTGAAGTTCCTTATCAATAGTCATGATAGTAGAATTTGCGACTATCGATCTATCTGTCATCTCGATGTAAATGAGATGATATAAGGATTATATAGGAATTATATAATCATTGTTTATCGCTTTTGATACCAATATTTAAACCGATCATATAATATCATATAAATATGACTCACGTGTGACGAGATTTTCATCTCTGGCTGTTTGAGATTCGTATTTCGTTAGAGGAGCACGTCTCGAAACCTGTGTGAACACAAAGTTAAAAGTTATGATTATAATGTTAGTTATTTTCTTCATGGTCAACTTTGTAATGTTTTCGGGGTCTAACATTATGTTACTAAAAGAAGAAGAGTATAAGAATCAAAATACTAGTAGGATATCGGCTCTTTAGCAAATCGAGACAAAACCAGCACTGGGTAGACGCCTCGATAAGCATGATAAGGGGAGGGGATTGGTTCAGAACCCGTAAATGAAACAGTATTCCGTCAATTTGTCATTCTGAAGATTTTTTCAGGTATTTGCAGAAATTCCTTTGATTTTGGCGTAATTGAAAACGACTCAGTCAGATTATTTGATTTTTTAAAACGTCATTAATTTTCCTTGGCGGGGGGGCTTTATTTTCATTTTGTGTTTGTAGTGTGAATTTTCGGTTATTAAGTAATACTCGAATTTTAACGGGCAACCTTCCCCCCCCCGCCTCCCCCCCCCACCCCCCCCCCCCCCCCACCACCCCCCCTCCCCTCCCCCCCCCCCCCCCCCCCGCCGCCCCCCCCCACCCCCCCCCCCAACCCACCTCCTCGCAACGCCCATGGTAGTATCGTTATATACTGTTCATTTGGTACGCGTACTTAATGTACTTACTATTTATTGTATTATGATTTCGCTTCATAATTTATTCCATATTGTTTTATACTCACATAAATGTAAATCTCGAAGACCATTTTGACAGCAAGGAAGATAAGTACAGAACCTGTTTGAACCTAAAGTGGAACAAAATGTAAATAGATTAGGATCGTTTAGTTAGAAATATCAAGATTAATGAAGGGATTAGGCATTAGTGGACGGGAGTTTGGTGACATAAGGAAATGAGAAATACCACATAAATTTTGCATTTGATGTGTGGATCATGGGATCAAAGAACACAGTATTATAGATAGTGTTCACATAATCGACTGTGAAAAACGCTTGAATTTAACAGATTCACACTGTGGTGCGGTTTTCAACATAGTACTCACATTGTTTTGTTCCCCACTATTAAAGTGAACTTTGACATTCACTAAAATAATTCAAACACCATCAAAACTCTCAAATGTAATAGTGTTACTGTTAGTATAATTTCACAATAAGTTCACATCGTGTTGCAAGTTTTGTTTCCCACTATGTTCTTCCCAGAAAGGCATCATTCCCATCTAAAGGCCCAATAAAAAAGAATGGTTAAGGGACTATCAATTAAAAGTACATTCGCCCCGCCCAACACTAGTCCTATCTTTGCAGACACTATATATTATGATGATCACTAAATGGTAATAGAAATCATTTCTAGAGACTTACTCTCCATACTGTCATAGCCGTCACTGTACCGGGTTTCAGAACCAGTAGAAACAGCGTCAAACTGGAAAGAAAATAAAATCTAGTGTTACATCATAATATCAATTAATCATGATTTAGTCAATATTTAAAATAATCAATACCTCATGATAGCTGGTGTCTATCCCCTGTTAAAATAATTGTATTGTTGAGAGCGATAGATTAATGGAGCGTAGGTAATCTCACTAAATCTGAAATCACTACAGATTTTTTTTTTATCTTAGAGTTTGATATAATTATATTGAATATTATAGTATGTACGAAAATGAGCATTTTAAGAAATTTTGCTGTATTTACTTACTTTAGTATTGGGAAGACGAGAAGTAAGGTCAAAGCTTTCACGTGATTTATTCCCATGTCCATACGATGTTTATGTCTATGCCATAACAGAGAAAGAGAAACAATGAATGATAGACAATAATTTAAATTAGTTTCATGTATTGACATTGTACTTTCCTGATTGTATCACGATTCATTCGTATTTTACAGAATCTGTGATTACAGGTAATTCTGCATCGTTGATGATATTGACATTATGAAATAAAGAAAACAGTAGGTTAACATATTTAAAACACGATGAGCAAAAAATAATCATATTATTTCTCATAATTATGTTAATTGTCGCTGGATTGGGAATGACACTTTTTATTAACAAATAGCGCGTTCTCTCAATGTAACACATCTTGCACTTAATGAAGGGAGAAGATGGCGTTATCAAATGCTAAAAAGGAGATTGATTTAGATACCCCAACACAACAATTTCTTGTGAAATTTGCGCATGCAAATATTCAACTACATTAATCACGTTAATCAGCGAAGTCTAGCATGCACCTGCGAATATTAGGTGGAGTACGCTCAGACATTCGATATGATAACATTGAGAAAGTACAAACACAAGCACAATGTAACGACTCACGTTGATTACGTAATGATTACGCAACACAACAACCAATAAGAACATCATTTAACAGAATCTGCTTTTTGTTTGCAATCGCCAGTGTTTATGATTTATGAATGTAAATGATTGTAGTACATTTGAGGTTAATTTTTAAGAAAAAAAAGATAACATCAGGTTTACATAAATTTCGATCTCAATTTGTGCAAGAGGCGCTGAGAAATATACATATAGTAGTAATTAAAATAGAACGTTAACTTTATAATATATATAGTAAAGTATGCCTCACTGAGAGGCGAACGTTTGCGAACGTAGTGAATTTGAGGTCTTGCCAGGGTTCGTCAAGGTTCCTAAACAGTTTTACGATTCGCAAAGAATTTGCCCTTTTCCGCAAACAGTTGCAAGTGTTCGCAATCCGTTTTTAAGTGGATTCGCCATCTTTCCTGACAAATAATTCAGGGTTAGTTTCTGTCATTAGCGAACGTTATTGAACCGTTTGCGAACGGTTGCAATTGTTTCCGAAAATGAATTGAATTTTCCACAATTAGTTTATTTTCCCCCATACTATCGGGTATAAATATTGAACATGGTAAACACTTTATACGAATGTTTAACATTTTACGAACCTAAATTTCGAATTCTAAATAAACATCCCTATTCACTACGTTCGCAAAGATGCACCACTGCATGATAAAGGACTTAAGAGTTTTTAAGACAATCATTACGTTCACGAGCGCTTTCAGTTCAGTGAGATAACTCTTTAAAAATTCATAAATATGATATGCACAAAAGAAAAAAAGATGTTATAAATGGGGGGTTGTGTGTCATTACCTTTTCCAATGAGCAGTAATCCAATATATGAGTTGCATAACTGAAGCACATATGAGAAGACCGCAATGAAACATGATTGTAGTGTCCTCGTTCTCTCTCAAAGATTCCTAGGCAAAAAAGGTATTTAAAATAATTGTGAAATAATTTTAGTTCATGATTCATAAAATGATTATATGAAATACTGTGATACTGAATAGGCCTTTACTGATTGAATTACTGTTTGATATTTACATAAATCAACATCCACGATTATATTAATGTAAAATTAAGGGGAAAAGAAACAACGTTCAGATGATCCTATAACCCAGGCCCAATGGCGAGTGAATCCAGGTGTGGATCTATGGATCACTCGTGCCCCAAAATAATTTTATGAAGAATTAAAGTCGTGAAAATCGGATAAATAACAACAAAAGTCCCCCAAACCTTCGTCCCTGGCTTGTCAATATGAAGCCCCCACCCCTACAATAATAAAATAGAATAAAACGAAAACATATCTTCCGTGAAAATGAATTTGCTATCGACAATACCTTACACCTCACAAAGCAAATTATTAAAGCGATGGAAAAAATGTTTTTGATTACCCCGGCCCCAACCACACAGAAAGTTACTCATATCAAAGCTTGGTTGAACTACTTTTATGCATTTATGTGGGCTGCAGCTAAATTTTAACAGTTTATAGGGGATAATGCATTAGCACTTCAATTATGAAAGCATTATATTTTATAAATTTGAATAAGGGTGAGATTGAACAGGAAATATATAATACAATATATTTTATGGTCATATAATTTGTTCTTACCTCTTCTCTGGCTGTTTTTGAATATCTGATGAGGAGTCTAAAGCTATACGGTGTTAGACCAAGGCACATCATCATCTGTACATAATAAACCAAAGTAATCAGGTAATGAACTGATATGATCGTAGGATGTTTACGATGCTTATGTTGGCGTATAGTTTATTTCATTTTAACGCGTTCAATAAGCATGATAAGATGCTGATTTCTTTTAAAACAATTTAGTTATCTTGAACTCTAAATAAACGATTAGAATAGTTACTTTACGGCCTTCACGATTTAATCACAAGAAGTAATGATAATCATAAAAATTAAACAAAGTTTTGACAAATATATATTACATAATAATATTGTTACATTATGGTAACAATAAGCACGATATCAAATGTATCCAGGCAAACAAGAAATGTGTATCTATATAAAAATGCATAAGAACAGTTTACAAATGTATATATGAATACATATTTATATATGTTTATATTTGTATCTTGTGCATATTAAGTGAAATTATGAAAAGTTATACTTTTATAGACAAAAATACATAAATGAATAAAGGCAAAGTTTACCAATTGTAAAGCGATCCTCATATATCTGCTTATCGTTGAAACTTGCTGTAAAGGAAGATATATGAAAAGGAAAACTAGAACGGACAAATTGGATAATAATTTGATTTGAATGATTTGATTAACTAATGTGATTAATCATTCGAATTTGTGATGTAAATATAATTCGACCAAAAAAAATTAATACATAAAAATTCATTTGTACAAATTTTATAAGATGAGCGTGCCGTGAGGAAGAACTAACTCACGTATTTTAAAAATTCATACAAAATCTTTAAATGATGATTTTTTTTTTTTAAAGTGAAGGAGTTGCATTTCGTAGTCGGTACCGATTACGTGCTGGTGTTCATTATTCTGTTGCACTCGCGTATAACAAGCGAACCGCTTCTGCATCATTATGAATATATGAAACTGTACATTGAATCTACATTTTATATATACCAGTCAAAATTCATAATCAAATAAATTTAGAATACTCACATTTGATATCATCGTGTGTATGTACCACATCATTCCTGAGGGGAAAAATGAATAAGAAAATATTTGTAAATTTAAATCGCTATATGAAAGATATTCAATATGTTTGTTATAGCTTTTTAATAATAAAAAATCAACTAAACAAAACAACGACAAAATTCTAGGGAATGTCATAGGCTTCTAAAGAGTGTCTTTAATACAAAATTTGTTTGCCAGAATATAAGAAAGTAATGTTTATATCCCATATATCCCATTTATATTGAAATAAACCAAACATAATTATCTCTTTTAAAGTAGCACCAACACAATCATGATTAACAGCGGATGTAGGGTTGGAAAATGGGTGTATGTGGCAAAATTGATATAGACTTGGTGTGTAATACAAATAGAGGGGCACGCCTCTTGAACCCCCCCCCCCCCATCCGTCACTGCGTACAAAGGAGTATTCTACATAGGGATTCATGTACTTGTTATTGAACACCCACATAAAACGGAATAAATTATTGATGATAATTAGAATTAAGAATAATTGCATGACCATCGATGTATTTTCAGGGAAATGATAGAGTACCTGTGGTTATAAATGCTGCTCCATGGGCGAGGAGGATCTCTCGTTCTTGATGTAAGATCACCTTGAGCCGTGAATCTAATGGCCGGGTGGCGCTTCGTGATGCCTCCAATTTGTGATGGGGCGCCATCTCGCCTCTAAACAAAATAACGATATTCGACATCTTATCAAATACAATAATTGTATGAATTAATTACACAATCATGATAATTCAATCTCTCTTTAATATTGCTTGATGATGTAAAAAAAACAACAATACTGCCTGTATTGTGCAAGAGGTACAATCTAAATTTTTAATCGCAAACGACAATATTTCTATTTCATCCTTCAACTATATTTGTTTAAAGTTTATCATGTTTTGTTTATCATGTTTATGCTATAATTCAATATGATATGCAAAGGTTTAAAGTTATATCTTTAAATAGAAATTTACAATTTAAGATTAATCTACGAACAGGGAGTTTCAAACACAACACTTCAAAATGAGAAACTAAGAATAGAAATTCTTCATTAACATCTGCATACCAGTTACATGTATGTGAAAGCGAAAGCTGTAATCACTGTAATAACAACGTTTCTTCAATTGTCAAAATTCGAACTCAACAATTTATAGAAAAGTTACCATGTTTACTTACATGAGATTTAACATGATGAGCATGCCTACAACTGCAAAAACCCCATCCAAGAGTGCTAAAACAAATCAAAATTAAAAAGGAAGGTTATTGGGGAAAGCAGGGCAATAGAAAAATAAAACATTTCTGTTTTACTTTTCAATAAAATAACCTTAATGAGTTAACTTGAGCACATCATGTTTGAGATTTCGATTTTAAAAAATGTACATTCCTAATTGAGTGAAATATAAGAACTGGGATGTCTGCCTGTTGACATTTCATACTAGCCCTTTGAAAATAAGATTTAAAAAGTTTTAACTTATATAAACGCCCTTGTTCGGACCATCTTTCATTTCTAAATTGTCCATTGCTTTAATTTGATTTATTACCCTTTCACAGTAGTGTTCTACTATAATATAATTGCTATTATCTATGAATGACTTGGATATCATAATTGTGTACACATTCGGAATTCCGGGTCAGTGACACTTCAGTTCAGATAAGTTTATTCTTTTCTCAATAACTGATAAAGTTTGACATTAACAATAACAAATATACATATAAGATATACAATTTTACTATTTACATATGAATAATTAATAAAGAAAAAAAATGAAAAACTATAAAAATGATACAAAACGTTGTTATGAATTTAGAATAAATCTGATGTATTGATTTTAATTTTACGGACCATAACTTACCAATGATTCTCATTTTTGGGAGAGGCCTGGCTGAAAGACGAGCCCAAAACTGGCTCCACAACTTACGATGGGGTTTTGAACCAACTGTAAATAACAATAATACGAATAAAAAGATTGGCTACCTCTTGGAAGGTATACTGGCCAGTAGTGGATCCAGGAAGAGCTCTTGTAAAGAATTGTATCGGCCCATGCACAAGCGTGATAAATCCGCTATTGTCTTTAGACAATTTGGCCGACAAAATTCTTTGTCAGTTCCCATAATGCTGGATTCATCCCTGCTCACTGCGCTACAACATAACATAGATTTAATGTAGCAGTTATAGTAATAATAAGTTAAGGGAGATTTTCAGTTCCTGCAAATATTTTCACAATAATTTAGTGTGAACCAACGATCTTTTATTTATTTACTTATTTATTCATTCACACCAGTGTAGGTTGTCGTCAGTCAAACGCTGTTTGAGTGTAAGAGCGCCATCTTTAATGGACTATAGAATTTTTAAACTCAGAGACTGAGCATCTTGTCCGTTCGCTACATTGAACAATTATTTAAGGATTCTATTTTTAGCACGTACCCGTGGCAACCAAATTTTGTCATAATGTGGCACATCCAGTGGTACTCTTCACTATAAAACACACAAAAAAGTTCAATATTTCTCATAATAATTTTTTTCACAAGCCCAATTCACAGGTCGTCAAACTTAAAAAAAATTGGTATTGTCCATCCGTGACAAACTGATCAGGCTCCTCATTAACAGGAATTAGTGTCATTGACTGAATTTATCTTTATGTGAGTTACTGTTTTTTTTTTCTCGAAAAACCATAATTGTTAGTAAGATATTTGAAGAAAAAAAAATCTCATCGATTTCGAGACCATATGAACTCTGATAAATCTGAAATATTTTATCTCGAATGGTTCAGCAATGTCCCGGCATTGATATATTAATGCATGCTGATTACCAAATAAAACAAACAATATCACTCACACTTACCGAACAAGTACTTGTAAAGTGCCATGCAGAACGCTGAACTTGATCCAGCAAATATTACAAACAATAAGAAGATGTACGACTGTGAAATAAAAGAATAGAAGAGATGCAACACAATGGCGAATTTAGTATGTTGCATCGCATTTTTACATGATCCAATCTTAGATACTTCCAGGAAAATATTCCTTAAACCTTACAATTGTCTTGACATTCATGTAATGTTGGAATTCACAAAAATCATGTATATCGGAAATTGGAATACACAAAATGTTCCCCACAAATAGGAATTTGAAAGTTTTGATGTTGTAGGTAGGTGTACTTACTGCGAGTATACTTTGTCTTGATACTGCCACTGCTAATGCTGAAAATAATGAATGGAGACCAAAGGCTACCAGGTACTCCACCAGAGAAGGTTTCTGAGAATACAAAAATAATTACCTCTATACTAATAATAATGATAATGTAACATTTATAAAGTGCTTTTTACAATGTTTGTAAGGATTTAGTGTTAACTAATCATTATCCAGCTTAGGTAGGCCACCCTGATAAGGCATCTATTTAATTTCTTGTCAATCTTGGGATTGAATGACCTTTTTTCCTGCTCATTTTAAGTTGATATTTAAAACGATTTATAAGACGCTGTTCACACATTACCGGATTTGACGTCACAGAATTCTTGGCGAGATATCAGATGATCTAGCAAGCATTAAAAAAATGACAAGTAGAGGGCCGTATATGAGCTTGAAGTTTAACCTTTGGTAGGGATTTAATTATACTTACATATCTTCTCTGACGAAATTCACGGATAAGCATCTTTTTCTTCCTGTACGCAAAAGCCACAATGATGGCCTGAAATAATACAAAATCACACAAAGATTTGCAAATTACATTTTTTATATTCATCCCTATATAATTATCTCATTTTTTTTTTTTTTTTTTTTTTTTTTGGTCTTTGTTTCTGATTATCGGTCCATATATATTAGGTTATCTACCGTATTTTTATCTTTAACTTCTCATGTCATATACCAAACATCATTCAATGCGAATTTGTACTTTATGTAAAACTGTATTTTTAATTTTGTGTTTTTGTTTCCTTGCAATTGTGGTTAAAATTAAGTCAAATTTTATTTAGAATCTAATCGATAAATCGATGTGACACAGAAATGTAGAATCAGTGGCAAAAACGTTTCAAGTACTTACAAATGCAAATAACATATTTATGTTTTGACGTTATTCTGTGCCATATTTGTATAGTACCGATTTCTGGCAGGTCCATCAATAGCAAACTTGCAATATCCTGAATTATTTTGATTGTGGTAATTCTGTCAATCTCAATTATCGATTTTAGAAAAGGGGGTCTTCATATGTTCCACTCCTTTTCCAAAAATCGCATGTCTTTCCAACTTTGATACAACATCAGGGGGTCTTCCCACGAGTCCTCGGTCCCACGAGTCCTACGTCCCACGAGACCTCGGTCCCACGAGTCCTACGTCCCACGATGCGAATATTTTTCCCACGAGTCCTGTACGTCCCACGCAGACCTAACGTTCCCACGAGTCCGTACCGTCCCACGACAGGCCGAGAATTTTTTCCACGAGTCCTCGGTCCCACGATTCCTAGTGACCACGAGTCCTACGTCCCACGAGACCTACGTCCCACGAGTCCTACGTCCCACAGGCCGAGCATTTTCCCACGAGTCCTACGTCCACGAGTCCTCCTTGTGGGACGTAAGACTCGGCGGAACAATACTCGGCCTCGTGGGACGTAGACTCGTGGGACGTAGGTCTCGTGGGACGTAGGACTCGTGGACGTAGGACTCGTGGGCCCGAGGACTCGTGGTGCGGACCGAGGACTCGTGGGAAAATACTCGGCCTCGTGGGACGTAGGACTCGTGGGACGTAGAGGTCTCGTGGGACGTAGACTCGTGGGAAAATATTTCGCCTCGCTGGGACGTAGGACTCGTGGGACCGAGGTCTCGTGGGACGTAGGACTCGTGGCACCGAGGACTCGGTGGACCCTCCCCAAAATCAGCATCATTAAACTTACCATGAATGGGGCCAATGAGCATAAGACTGAATGCAAATAGTTGAATGGGACAGAGGGGTGCTCCTGGTGTGAGGCCGTTTCGAAGATTCGCCTGGCTTAATAATATTAAAAAAGGGCAAATAATAGTATTATGACTATTATTAATGAGTGTAATATGTCACCGACAAATGCACCCCGGTTCCCGCCGTTTTGGGGTTGTGGTTGCAGACTTTTCATTGGCCCTGGTCCTTCTTTATGACCCCCTTATCCAAGTTGAATAACTAACAAGTAACATTATCCCATGATTGATTCTTTTATTAGTTTTGGTTTATTTGTGTATCTATTTATCTTTATTTTTTATGATATGTTATTTATCTATTTATTATTCATTTATTATTGCATTTACTTATTTAACTTTTACTATAGCTTACTTACTTTACTTAATTTAATGTTAATTACTTAACTTATTTATTCATTCATTCATGTCAATCATTCAAGTATGTCTTTGGAAAATTTCTTTTTTTCCATTTTGTTTTGTTTTCTTGTGTTTTCTTTTATTTTAACTTTCTCTAAAAATAGCACTCACACAAAAGATGTTTGTAAATAAGTAAATTAGAGGTTTTGTTTGATTGGTTGTTTTTGTTTTGTTTTGTTTGTTTTTGTTTGTTTTGTTTTGTGTTTTGTTTGTTTGTTTTGTTTTTTGTTTTGTTTTGTTTTTGTTTTCTTGTTTTGTTTTTTGGTTTTGTTTTGTTTTTGTTTTGTTTTGTTTTGTTTTGTTTTTTTGTTTGTTTTTTGTTTTTGTTTTTGTTTGTTGTTGTTTTTTTTTTTTTTTGTGTTGTTTGTGTTTGTTTGTGTTTGTGTTTGTGTTGTGTTTTTTTTTTTTTTTTTTATGTTCTTTTTTGGGGGGGGGGGGGGGGCTTTTCCAACCTAGATAGATACATGCCTAAATTCCTTTGTTCTGTCAAAACGTGAACTGTGGTGTATGAAAAGAGGCTAGTTGAGTATTAAATATGTGTATTTGGTAAACCTATTCCAACACTGAAACATTGATAGCTCTAGTGATTGGATATGATATGACAAACTTTAATCGATGTATCTGCGCCCCTGGATATCTGTCACCGACTTTAAGATCCTGTCTCGATCTTTTAAAGCGTGCGAGGGGCGTTTGGTGGACGGGGTGTACCATAAATCCACGGGGAGTCTTTTTTCTTTGAAGGAAAAAGGAATCTAGTTATCTTGTTGCTCAAGAACATACAGTCGGTTCTGGGAAAACTAACCCCTGGACAATTATCCCCGGACAACTATACCCCCGCTAAATCTTGACTTAGTGACCACCGAACTATATTAACTTTATAACTTTTCTGTTTCCCTTGAGTTGTCTTAATAGACAGGTTTGACTGCAGTATACTATAATTTTCCGTTAGATATCGTTTGAAGTTCCCTGATGCTACTTTAATGTGGTCTTTTCTGAAGAAAGTTTTTTGTTCGCCAAATTTTTGTGAGTTAAGAACAACTTAAAGAACAACTTTAAGAACGACTTGAAATATTAAAAGCCAAATGAGGTACCCAAAATTATAGGTTTGATCCCACAATTTCAGTTCAATATTTGTTGTTGATAAAAAAAAAGGCATTAACATTCAAATATCTATAATAACAAAAAGGACAATCTATACCCAGTTTGAAAGTTAAGCAAATTGAATTAGAAATTATTTGAACATTCCATTTGTTTCTTCGTTGTCGTTTGTTAGTTCATAAATTACAAACAACTTGGTGCCACAAAACAGCCCCTGGTTGGGGAAGGGGGAGGGAGTTTCATTCATCACTATCAAATTTACGTGTCTATTCCCTTGAACAAAATATCAGATACAAAACTCGTTTTTAACTCCTTTAAGATAAAATGTTTCAAATTTACAGGAATTTTCCTGAAAGGACGTCGGTCATTTCGTTTTCGAGCGGTTTTTGTCAACCCTTTTACTATGGAATTAGCTTTCCCATAGACATGATACAGGGATGATTTGGTCCCCCAAGACAACGAGTCAAACAGTACTATTATGGAAACTACTTCCCACTTTTTCTTCTTTTTCTCTTTTTTTTTCTTCTCCAAACGATTTAAACTTAATTCTGTTGAACTGGGGGGGGGGGAGGTAAATTTCTATACCATCATCAAATTGATACCCAGGCAGTAATAGACTCGTCTGCGGGGATCTAAAAAAAAAATTTTTTTTAATGAATCATTTATAATCATATATATTACTCCAAATAAGAGATTGAAATGACAATACAAATATGATCCATTTGAGGTTGACCATAATCATCATGATCATAGCA
>CALNVZ010003433.1:21480122-21492941 GCA_940671915.1 Paracentrotus lividus | reverse complement strand
ACCAAAGCCCGTTCAGCATTTTTTTTTTAAACGGGCAAAAACGGGCAAGAACGTTATAGAACGACCTCAGTGTGACGGCCCCCTTAGCAAAATCACATTCTATTTACCTAAATCAGGCTTACATGGTTGCCAATAAAATTGATATAATCAAAAACATGCAAATGCAAAAAGAAAGAAAAAGAGAGACCTTTTTTTGGAGAGGTATCACAAATAACATTGTAGGAGTATGATGTCAGTACTTTCGCATCTTGTGACTCAAAACTTGTTTGATGGTATTCCTTCGCAGACCACAAGTCGTCTGCAAAATCTTTAGCGTAATTAAGGGTGTCAGGTTGCGACATGAAATAGTTCCGGTTTAACAATCTCACTGACTACATGTGTCACTGTTAATATTCAGATAAGTCTAATGCAAATTGAATTAGATATACCTTGCACCTAGCTCGGTGGTCTAGCCACAGCTTTTCTGTTATGATTTTTTTTTCTTACCCCCCCCCCATTCTTTTTTGTTTTTAATCTGTGAGTACCATACCTAAGGTTGCTTATTTGATTTTTGCTTACCTCCGTTTGAATTTATATCTACTCATATTTTCAGGTTTTCTCCCGACTGGAGCCCACTTTGCGTTTTTCTTATCGGTTTAATATCATATATTCATCTCTCTCCGTTTGGAAGTTTTTCATTATACATTTTTTGAAGTTACCTTCTTCTCCTTCACACCATTCAATTACTTCTTCTTTTTCTTCTTCTCAAAAATAGTATCTTAATATATATCAAAAATAATACTTACAAAGTATGGAAGCGATGTTATGCAAAGAAGGAACACCTTTAGATGAAAGAAAAAGGAAAGTTTAATGAGAACAACAAACACAAAAAATAACACAAACACATATACCAACAGTTAGAAGGCATGCTAGACAACCCGATTTTTCAATAAAATATTATTTGAATATATATTTTCTTTATACGAGGAAAATGGGATGTTAATAAATTAAAATCCTGCTCATTTGAATCTTACTTGAGTCTTCACAATGTTTTTTTTTTTAATAATCATAACAATACTTGAATATAAATATGTATTTACAAACGAGAACATGTCAAATATTCCTCCATTCTTTTTTCTTTGCGAGGCAGAAACTAAGGTCATGAAGATTGTACTCACATGGATTTCCAAATTCAAGCATTGTCAATACCTTGAATCACTTATTATTTGCCAATAGACATTTTATATAATCCACTGGACCGACCCTTGTGTCAATTCAACATCATAATTGGCACCTATCGTTTAAAACTTATCTTATTTGGTCACATAGCGGTTTCAAGTAGGTGATAACTTTGATTAGTACAAAAGCTTACAAAGTTATTGGCCTTCAATGTCAATAGATGTACTTAGAAATTAACACTTATATTTTATGGAGTGAATTGAATGAAAGAAAAAAATTTGCTTACCACATTGAGGATAGAGATAGTGTCACCTATTTGTTCAAAACCTGCAAACACCCTACAAAGTCGGGAAAGAGAGGAGAATACTTACGTAATAGCATGACGATTATCTTTTAAAATAACGGATAAAAAAAAAAAAAAAAAAGGCCCACCTACATTTCTGTTGGTAGGTTTTATGATTTCATAATCTGAATTAAACTGTTCCTGTATCCTTGACATCCAAAATTTTTGTCAATAATAAAAAGGAAAGTCTAATGAGATTAAAATTAACTTGAGCATCCCATTTGGATTTTGATATTTTGAGTCGTTCGTAAAGCTGGTCTTAACTTTTGAACAGTTTTGTGAAACACACCCACCCCATAACAGTCATTCTGATTGGATCAGAGTGAGACTTTTATGCAAGAACTGCGTGCAACAAGGGTCCTGATTGGTTACTACTGATATGCAATCAATTGTAAAATCTTCATGTTATACAGACTGATAACAAATCATCGGACTCCAAATAATTGTCACTATTGCTTATCTAACCACGTGATTGCCATCCTTGCTAAAATCACAGTTTTGTTTCTTAATCTTTTCACATGACTTAGCTTGGCAGGGTGATAATTTATTTATTTCCTTCATGTAATTGCCTGTATAATGCAAGTCTCCTTATAGACCGATAATTACATTAGTTTGATGATTTCCTCATCTCCAAAGCATCAGTTACACTGTGTCAACCACTTTAATTATGCTAACAGAAGCGCATGAGGATTGAAATTGGCTTCACTTCTCCCCATATCTGTGGGGTCAAACTTAAAAATAGATGACCGCAAAAAAAAAAATGGTTTCACTTGAAATTAAAAAGTGTTTTCTACCTGGGACATCATCATGTCAAACGTGTTGAAATTACTGACCCCAACTAGAAATATGGATAATTTTCATGGCCAGTTAAGTCATAGTATCCCTAACTAAAGGTTCATCTGTGAAAAAATTTAAAAAGAAGCTATTTCAACCTGGTTTGTGAGATATGCGGTATGCAGCACAACTACCAAAAAAAAATAGAATGGAAGATTGGGGTTGGGGAAATTTTTTATCGGAGTCAAGTCATTGACCCTACCTGAAGAGCTATGAAATCGTATCTCAGCAAATGAAAATGGTAAAATAGATGAAATTGTGTCCAAAAATGCAGCAGGAATTAAAAAAGGAAGAAAAATTAAAAATCAAAAGTCAACACTTTGGCACCAACCTTGGACCTGAAAAAATGAGGTCAAGGTCAATGCTGTCATTTTGTCACATAAAATGGTAGCATGAAATTGGTATTTCACCACCAGAATATGTGTATATAGATGATATTAGTCTCAAAATATGCGAGAACTAAAAGAGGAAAAAATTACTTTAAATAAAGCCAACTTTTAGAACAAATCTTGACCCTCAAAATGAGGTCAAGGTCATAAAAGTTTATTTCATTAATTAAATGAATGGCATTTGATTATTCATATTTCAAGCACAGAATATGGCGTATAATAAGATGATATTAGTATCAAATGTGACAAATTAAAGAGGAGATACTTGAAATAAAAGTAAACTCTTTGAATCACATCTTGACCTCCAACAGTGAGGTCAAAGGTCATTAAAATGTCATTATTTCATAATGAAAAGGCAATATGGAATCGTATTTCAGCACCAGAATGTAGATGTATAGATTGATTTGGTATAAAATGTGCAGAATTAAAAAGGAAGAATATTTTTAAAAATGAAAGTCAACACTTTTGGATTAAATCTTGGCCTCTAGAAATGAGGCTCAAAGGTCAAAGATAGTCATTTTATCACCTGAAACTGCCATGGTTATACATTATCGAATTAGAATTGCGATTAGACCTAATAAAATCAGCACAAAAAGGAATGAAAAATAAAGCGGACTGAGTGCAACATATTGAGCAGGATATAGTGGATAAAGAGAGGGAAAATTGTCTAATGGGTTAAAAGTCATTGACCATTGATTAAAAACAAGTATAATCTTAAATCTCATCAAAAACATAATGGTTTACACGAACAAAGAAAGAATTGCTTTCTTAGGTTAATTATTTGATTAATCAAAATAACAAGGACTTCAAAAATCACCCAAGGTTTTAAATTTAGTTTTTAATATTATTCAGTTTTTAAATGTTATTTCCTTGAGACCGTCAAACCATGTATCAAATTGCATGTGATCCTGGATATGAAACAATGCAGACTAAAATGCAATACTGAAGGTTCTTGTCATATTTTTCTTTTTCAAAGGGGGGGGGGAGATGAGTATTTCACATATTCCAAAGTCCATGAGAATTTAATCAATTAAGAGGCCGTGAAAATTTTTTACTTTTTAACAATGTAAACTAACGTAACACACACAGTGTATACGTAAAGAGTGAGGATGGTCTTAATATTTTGGTTCTCGGATGTCTATAATTTCAACTGAAAAATGGTAGTTGATTGTCTATCTAATAGTTCAACAAGTTTTGTGACGTAACTTACATTGTACGTAATTCTGGACCAAGACGCTTATCACTGTTCATTAAGATACATCGTGGAGATTATAATATTTCAAGGGTAAACAAACTTCACCATTAGGAAAAAACACAAATAATTTTTTGTCTGAAACTGAGGCTTATGTAATGTTGAATGATCATTTCACGCACAGAACATATATATAATGAGTCAAAGTAAATTTTCACAATTCATACTTATGGCCAAGTCTTTGATCACCAAAAAAGTTTCAAATATGATGCGAGAGTACCAACTGAAAGACTACAGTACTATCGTCAACACAAAAGAAATTAATAATTATACTACCTTCTCTTTAGCCTGATTGCCCAAATATATGTTGTTAAGGTTTCCTCATCATGCGGGGTCCTATGTGATAGAGAGATTTTGGGCAGGGTCAGCTGAATGCGTACATTATGTCTTATCTTCCTTTTTTCTTTTCATCTTTTGAAACTTTATTAACCAGCAAATTATAGTAGTCTCATTTCTATTAAATTTCTATGGCACTTTGACAAGAAGCATAGTCGGTATAACCCGTATGTCTATTGATGAGTATATGAAATTCATATTTGTAGTCAGTGCTCAATGACCTTTAAACCGCGTCATTAGACAACATTCCCTTCCTTATCTCTCACTGTACCTGCCTCCATATTTGCACTTAGCCTTATATTTTTTTAGTATATTTATTATTTTTTTTTGCCATATTTCTATTTTATAGGTCTATATGGCAATTATAATTGATAATATACCATGTAACATTGAATGAATATGACTATCTTTTATCTTTAACCTCATTTTAGAGGTCAAGATTTTAAATATTGTTCCTTTTGTTTAATCTGCACATTTTGGTACTAATATTCATCTATTTACTATATCTGGGTGCTGAAAATACAAATTCATATGCATTCATTATGATAAAAATGACATTTTATGACCTTTTGACCTCACTTTTGGAGGTCAAATGTGATTCAAAGAGTTACTTTTATTTTAAGTATGTCTTCCTCTTTTAAATTCTGATCATTTTGATATTATATATCATCTTTTACCATTATTTCTGGTGCTGAAATATGATTCATATGCCATTCATTTTAATTAATGAATGACCTTTTATGACCTTTGACCTCATTTGAGAGGTCAAGATTTTCATCCAAACAGTCGGGATTTTATTTTGAAAGTTTCTCCTCTTTTAATTCTGCAACTTTGAGACTAATATTGTCTGTATACCGTATTCTGGGCACTGAAATACCATTCAATATACCATTTTATGTGTCAAAATGACAACATTTGACCTTTGACCTCTTTTTCAAAGGTCAAGCGTTAGGTCCCAAATGTTTGAATTTATTTAACGTTTTCTTCCTTTTCTTTATTTGAGGGCATTTTGCATCTAATTTTCCAATCTATTTACCATCATTCCTCTTGCTGAGTCGATTCATAGCTATTAGGGAGATGTCAATGGACCTTGAACTCCATAAAAAAATTTTCCCCAGCCCCAATGCTTCCCCTTCCTTTTTTTTGTATGTTGTCATACTCCATATCACCAAAATCAAGTTGAAATTAGCTCTTTTATAATTTCACAGATTGGCTCAATATATGTCTAATTTAGGGTTACTATCAGTTAATCTTTATTAATGCTAAGTTGTCATACGTACACCTTTTTAAATATCCGAAATGGGTCTTTATCGCCACATTAATTGACCCTATTCATTCTTCTTCGAGTTTCCTGACATTTAAGGTATCAAGGTAAGCAGGGAATGTTCAAAGCTGGGGTATGGTTCTGGTTCTTACACTCTAAAAACTGAAGTGCTGTTTTTAGCTCTTCAAGGGCTGAAATCAGCACTTTTTAAGTGCTTGCATAGTGACGGCTGTTTTAGCACTTTCACGTGAGCTGAACTTCAGCAAAAATGGGCAAAACGGCGTGACTTCGTTGTGATTCGAACCTGGTCCCCTGCATGAGAAGCGCTGACGAGCACGTTAGACCAATTCAAATCTCACGGTGCTAGCAGATCATATTGTTGCATGATGAACTTTCTTCAAATTTGCCATAATCATCTACTATGCTGTCATAATTATAGCGAGATCCCGTTGGTCTATTGGTAACGTCAGCGGTACTCTTCCATGTCTAGGTGAACCTGGTTCGAATCCCATACCGACCATGAACATTTTTTGTTGATAAATTAGCACTTGGTAAGTGCTAAAACAGCACTTCAGGTGCTGATTTAGCAGTCATTATACGAGCACCCATAAATAATCATGTTTTAGAGTGTACCAACACTCAATTCCAGCTTAGAGTACTAAAAAGATAATTTGGCAGAAAAAAGTCATTTTGTTTGTAAATTATCTTCGACAGCGAAGCTTACCAACAGTGCTGCTGCCACACAGAAAGAAGCATTATGTATGCTCCTGCATAGACCACAATATTAGCAAACTCTTGTGCAAGGATGTCTCTCAGATCCTTTGAAGAAAACACAATGTGAAAAAAAATATCAAACAAAAGTTAATAAAACTTGAGAAGAATCAAAACAAAACAAAAAGTCCAGGGGTAAAAACGAAGAGAAAGGGGTAGTTTAGGCTTGGAATTAATACAACTTTATTGTAAAGACAAGTTTAAATTTTAAATATACAAGTTCATGAACCAGTTACTGATAATCGATTTCTAATGTATGTTGATTCACCTTATGCATCAATTTTAGTTACTGCGATTGATAAAGGGCAACATTATATGTTTTGGTCTATTTGGGCTATGTATGGCAGTATAATGGACGCAGAGTGGCATACGACCCTAATGGCCCAGAACTGGGTATTTCGATCCTTCATTTTTAGAGAAGAAGGAAAGAAGTAAAGAAGGAGTGTGAATGTTTATCACATGCCTGCTTGTGATATCTTTCTTAATATTTTTTCAAAACAAGATATCTTTATCAATTCAAAAGAAACGAAATAACTTGGCAAAAAATACAGAAATATATATATATTCAGTGAAGAATATATTCCATAGGTTATCTCACGTGACAGCCGTGAGAATGTGATCATGTTTTTCGCCTCAACTTGTAAATGTTGTCATAGCAAGATACGCCTTTGCCAAGTATGGATTTTGTTGCTGCAGCTTTCAATGATTTCTTGTAGCAAATGTCTTGAAAAATATAATAAAAGAAAATGTGCCCCCTGATAAGCAAGATCTATAGTCGTTTCTGAATTCATATTGGAAGTTTGTACGCAAACCTTTGGAAGGAAATAATACAATCACGTACATTCATATACCCCTGATTAATTAGCAAGTGAAAAGTGTGAATGTGCCTCCCAAAACTGTTGGGGATATTTAGTAAACAACATACCTCGGCTACTTCGTAATGGTTGGTTGAAGTGGCTAATGGAAAGATCTGGATAAGAATGATAAGAAAATATTATACTGAATGTAATTTCTATACAAAACAAGAAAATTAATAATTAAATGGACATGCATGACATAAACTTTCAATTGAACGCAAAAGTACACTGATTATAATGAATGTGTATAAAACGAAAATATTGCAGTGTGATACTGAATGTAAATCTATACAAAACAAGAAAATTACTAATTAAATGGACATGCATGACATAAACTTTCAATGGAACGCAAAAGTACACTGATTATAAGCATAATAATTACAGAAGTATATAATATCAGCATTAGAAATAGTCGTATTGGAAAAGGTAAATACGCACTTATCTACCGGTCTGTCTGCTGCGAGTTGATACTTAACCAGAAACAAGGTTGGTTAACTTCTTAACGGGGCTTAACTCCACAACTTCCCCCTCTCTATACCACCTCTTCCCGAACCCTTGTCCTTATCACCTTGATTCTGAATATTAATACTCCCTTCCTGAACAACCTGGTACGTTGACATACTTCAAGCATGCGTAACAAAGGTAAGAGTGAACTTTAGTTTATCATAATGAGAATTTTTGGAGACGGCAACTAATTTCATGATGTTCTGGTTAGAAAAGTTTTTTTTTTTTTTCCTTTTTGTTTGCGTGTATTTTTTTTTTTTTACATTAACAATATTAAAGAAAATATGACAAAGAATATTGTCCTCACTAGACGAAAAAAAAAAAGAGTCTTATTGAATGCTCAACCATTTGTGAATTCGTTATACACTCAATATGCTGAAGGGGCCACGTGTGGGATGAGGCTTCAGGCCCCCGTTTTTTTTTTTTTTTTTTTTTTTTTTTTTTTTTTTTAATGAGACATTTTCTGTCCCCATTATTTCAAACTTGTCTCAGAAATTCCCTGAATTTCATATATGACCTGTAAAACAATATTAATCCCCACCCCTACAAAAAAAGGAATAATAAAAAAATACCCATGGAATGATTATGAAATCTGTCTCGACAGGGCATCATTCTTCCATTGATGTAATAGAAACAAATCGTAACTTCAGACGAACCAAAAGTATTTAAGAAGGGAAAAGGAATCAGTCTGTAGATGGGACACGAACAAAACTATCGGTAAAGAAAGGGTATAAAAAATGGCCTGACGCTCAATAGGGCAATGAACGGTACATCTTGATAACGACTCCTGAGAAATAATATCACTTCCTTTCTTAATGGATAAAGAATAAAACTTCAGCTAGGGACTGCACATGCTAAAGGATGTTTACTCTCATCCTTCTACCTCACAAAGGCCAAGATATGAAAATGATTAACTAGATCTAGACGTCGTGTGTGTAATAAAATACGTGTATAACCAAATAATGTTATACTCCTTGCCCCCCTCCCCCCCCACCAAATTTTTCGTGGATACGATAATGTGACTTTAGGCCTGTTAGGAGGAGATGATTCTGGAAAGATCAGTCTAGTAACTATGTTTTTCCCCTTTTATAAACACATTTTAAAGTTGGTTCTTTTGTACAGATTATTTGTGTGTAAAGTTTGTTCAGTTTAGCTGCAATGACGGTGTTTATTTCAGATATGTTCCAAACCTGAGTCCAGTGCGGTAAATGAAAATTTGTGTCTTTAAAAGTCTTTAATAACCACAGTAACATAGACTCAAACCATTACATTGTAATCAAAAGCCCGCATAATATTACATTTATCCCTAGCTTTGCTGTTTTCATGCCAGTCCTCTCTTTCACCTCTCTTTCAGTTAAATGAATTTTGATTCAAAATTGTCTCATTAACACCATTAACCTCATTGCTGAGATCAAGATTGTATCATATGGTCGTACATTTGTATCATGTTGCGTTCTATAGGTTGTGGATTATTCCGACGAGGCAGCGTTGCGGAGTAGAGATTCCGACAACTTAACACTGCTCCAGGCTTCTGGCTTTAGGCCAATGTTCTGGCATGTCCGATGAAATATAGTAAACGAAAGATTGAACACCACATTTTATATATTTTTTCGAGTTTCGGTAACGACAAAGTATTACGTTAAATTGAATAAAGGTTACGTTTCTCTTCGATTGTTTATCTTGCATCCGCACCGTGTTTGCTGCGTGTTCCCCCTTTTTTTTAAATTAGATAAATTCAGGTGGCTTTCCAATTAAAGTGAACAAAATATTGCTTTCAGCGTCCCCAAACAGATTTCATTGTTTTAATCGGATCCCTTAATTTCATACTTGCTCCATTATGAAGATAAATATATTCATAGAGGAGCCAAAGGATACTTCTAGACAGGTGGAGAATAAGATTGGTTCTCCTCCGGACAATAGTACATACATTACGGAAGCAACCATCTACCAATCAACTTGCTTGACCCAGGCTGTTTATGAGAAACATGCCAACTTTTTGATGAGTGCCTAGTTGCAATCTAAATATGAAGTTTGCCAAATATTCTAGATCTATCAAAATATGAGATTTCATCTGAAAGGCAATTGAGTTTCCAGCTGTTGAGTTTCCAGCTGTGCTACAATTTCAAATTCAAGCAGAAATTTATGGGAACATTTAATTTTACTAATTTGATCCCACTGTTTGGCACGTAATATTTCTCTCTAACTCTTATCCAAACGAACCTCATATTAGGGTAACACATCCAAATAAATATTTATGAATAAATGAAACTTGAAATACTGAAATATAGATTTCCATTCGAACTTATTCTCGATAGGTATGTTAAAATAAAACGTGAAAATTGGTTGGTGTTTTTCACCTGCTTGGCAGAAGCTTCTGTTCATCTTGTATGTCCGGACACTTAAGAGAAAAAATTATTTTCCATTTGAATTTCATTAAAAATTAATAGGACAACTATTAACGTTAAAATTGGGAGTTGCTGCTACTCTATTTGGCGTTCAACAATAAAGGAATGGACAACGTCGATCTGGCGCTGCTCATCAGTAGCTGCCAGGCCCCACGATCAATTGGGCAAAAAGACTTTTCGTTTCACCTTTGTTTCGGACAATAACATTTGGAACTTTTGATATGTGTCGTTTTGCAATGTAAAGATGGAGTTTGCCAAATATTCTAGATCTATCAAAATATGAGATTTCATCTAACGGGAAATTGAGTTTCCAGCTGTGCTAAAATTTCAAATCCAAGCAGAAATTCATGGGAACATTTAATTTTGCTAATGTGATCCCACTGTTTGACACGTTGACACTTCTCTGCTAACTCTTACCCAAACTTAGGGGTACCACATTCAAATAGATATTTTTTTAATAAATGAAACTTGAAATATTGAAATCTTCATTTCCATTTAAACTTATTCTAGATACGATGTTAAAAGAGAAACATGAAAATCAGCTGATTTTATATATCTATGTGACATAAGTGTGTTCATGTACGAGAAGGGGGGGGGGGGCGGGGAGGATATCGGGACAAAAATCTTTTCATTTAAATTTAATTAAATCTGTGCATCAAATAGCAGGCCTATTAATATTATGAAAATTTCGTTCTTAGTTGCATTGTCCAACATTACATCTTATCAATTAATCACATAATTGCTTGCAAAATTCTTGAAATTGCGATCTTGTCTGGGAACCCGACCTATCCGGACACCGGACTACTGGCATAACAGTTAATTGGATAATGTAAACAGGGGTCGCAAAAGAGTGTGAATTTGGCCAAAAAGACATGCATGGAAGGGGACAGATTATTGGATGGAAATATTTAAAAGAAAAAAAATAGAAAAAAATAAAAAAATAAAGACACCCATTGAGAGAGAGAGAGAGATAACAACTACTAAACATAATGGCATGCGAGAGTGAGAGAAGGGGGAGGATGGAGGATTTAAAATGGGCGAGACAGATAATTCCTGATTATGATCTCGGAACTTTGCCAAATGAAACAAAGACCAAATATTATTTTTGACCAGTATTTAAAACAAAGACCAGGCACTACAAAGTGTAACAGAATTGTGGATGTGACACAAAATCCTACCGTAGCATTCAACAGCTTGCCAGCAAATTAATGAGAAACACTTGCACGATTTATCTTCATAATTTTATGCATACTTTTGAAACAAAGGGTCTTTTTACCAACCAGAAAGATTTCCCGAGGCTTGCCCAACATAACAACAGCTAATGCTGCAACGAGAATTCCTAATATTGTAGTTCTTTCTTTAATAAGGCCTCGTTAATATGTCCCCAGAAAAGAAACGTACATAAATTATCCTAACTTAGTGAACCTTTCTATTAAACTAATCCTTAATTGTCCTTTGTGTAAACACATTGCACAATGTGTTTACAACCGACTTCTAATTGATGTAAAGACATTATTATATACATTTCTCACTAATTTATTAAGTAAACTTTTTCTTCTTCTTTTTCACTTTTTCTAACTATTAATATTTCATTTTCTTCGAAAGCATATCACGCTTCGTGCGGCTGGCAGAAGGGTGTAAGAGTTTTACATGCTAGACAAAAACTCTTGAAGTTTGTCGATGATATCCCAATAGAAACACTTGAAAATGTTAAATTAAATGGTTTGTTTATAGTGTGTGAATTCATCTACTGACAAATCATTATAATTAATAACTTACATATTGTGCTGACTTACCAGTGCAGTTAAACACAGGGCGAATACCAGATCCGTATAACTCCCAACTTTCTCCACTGGTATGCAATCGTGGTCGTGTTGGTTGATCTCCAGTCTCGTGCTGTTAGTACTGATAGGGCCTGGTACGATCACGTCGTCGTCGTCTAGATCGTCGTAGCAATTCTTTTCGACGCCCTGATCGTAGTTCTCGGTTTCTTCGTCCATTTTGATGACGAGGTTTTCCAAATCACCATCGACGCTTCGGCTATTGTTCTCCATTTAGAAGATGAGATTAGATTATTTTTTAAAAGAACTTGGAGAAATCTGTACGCATAAACTTCCAACTTAATGCGAAGACTTGAAGAATGATTTCATATTCCCACATTAGGCCTCCCTGAAGTTTGAAGGGAAAAGGAGTATTTGTTGCTTTGTCTAATATTTTCTCGTTTGACGCACGAATTCTCACGGCTATTCCGCAAAAGAAATATCGCTATCTTATAAAGATGATACTTTTTGTTGCTTCCGTGTAAGATCCAAGGTTCGATTGCAATCAGCAGTAACAGTAGGAGCTGCCAATTTAAGCAGTATGGTTCCTAAATCCTGAGGAGAATGTGAAAAATGAGGTAGCTGTCAAAGAAAATGTCAAGACCCAAATGAAGACAATGCTTACATCATACAGGAATGTAAACAATAGACAATAGTTAGATACCATTCGTCATTTGTCTAAATTTACCGATGATTTGGAGTCAGAATCCGTGCTTGTGAAGGGAATAAACGATGGTCTCAGAAGCGATTGTCACAGCAGACGACACCATGGCGATATCACTGATCGTGATGACTAAATCATTTTGGTCCTTGATCATCTATCTAGTCATCATCTATCCACGAAGCTCGTCCTCGAGCTTGTGAAAGCTCTCCCTCTCCCCCCCCC
>CALNVZ010003433.1:21449629-21470165 GCA_940671915.1 Paracentrotus lividus | reverse complement strand
TAACCTTGTCTCAAAAATTATCATAGATTATGATACAAGAAATATTCATTATAAGCTTTAGCTTGCCTCAGGGCGAGTTTGGTAGATGTGCAATTGCTTTATTACTTGCCATCAAATCTGGAATTCTCTTCCTGAATCATATTAACAGCAATAGAAAACTAACGCACATTTCAAAAGAGTGCTTAAGGAGTTTCTTTTCAATTAGACTAAACAATGGAAGCAGCGACGTTGTAACAGACAGTAATGATATGCCTTGAAATATTATTTCTCCCAATGTTTTACTTTAATTATTTAATGTCGTTTTTGTGTTTGAACTAGTTTATGTGCTTAATTAACCTGTTTAAAGGTGTTGCTGTTAAATACGTTCCATGTATATATTAATAATTTTATAATATTGTACCTGTATTAACTTTATTCTATTATGTTGGGGACCCCCGTTGTAAATAAGCTCTAGGGCTTTCATGGGTCATCCCGTCAAGCTTATGTGAATGTTGTTTATACTTGACAAATAAATCAAATCAAATATCAGCATTACCTGTGTGATTGGTATGGTTGTCTCCATGCAACACAAGAGCACAAGGAGAGAGAGAGAAAGAAAGAAAAAGTCAGTCAGCCAAAGAAGTACGTGTATAAGTTAATACATTTTCAAATCGAGAAGGGAAGAATAACATTGCAAGATTATACACAATTTTACAAAATTACAGAGGGTAGGAAGAGAGAGAGAGAGGGAGAGAGAGAAAGAGAGAGAGAGAGATTGGGAGCGTCAAAGAAGAGTAATTCATATCCTCGACAAAGAAATGCATCGAAAGAGAAATGCATTCAGAAATAAATGGAAAATAGTAACATATCAAGAGGAAAATCTACACTGTCTCAGACAAAGAGAGTGAGAGAAATAAGAGAGATAGAGAGGGAGAGACGGGTGATGTCTGGGATATTGAAAGTTAGCGCAAGGATGAGACAGAATTTTTTCCATAAATCAAAGGCATCTCAACTACATTCATTTCAAATTACACAACCAATCTTTATCAACCCCCTTGCCTCCTTCTGGATAAATACCAATAAAATACTTAAGATTCAGGTCAAAACTAATCAGAAATATAAAACATCAGGCCTCACAATATAAGAGTTACCCTTCTCCTTTGAGTCACCCTTGTTGGTATTTTATCTATATCATGTCAAATCATAAATTACTCGATGTGATCGGAAGATGAGTAAGGGCCTCTTCACGGAGGTACCCATGAATTTGAAAGAGATTAGGTCTCATTAGGAGAGACACATTAAGGGCCATTCGTGTGACCTCAATATTTGGCTTGCCAATGCATGGGTTGTGACGTATTAACAACGCATAACAAAAATTTCCAGCAAATTGATATTGTTTTTTTTTCATGGAATCCTGGCGGGGTTGCCCCGCCCATTTTCAGATCTTTGTACACTATACTCCCCGGAAAGTCTTGCATTAAAAAGTTGCTCTCTGTGGGGAACGGGGGAGATTAGGGGTTAATTTATATTGTATTTTTGCAAGGAAAACATTTTCTGTGCGTGTGGGCGAGCTAAAGATATCATTTAAAAAAGAAATAGAACAAAAATAAAAAGATCCCGCAATTTTTTAAAACGAGGCTGCCATTTTCCCCCCTTTCTTTCTCCCTTTTTCTTACCCGCTTCAATTCACTTGAAACCTTACAAAAATGTTGGCCCTTTTGACATTTAATAGGGCATATTTTTGTTCTCCGAGGTCAGGTCTCGTTTTTCTCGATTTATTAACAAGGGGCCATCAGGCTTCCTCCTTGATCAATTCATTTTTATTTTTTTTATTTATATCTTTGAGATGCATATTACCTTACAGGAAAATTCATTTTTGGAAGTTCATTCACAAAATAAGGACAACAATGCTTACACTCGAGAAAGTAAACTCACCGACATGACAAAGAGACGGTGTATGTGCAAGTGTATTACAACAACAAATTTCCATTGTCTTATTGAATTAGAGGGGCGGTAATAGGAGACCATAAGATCAAGAGGGAGGATGCAAGATTGGATAATTCGGAAGTTTTTGATAGTAGGAATTAGCGCCTTAATTACGACCACTAATTTAGCCTTTGTGCTGCGTAACTGTTGGAGTTCGCACTTTGTTTTGCACTGTCATGTACACTTGAATATAATATATGTCATACAGTTTATAGTGAACAATGATAAGTGAACTGTATGGCCTTGGATGAATCGTCGAATGTGTGTCTTCTTTGAAATACAAATTGATGGAATAGAGGAATTCAAACGTGAACATATTTAATTACAAAGATATATTTCAAAATTAACGTGTCGTGTATAGTAGAAGTTAATAATAGAACGATGAAATTATCTGAAATTATTTTGGAATAACTGCTTCAAATGCCAATCGGACAAAGACCGCATTGGGGGAATTGCATTGATGTTATGATCATAAAACAGAGACAGCCTCATAAAGCCTTCTCTTTAAAGTAATTCGGTTTTTAAAAAAATTATTAGGAAAAGAAATCTCGGTCCATTGGAGCATTTGCCGTTCCGAGTCTTTGTAATGGGGTCTTATCAGACATGGCGGTACGGTTCAAGTGGTCCCGTAATGGGATCATATCGACACGTTATTTTTAAAGAGCTGGGGTCTTCAGATTTCATGGGGAGTGGATCATAATTTGCTGATCCCAGAATTTGTGAAAAGCACTTGAAATACCTGTCTTGAAGCTAAATTTCTGGAGCACAGCAAAACAATCTGTCCCACCCTATAATAATAATAATAATGGTCTTTATTGTCAACTCAAAATGCAAAATTACAAAATTTCATTTTTTACATAGTATTATAACATAAATGATAAAAAACATATAATAGTTAACATTATCACGATAGCAGAAATTCTGAATTGTTGTCATAATGTTTACATAATAGATAGCCTATCAAGTTACTGTACGAAGAGATTAAAACATTTATTATGAGGCAAATGCACTTAGATAACATTGGGGAAGAGAGTGAGAGAGGGAGGAAGACACAGAGTAAGAGTAAAAGTGAAAGGATAACAAGAGGGAGGGACAGAGAGAGAGAGAGAGAGAGAGAGAGAGACCAGGATAGAGGAGAATGGAAAAGTCGAATACACTTACAAAATTACAAACATGTACATGGGCGATTTTTTGAAAAGTGAACCTTTTTGGGAAAAAATAAAGTTTTTCCCATTTGTTTTTAAGTTGCATATTCATATAGAGCATTGTCTGAAGTTTCATGAAATGCATTTTTTTATCTTAAATTTAAAAAAATTTTCATGCTCATTTGCATAAATTAACATGTAAAATATTTGAATAGAAAAATGGTACGTAAAATATCATTTTTTTGACCCTGACTTGATTGTATATGCAGGTCTTCTTACTTTGATTATTGTAATTATATCCCTTTTTAACTTCATTTCTTTAAATTTAACTGAAAAATAATGGTGTTGAATTGATTGTTTTAAGATAATAAAACACACGTGACCCAAAAACACAAACGTCTAACGCCCCGCGAGCATCAACCATAGTTTCTTTTGTAGTAGTACATATTTTTGCTCCAAGCTGAGATATAATGTGCGCATCTCACCAAATATGAAGCCATGATAGCTTTTAATTTAGTTATTAATTAACTTTGAAATTAGTCACACACGTGACCCACGGGTCACGTATGTGACCAACTATGGTCATGCCTGAAAAAGGGACTATGTTATTGGGCCATTCTTTGAAAAGTGAACCTTATGGGGACAAAACAATTTTCTTATTTCTGATTTTAAGCTGCATATTCAAATAGAGCAATGTCTGAAATTTAATGAACTGATGTTTTTTCGTGATTTTTGCAATTGTTCATGCTCATTTGCATAAATTAACAAAAATGATAATTAAATGGAAAAACGGAACATAAATAAAATATGGTATTTTTTTAAAAACCCTGACTGGAATGGATATGCTGACTTCCTTAATTGGATTACTGTCATTATATTATTATTTACCTCTTCCTTTTAATCTAACCCAAAAAATAATGTTGTTAAATTGATTATATTAAGATAATCAACCCTGGAAATTAATTGCCCTCAAATGTCACACAAGTGACCAGAAAACATAAATAGTTTATGCCCCGTCTTAACCATGGCTCTGGTATTATTTTATTATTATTTCTCCAAAGCTGGATTAATATACCTTGCATCTCGCTAAATATGAATCCATGATAAGTTTTGATTTGATTATTAATTAGCAAAAAAATTGGTCACACACGTGACCCACAGGGTGGGGGCGGTCATAAAGGTCTGATTATTTTCACTTTCATTGGCTGAAATTAATTTATTTTAGCATTATTATGCTCCAAAATGGTTCTGCAATAATTTTTGCCAAAAAAAAACCAAACAAAAACAAACCAAGCAAATAAAGGAAACAAAGGGTCGAAAAATAAAGAAATACATAAGAAATTCATAAAACAATGAATTAACGAGGAATTTATTGATCCAATGTTTTCCAGTAAATTCGTTAGGAATCCTATAAAGATTATGAAATAAATTAGCGATTCCAGTAAGCTTTAGTTTGTCGCAATATAGACAAAAATTATGACTCACGCAATTGCGCTAAATTGCTATAATTAATTATAATAAATATATTATTATTTCATTATGGGATATTAACAGTGTTTTTCTTGTAGTTTGCATGCACACACCTACCATTATTGGCAGAATTTTCTGCGCGGCTTGCTCGATCAGACAGCCGAGATCTATAGGGGGCATCATGCCCCTCCTCCCGCCTCCCCAGTCTTTGGCAATCTACCAAACTACAGTGACTGACCTAGGGTTGAGCTTCATAAAAGCTTTACCAAGCGGATATAATTGCTCAAATGTTATTTACTGCATATGTATATATAATATTATTATTTTCTGTACAGGTTTTGCTATAGGTTCACACACGTGACCGCACTGAATATTGTCACAATCACGTGGACCCGACATCACGATATAAAATAATGATAAAAAAAGAAATTTCAGAGATGACTCCTATTCCAGTGTATTTTATGGTTAGACAGTTCCATAATGCATATCTCACAGCAATAAGAATTTCAATCATGTTAAACTCACAGGAATTTCCAAAATGAATTGACACTTTCAAAATCATGCCCGTTCTGTGAAGTACACTCGTGACCCACTTCTTTTGTATCTTGACCTTAACATGCATATTGGCAAATATAAAAAATAACTTTCCAAATGATAGAAACAAAATATATTTACGCATGATATAAACATTAAATGGTATGTTTTAAAATTGTTAGAGTTATAGCCAATTAAAGTCAAGATTTTGCAATATTTTCGGTCTACAACCGTGACTCAGTATGGTCCACATGCAAATGCGAAAATATGTGGTTTCAATGAAATATAGTACAACATAGAAGCCATGCAGATTTACTTCCTATTTCATGGATTTTACCCTTTCATGCATTTATTTAGGTAATTTTGGAATTTTAACATTTAATGTTTTGATCTAAATTTGCATCTTTAAAATAATGATCATATTTTAAGAAGCATTGAGAAGTGAGATGATTATTCGACTTTTCGCATCGGAAAGTGTGTAGTAGTATATTTTCATTTGAAAAAATTTATGAAAAGGTGTAATTATTTTTCTTTCTTTTATTCAACTGAAAAATCGAATGAAACCATATAATAAAGACATTAACAATGTTATCGTTTAATTGAAGGTCGTAAAAAATATTTGATCAAAAGATTCTAACAGTGTCAAATGGTCCCAGTGCGGTTGTACTTCAAGATTTCAAGATTTCAAAGATGTTCAAAGCCCCCCCCCCTCCCCCTTCCCCCCCCCCGCCACTGTATATACAGTCAGGTGGTCTGGTTTCATTTAGCTTGACACTAAACGGACATAGGATTGATGCTGCTATATCTTCAGCCTGTGCGACATTAAGGGATCAACATGTACTTGTAGCAATCAAGGTACATTATGGATAATTGTTTTCTGTTTCAGGTCATGAGGGATAAAAAGGAATTTGCTTGCCACTTTCATTTTAATGAAAACACAAACAAAACCGCAATAGCAAAACTGCTCTTGTGATTTTTTTGTTGCACAGCAAGACGCAATATTAAAGGAGCGATCCTCTACGTCAGAAATATTACTAGGCCCTTAATAGTCTGCAAGCACAGACTCAATTTGACACTTAAACAAATTTCAGTCTAGAGTGCAGACTTTGTGGCTACAAATTAGGCTTATCTAGGCTTGACACTGGGCCTTATGCAGCACAAATATGGGGGGGGGCTGTGGAGACGGGGGTGGAGGGGGTGGAGGTGGGGGCTGGGCCGGGGTGACCTTGACTTCCAGCCGGGAGCATTCCCATCTTCCCCCCCACAGTTTAGGACCTGGAAAAAAGATATCATTAATAAGCGACTTTCTTGTGCTCCTCTTCTCTCTCTTTTTTTTTCTTTTTTTTTCTTTTTGTTTTTGACCCGGGGGGGGGTGACCACACCTAACCCCGTCGATCTACACTGACTCCTATAATAATGGTAATGTTTTGCAATAATTTCTCGAGGTGTGGCTGAAAAAAAGAGAAGGGGGAAATATATAGGACCGAGTGATTCTTAAATAGGGGGAACGCAACAAGTGTATTATGTAACTGGTTTTCGCCCTCCCCTCCCCTGAAATCGTGGATCCGCGCTGAGTAAAAAAAATAAGTAAAGTAGACGAAGAAGAAAGAAGATCGTACACTACGAAATAAGTTCACATTCTTTTTTTTTCATGTCAGTAGCCTGTGAGCGTTTTCGGGGGGGGGCGGGCTATTGGCCTCGGTAAGATCTGAATGGATACGCCAAAGGGGAAAATGGAAGAAAATAAAAGAAACTCTAAACGACCTAGTTTATGTATGACAAACCTTTCAGAATCCCTTCATTGACTTCAAAAGTTATGAAAAGACGGTCAAGGGGTGACCTATGAAGCCATAAATGTAGTGCTTGTAACCTGTTTTTGAGATAAGTTTTGTTGATTAGTGAGGCCTTTCAAATTGGCCAGGTCTCCGGCCGTCACTAGTAACTATTTCGCGAGCCCGTTTTTATAAACCAGAACTCTAGCGTATAATCCCTTCTGATCTGGTGTGACTTTATATTTATTAGCGAATCCGTCAATTCTTTTGGCAAGATCAGAATTTGACTCGAATGTATAGCGATAGTCAAGGGAAATAAGTGATCGATTTTATTATGAAACATTGTGATCTGTTATCCAACTTAGATTAAAATCTTTTCTCTATAAAATTGCAATGTGGCATTTCTGAACCAAATGTCAATGGAATATTGTACCCTCGCCTACTACTGATATGTCAAGAGTTTTTGGTTTCGATATGCTAAGCTGCATTGACTGTTGGCAAAATCCCGATCAGGTGAGTGGGATTCCGGATGAAGTAATTTAATACATTGGTAGGATAGAAGGTTGTTCCAATTGATATTTCAGTAAGATATTTACATAATTTGCGTTATTCATCGACGTGGGGAATCCCCATAATTTGTCATGAAAAATCGAGTAGGTCGCGACACTTGTTTTGTGCGCTATAAATCTTGCATGCATATACAAACATTGCATGACGCTTGTAGACAGGGAAAGGCGAATTATACGTGGTATAAAGGAATGTGAAGCTTATTTCGTGCTCTTCTTCTTCTTTTTCTTCTTCGTCTACTTCGTGTTCTTTTTTTTTTTTTTAACTGTTTTTTTTTTTTTACTCAAGCGCGATCGGATTTCAGGGGGGGGGCGAACAGGTTTACTATCACTTGTGTGTCCCAGTCGTTTAAATCAACTCGGTGCCAGCACTATTATTCCCCCTCTTTTTTTTTCAGCCCACTCCCTGTTAGAATTTATTGCAAAACAGTTTTTACATAATTTATAGGTCAGTCAGTGGTGGACTCGACGGGGTTAGGGGGTGTGCACCCCCCCCTGGTGAAAAACAAAAGAAAAGAAAGAAAGAGAAAGAGAGGGAAGAGGAGGCACTAAGATATCGTCGTTTTATTATGATATAGTTCCTTAACTGTGGGGGTAATGGGTAATGCCTCACCGGCTGAAGTCAAAGGTCACTCCCCGCCACAGCCCCACCTTCTCACCCCTCTCACCGCGTCTCCACAGCCCCCTCCCCCCCCATTTGTGTGCATAGGCCGTGCAGCCTAAGATGATAGGCTAATTTTGTTAGGCACAAGTCTACACTCTAGATGAAATTTGTTTAAGTGTCAAATTTGAGTCTGTGCTTGCAGACTAATTTAGGCCTAGTCATATTTTCTTGACGTAGAGACGCCTTTAATATTGGTCTTTGCTGTGCAAAACAAAATCACAGAGCGTGTTTTGCTTTGCGGTTTTGTTTTTGTTTTTCAATAAATGAAATGGAAAGCCAAATTCCGTTTTTCTTCCCTCTTCGACTGAAAACAGAAAACGAATTATCCATATGTACTTTGATTGTTGATTCTCACTGATAATTCGTTTTTCTGTTTCAGTTATGAAGGATGAAAAACGGTCTTTGCCTTCGCCATTTCATTTTTGAAAACACACAAACAAATCGCAAAGCAAAAAAGTGTTGTGATTTTGTTTTTGGTAATCAAAAACAGAAATCAAAACACCTCTTCTGATTTCTTTTTCGTTTTCCTTTGACAAAACAGAATATTGAAGACTGCCCTCTACATTAATTTTTCTCTAATGGGCAAGCCAGAACAAAGACATCAAAATGGAAGAGAGGACACACGGTGTGAGTTGGTTACTATTCAGTTACTTATTCAAAATTTTAAAAGGACTCGCTTTCAAAAACAAAAGGTACCACAGGACAAGTAGGTCACGGGCAATTAAAAAAATTATGTCTCGTCCCGGGCAAGTGGGGCTAATGACCTTGAAACTCCCAAAATAAGAAATAACACAAAGTAAGCCGATGCGATGGTTACTTATTCAAATTTTAGAATAACATTTTTTCAAAAAACAAAAGGAGCCTCAAGGACAAATGGCACACCGGCAATTCGAAAATGTAGGTCTCGACCAGGGCAAGTGGGGTTAATGACCTTAAAAACCAAGAAATATGATATAAAACATGCACTTATTCAAGTTTTACAAAGACGTTTTTCCAAATAAACAATACGTGCCTCAAGGCCAAGTAGGACACGGCAATTCACAAATGTGGTCTTAACCCGGGAAAGTGGGGCTAATGGCCTTGAAACTCACGATAAATATAATAAATACACACATTCTAAGAGTTTTAAGAAAGCTAGACCTTAAAAAAAGAAAAATAGGTGCCTTCGAGGACAAGTAGGCCTAGCGACGGGCAATCAAAATAGGTCAATGACCCAGGCAAATGGGGCTAATAACCTTGAACTCGTTAAATAAGTAATACACACATAGAACTATGCTTACTTATTCAAAAATTAAAATGATATTTAAAAAATGCCTCAAGGACAAGTAGCACACGACCATTTAGAAATGTAGGTCTCGACCCGGCAAGTGTGGATAATGACCTTGAAAACACCTAAATAAGAATAAAACACAACTTGTTCAATTTTTTTTCAATAACTTATCCCTCTGGCGTTACCAGATATGAATGGCCGGGCAGGGTCTTGTCCTCTGAGGTCAGGGAGGATCTGGGCAACCAAGTGATAACCAACTTGCCCCGGCAAATCGTTTGAGAACCTCTCAGCCCACTCGGAACAGGAACACAGTATGTAATAAATTGACTAAATGGACCACAGAGAACTTGCCCCCTGGCAACTTCAAGATATAAATGACAGGGCAGGAGTGGTCCCTCAAGGTAAGGGAGTGTCTAGGGATAACCTAGGGATACCAGTTTGCCCTGGCCGAATCGTTTTGATAACTTCTCAGGCACTGTACACAGGACATAATATTAATAATCGACTAAACGGCAAAAAAACTTGCCCTTTTGCAACTGCCAGATATGATGGCCGGCAGGGGACTGTCCCCAAGGTCGGAGAGGACTGGACAAGTCAAAGATACCCAGCCTTGCCTGGCCAAATCGTTTTGAGGAGCTCTCAGCCACTGCAAGCAGGGACAACATTTATTTTTTAGATTTTATAAAGGTATAGGAAGAACTTGCCCCCTGGTAGGTACCGAATAATAAAATGGCGGGCAGCGAGCGGTCCTGAAGGTCAGGAGTGTCTGGGCAATTTAGGGATACCGAACTTGCCCCGGCCAAATCGTACCTACCAGGGGGGATGTTCTTTCCTATACCGGTTTATAACAATCTTTCAAGTGGCTGAGAGGTCCTCAAAAAGATTTGGCCAGGGTAACTGTGTATCTTTGGCTTGCCCAGACCTCTTCAACTATATTGGACAATCCCTGCCAGCCCACTTATATCTGGTACTTGTCAAGGGGCAGTGTTGTCAGGATCGTTAAAAGCAATTTAAAAATCACTAGTCCCTGTTCCGAGTGGGCTGAGAGGTTCTCAAAACGATTTGCCCGGGGCAAGTTGGTATCCCTGGGTTGCCGTGGCGTAAATCCCGGGGGTGGGGCACCCCCCCCCCCAGATTTTGAGGAGAGGGGTGCCTGTACAAACATCCCCCCCCCAGTTTTCAAGAAAGAATGAAAAAAAAATACACTAGATAATTATGTTATTAGTTAAATAGCGCTCTCAATACTAAAAAATACCTCTTTTTACTCCCAACCCAAATTTTCTGCTCGCGTCGCTATGCGAACTCGGACTAACTAACTAAGTAACAAACAGTAAACCCTTAGTATAAAAAGGTCAGATCAAAATTGTATCTGATTTATACACGTCTGTCAAAACCTAATAACATTCTCCTCGTCATGTCGTCTGGGGACAAACATTAGGAAAGTTGTGCGGGCTAGTGGTAGTTTTTGGCTGCAGCGTAATTTTTACGATTTGATTGTTTTATAATCGTGTTGTGTACAAAGCATGTAATGTATTCTATTGTACTAAATTTTCTGCTCGGCGCCCGCTGATTACTGAATAGTAATCTGTAATCTTTACTTAAACTTGTTCGCGCTTCGCGCTAGCATAGTTTTGCATTACTATATTAATGGAGCCATAAGCTAGATGCATATCATTCAAAGACAAATTCTATTCACACCCTTCTTCCTTCTCTGAATCCGCCACTGCCATTGCTATATATTGTATTAATACGTTATTTGTGTGACTATAGTGCTTATGTTTGCCAACAGATCGCGACAAGTTGGCAATTATTTCGCTATCCCCACCCCCCCCCCCCACTTCTGACACGGATTTTCGCCGTTGCTGGGTTGCCCAGACACTCCTGACCTTGAGAGACCTCCCTGCCGGACATTTTATGTTGGTTCCCACCATGGGGCAAGTTCCTATACCGTTTATAACAATCTAAAAAATTGTGCTTGTCCTGTTTCTGTTGGCCTAAGAGTTCTCTAAACGATTTGGCCAGGGCAAGCTGGGTACAATTAGCTTGCCCAGACCCTCTTCCACATTGTGGGACCAGTCATTGCCCGGCCATTTCATGCTAGTACTTGCCAGGGGCAAGTTCTTTTTGTGTCCGTTTAGTCAATTTATTACATTACTTGTTTCTGTTTACAGTTTCCTGAGAAGTTCTAAAAACGACTTGGCCAGGGCAGCGTCGGTATTTTGTTACCAGACCCTTTCCGAATTTTGGAACAGTCTCTGCCTGCCATTTTCTATCTGGGTACTTGCAATTATGAAAATCATAGTCCCTGTTCCGAGTGGGCTGAGAGGTTCTCGAAACGATTTGCCCGGGGCAAGTTGGGTATCCCTTGGTTGCCCAGATCCTCCTCTGACCTCGAGGGACAAGACCGCGCCATTCATATCTGGTAAGGCCAGAGGGATAAATTTTTGAAAAAATTGAACAAGCTGCGTTTTATTTTCTTATTTAGGGTGTTTCAAGGTCATTATCCACACTTGCCCGGGTCGAGACTTAATTTCTAAATTGGTCGTGTGCTACTTGCCTTGACGCGTTTTGTTTTTTTGGAAAAGGTCGTTGTAAAACTTTGAATAAGTGCATGTTTTTATTATATTTCTTGGTTTTAGGTCAAGTAGCCACTTCCCGCGCGGGTCGAGACCTACATTTTTGAATTGCCGGTGTGCCATTTTCCTTGAGGCTCCTTTTGTTTTTTGAAAAAATGGCATTAATAATATTTGAATAGTAACCATCGGCTTACTGTGTGTTATTTCTTATTGAACGAGTGTCAAGAACATTAGCCCCACTTCGCCGGGTCGTGACCTATATTTGAATTGTCCGTGTCGTAGGCTTGTATTTTTTTTTTTTTTTTCTTTTTCTTTTTTAAAGGTCTTTGTAAACTTAGAATGAGTGATTGTTTATTTATTATTTTTGCGAGTGTCAAGGTCATTAGCCCTTGCCCGGGACGAGACATAATTTTTTATTGCCGTCACCTATGTGTCCTTGTGGTACCTTTTGTTTTTTGAAAGCGAGTCCTTTTTAAAAATTTTGAATATTAATGAATAGTAACAACTAACACCGGTGTGTCCTCTCTTCCTTTTGAGTGTCTTTGTTCTGGCTCTGCCCATTGAGGAAAATTAATGTAGAGGGCAGTCTTCATAAATTCTGTTGTTGTCAAAGGAAAACGAAAAAGGAAATCAGAAGAGGTGTTTTTGATTTCTGTTTTGATTACCAAAAACAAAATCACAACACGTTTTTTGCTTTGCGATTTTGTTTTGTGTGTTTTTCAAAAATGAAATGGCGAAGGCAAATGCCGTTTTGATCCTTCTATGAGTGAAACAGAAAAACGAATTATCCATATGTACCTTGATTAAATCGTCTCTCTTCTTCTTTCAGGGAGCCATGTCGAAATGTGTCAGACCCTGGACAGGTCTGGGCATCAGGGCCAGGGAAAGGGAGGTTTAAAGACCGTTGACGGAGTAAATCAACCTTACTATCGATTTGAAAGCTAAGTAGGCGTATAACATAAACTCCCAAAATAATTAAATTTTCATAACAGTATTCATAAAAGATGGTCGAACCTCAACAGGCTTTCCTCCCAAGTACTCGTAAAAGTACCCCTATTATATAATGCGGCTGATGAGTCAAAGAAGTTTAAGGGAATGCTACTGCCGGGCATGATTGGGTTTCGCTTTAGAAAACACGTTGTATTGTTATGTCAGAACAATAGAATTCTAGCACACATGGGGTCTATTGTTCTGACATAGCAATACAAACGTGTTTTTCTAAAGCCGAAAACCTATCATGCTCTGGCAACAGCATTCCCTTAAACTTCTTTGACGTCATCAGCCGCATTATATAATAGGGGTACTTTTACGAGTACTTGGGAGGATGGCCTGGTTGAGGTTCGATCACTTTTTTAATGAAATACTTTCTAAATGGAAGATAAATGTTAAATTGGGAATTGTTGTATTAGGAAGAAATATTAGCTTTCGTTCTATATGTAATTTTGGTTTTCATTTCTCGGTCCGTTCTTGGACTTTAACGACTTTACCAGACGAAGTGATGGGTTGAATCGTTTTGTTTTGTTTTTTGTTTTTGGTTGTTTTTTTAAACTCTTTTTGATGACTTTCCCTCTCCTTTTCTTTCTATCTTTTTTCTCTCTCTCTTTCTTTCTCTCTCTCTCTCTCTCTCTCTCTCTCTCTCTCTCTCCCTCTCTCTTTCTCTTCCTCTATCAGATTCAGATTCAGATTCAAATTGAATTTATTCATTTCCAACAGAAACAACATAATACAAATATTGTTGTAATGTAACATACATATACGCATTTGTATATACACACATATATTGTTTTTCTTAATAAGCAGAATTAAATAAATTACTTAAAATAATCATTATAATGAAATTACGTAATTCTGTGGAACTCTCCCCCTATCTCTCTCCCTCTAGGCAATGATCACTTCGCCTCTCTTTTTGACTTTTAGTGCGATATGTTTACAAAAGATTGAAGAACAAATTATTTGATTATAATAAAGATTATGAATTGTTATTTTAAAATTATCATAAACTGACAAATGAAATCATTAAAGTCATGACATGAAAAGAGATAACGTTACAGACTTTGCATTATAAAGATGATACACCAATGTGAACACTCCCGTTGCTACTCTGTCAACATTGTGGGCGCTATTGTCGTATGATCATGGATACTACTAGAATCAATGGTTTGATACACGATATAAAGATGATATACCACTATTACCAGTGTGAACAAACCCCTCTGATACTCTGTCAACATTGTGGGCGCTATTGTCGTTTGACACACGTTTACTCCGGCGATAACCAGCAGCAAAAAGCGACCTACATATGACACAGAGTCAGCCCAAGTGGAAATGGACCTATAAACTGTACATATCTCCGTTCCAAACGTTTCTTGAGAAACTAGGTGGAAAGGAAAAACATAAATTGCGATAAAGTAATATGACCTTTACTTAAGTCAAGGATCAACAATCACAAGACGCTATTTTTGAAAGACGTGACCTTGTGTATTATTTCAAATAATTATGAGCTATTTATGATATTCATGCGATAATTCGTCATGTTCATTGGCGTTTTACTTTTTTTTATTTTCTCCTATTCATCATTATTTCACTTTGTCCTATTCGAAGATCAGCAATTTTCGCTGCGTTTAAGGAAAAGTATTTTAATTATCAATCAAATTATAATTAACCACTGATATGGCCATGTCAGAATTATATATGGAGTTTCTTTTTTTGATATTGAAAATAAATATGATTCCAAACCAAAAGTCTCACGTACTTTTTTGTACTTAACATCATTTTACACCACGAGGGCAATTATCTCAAAATTTCCAATTCATTATGGGATTTTTAAAAAAAAGGGGGGCATTTATTGTAATGCGAAATAAAAATCCCACTCTGTCGCTTTGCGATATTGTACTTTCAAGCAAGTGTATGAGAAAATGGACCCAGTTACCCCTGCTGTAATTCTTGTAAAAGGGTGTTATGGATAATCAAAAATATTGGAGTAGTTGTAAGAGGGCTTGACTGCATGACAAACTTTTCACATCAAAAACTGAAGCACTATACGCGAAATCATTCAAACAGAACGTGTAAAATATATTTAGTATCATATCAATTCTATTTGTAAACTTAAGAGGAAGAGGGCGCTATCACTCTACGCAAAGCGAATGCTGCCATAGACATTTTGTATTTTGCACAGTTTTTTCACTGTGTTTTCTTGATTATGGCGAGCAACTACCTTTTCAAAGAAATGATCAACTTGAATAAATACGCTAAAGTCTGAATTTTTCAAAAATAGGAATAACTTATTGCAAAGGGGGGGAAAAAGTCCTGTCACTTGTGTCAATTCGAAATCCTAGTCAGATCAAATTCCTGTACAATATGGCCAATTTTGCTCTCAAAATAGCTCATACGCCACATAATCATCTTCCCGGATAACGCATAATTATATTACAGCTTAATGATCAAGCATTTTTTAAAAGCTTGAATTCTCAGCTTTCCAAAGATGATACATTCATTTCGATTGGTTAAGAAAAAGTCCTGCCACTTTGAACATTATCACTATAGAATCTTTACTCGATGGGTCGATATTTCCGCATATCATATGCATATCGCATGTGGACGGCGTCTTCGCAAGAGGTGACAATATCACTACTTATATCAATAATCGTTTGGAACATCAATCTATGTGAAATAAAGATTCTGATTACAACTTCATCACAATAATGTTATAAGCTTGCCCAAATGTGTATTTCCTCCATCTGGTCTGGAGAGTCTATTAACTAACAACATGATAAAAATTAATCAATTTCTTTCATCTCCACGTACGAGTAGATTGCTGAACCGAACGGACAATACCATTCCAGCTGCAGGGAAGTCTTCTTAAGCGAGTTTTTGTGAGCTAATTTATTATTGCAGCCAACTGTATAGATTTCTGCGCTTCTCAGCCGTATTTCCAACGTCACTTCGTTGCGTCTGGCCTCTTAGATAATGGACGCGCCTTGTTAAATTACGATTTAATGCCGCACATTGGTATACGTTAACTTTACATTTTACACAGAGTAGAATTGATATGTTTTATAAAACACGTTTGTCTTCGCGCCCGCGTTATTCTTTCTACCATTTCTGCCATTAAATACATAAATTTCAGTTCACTAGGGCAAATGTAATTCCTGAACAGCCCTCCACTATCTGCATACTCTTTACGCACTAGTTCAAAATTCCTCTTTCCTCATAAACCCATTTCTAATGTAACCACCCCCCCCCCACCCTACTTTAAAATTCGTTCCAACGCCACTGGTTACAGAAATAACCTGCAGTATATGTGCTTTTTTTCAATGTGCTTCTTTTTTTCCCCCTCAAATAGCCGTTAGACCACTTACTTTTCAACATCATTTGAAACAAGAATAAGCAAAAAATAATAATAATGATAAACAACGATAATAAAACAAAACAAACATGGACGTATTTTTCTCTTGATATAATGTTTATTACATATAATGAAATAATTTGATTTCATTTTATTTATCGTACATAACATTTCCTTGAAATGTATTTTACTAAAATTAAAGACCAATATTTTTTCACAACAGTCTTAACATGTTCAAAATTTTATTGGTGAATGTAAAAAGAAAGAAGAAAAAAAAAAGTTTAAAGAACGTTTTCAAAACCTTGCGAAATATATAAAAACACCCAAAGTCGCTACGTTCACTTCAGATTCGCCGCTGCATGACAAATGACTAATTTACTTTTAGCAACGATTCGTTTAAAAAGATGGCGGAAGAAATCGCTGCTTTTGCAAGCGTTTACCACCTTGTGAGCTTAATTAACCACTTGACTGCTGCATGATGCTAATTGAAAAGTACGGGTATGACCAGCCTGGCGCTGGTGTGTCAAAACAGACAAAGCTCAGACAATAGCATGATCACGTAATATTACGTGGTCCGCAGCCAAGTGGTTAACTAATATCCCAAACAAAAAATGTATATTTTAACTGACTCTACATTTATTCATACAAGATGGATGAAAAAAAATCTGTAATATTTTATATCATATAATTATTGTAAGATGTTATTGCTGTGTATTCCAATGTATTATCTTTCATTACTGTATACAGGGCCTAAACATTGCTAAATGTCAATGTAAAACTAATTGAAGAAGTTTTCTTGTTCAAACATGACAAAATAAATCATGTAAATGAATGAATCACAATTTAAACTCCACTGCTAAAGGAATACGAAATAAATAAATTAATAAATAAACGTATTTTATAAGCCGTTATGATTTTCATGTTCTACAATCAAGAACAATGGTGTTTTTTTTTTGGCTCTTTTTAATATACATCGGCGCATACAGCTCAGAAAAATTATTAGACCGAGCTCTTTCTTTCATTAGGATTTCAGATTGTGTGTTTCTCGCTTTGTGTGGTAATAAAACATATTTAAAACCGCGTAACTCTACTTCTATACATACTTCAGCAATAATATCATTGACGTGTGAGTATAGACCTTTCGCTTCTAATGTTCATGGCGCTCAAGTCCCAGAACAGAAAATGAAATTGGTCTCATAACTTTTGCTCGAGTTGTATCGTAAACTACAAGGATCACTCATATCACCAAATAATTTATGGAACACATATTAAAGAGCGCCATCTACGATTTTGAAAATTTTATTTACATCCATCAGGGACGTGATGTATAAAAATCATGTCTGGATTTCAAGACGATCATTATTATTATTTATTTATTTTGTTGTTGTTGTTGTAATATTGCATCCATGCCACATCTAGCGGGTGGTAGGATTCCGATCTACAGATGAAAGTGCTCCGCTCCATCGTACAGAGGCATCTTGACTGCTTTATTCTGGCTGTCATCGTTCTGCCCGTGGTAGAAGTAGCCTGCATCTATCGATCGAACTCGCATCGATGCATCCGTGTGGTAAATCTGCATCATCTCATAAGCTAAACGACACACCTTATGTTGAGAGGAAACAAAAATAGTAGAAAGAAATACTTTATAAAATATGATGCTACAGGAGACAGTTAAGACCGACCTTAAGTCTTTGTAATATTCATTGTTATATTTGTTATTTTTTAATGAAGCATCTTGAGCATTTTATCAAAATAGATATTAGAATATCATGTATTAATATTATTATCATTATTATCATTATTTTTAATAATCAAACTGAAGCAAATCAATATCAGCCAATGAGAGTGAAAATAATTATATATTTATCTTCAAATTTTGTGAAATCCTAATAAAAATACCAAAAACATACATCGGAGAAGCAAATGATTGAATATTTAAAAATATTGAATCATTAATAATGAGTTATGAGCATTTATAACCACGATGTGTGAAGTCACCTTTTTCTCTCTCGTTTGCGAAAAAAAATGCATACATTTTATACAGGTCTTGTGGAAGAGATATGTTTTTTCAAGCATGAAGGTGATCCCTTTTTTTCTTTTTCTTTTTTGTTTGTTGTTGTTTTTCAATGCAACACTAAACTCAGGAAGAACAAAAATGGTACATACATTTGATGAGAAAGTACAAACGAGAAAATCCGAGTGAGCCAAGAAATGAAGGTCAGCAATGATACCGTAGAGAGAGTTCTCCGAAAATCTTGCCCTAACACCACTGGCTGATTGAGTTATTGATTGGTCATTCACGAATACATAGTTAGGGTATCTGCAATCAAACAAAAGAAAAGGAGGTCTATGAGACAAGTCATATTGACGTTACAAATATAAAAGACCCTGGAAGTGTATGGGAACAAACTCATCCAGGTTAAGATTTGTTGATGGAGAATGGCAAATTCAAGGTATACTAACGTCTTGCCAGACGACGCTTTAACAACTGGCGTAAAAGTGGAGCATGGAAGGTGCAGACCCCCTCCCCCTCAAAACAAGCAATCACGACAAAAATTTGTGATATTTTTCCAAGTATTTTCTTTATTTTACGTGTAAATTTTATTTTATATCCCTTCTATCTTCTTCTTCGGTGTTCTGCCGAAGAAGGCAGGTCCACACACCAGAGCCTTAGCCGTTTTCTCCATTGCTCTTGTCTTGGGATTCCGCTTCATGATTTATACGTTTCCGCCTCTTTCAGTTCCGACACATCCCAATCCTTGGTCTACCTCTTCCCCTTTGCCTTTCATTTCCCTTCCAGCACATCTCTGAGCATGTTGTTCCCCCTCAGGATGTGCCCCAACCAGTTCTTCTTTCGTCTCCTGATTGTTTCTCCAGGTTTTACTCATTCACTCTGTTCAGTACTTCTATTTGTAACACCGATCTTTCCAGCTAATTCCTTCTATTCTCCTCCACAACCACATTTCTAGGACTATCAATCCCTCCTTTCTTCTGCTTTCTTTATCGTCCACGTCTCTGATGATAATAGAGCAACACTCCAGACCAGACACTGACAAGCCCTCTTTCTTAGGCTTTGTTTTAGCTTTTTGGCTGTCAGTGTTCTGCTATGTTTTGAGAATGATTCTTTCTAGTCAATTCGGGTTTTATTTCTCTAGTGCTGTATGCATCATCTTGAGATGAACCACTACCAAGATATGTGAACCGTTTGACCTGTCAACTTTCCTTCCACTGATTGTGTAGTTCATATTCAGATTTGTTTCTCTGATCGCGTTACTCTTCATTACCTTAGTGTTAGTGATGACTATATAAAAGTATGTATAACCAAATTAAACACCAAAAGAACCAAGAAATTAATTTTGCCTCATTTATAAGTATATTGGTGAGATGATTGGGTATGGTATCGACTTTTTCATACAGATATTTTCTAAAATTCATATTAGCAAAAAGTTGATACTCATCCATTTGCATAAACACTCAAAGTCTGTCCCGACCCAACTAATAAATCATGTGATGCCTTAATTTTGATTTATTCATATTGTCATTATTTAAATTTACATGTGAGCTTCAGCAATACCCGCTTTGAATTGACATTTCTCTTCAAAAATAATAAATTGTTCATTTAATTGATAAGACTAATTTCATTTTGGTTTTCTCCGAGTATCTGACGTACTTTCAGCAGCAATCTCATTTCGGTTTATCAATGAAATATTCTTGTTTCGTCAAGTCGAAATGCTTTATATAGCCTAAAACTAGAAGATATGATTGCCTAGATAGATATTCAACAACTAGCTCAAAGAACAAAACTAGCACATTATTGCTGCTTTTACTCACTTCTCTTAGCTTTCTTCAAGCAGACTGACATTCTGTCGCGTTGCTAAGAATACTCTTTTCGGAATGCATTCCTATTTTGATTTATCTCTAACGTCCGGATAAATTCTCGCGCGTGCAACACTGTACTCTTGCAATTCCGCAGTGGAGAGTCGCTCCATATGGAGTGTTGTCTGTCCTCCTTACCTGGATGCTGACGTCAAATTTCGATAGTAAATTGTATATTATTATTATTAAGCCCCTTTTACAATTGGCGGTGTGACTGCTTACAACCGTTGCGATTATGTGCAACATAATTGACCACGTGATCGCAAACGATCATAAAAGCAATTGTTAAAGCCTCTTAAAGTCACAGTCGGAGATCTCGAAGTTATATTAAAAAAAAAAAAAAAAAAAAAAAA